>JAUBOD010000719.1:406688-481714 GCA_032353885.1 Nothura maculosa | reverse complement strand
TTATAAAGAAAAAACTTCAGAACTAAAGCCTTCTGAGCTATTTTAACCTTTGTCACACATGCACAGTAGTTTTTGGCTACAGATCTTGCTCTGACCAAACACTACTAGCTGTTGTTCTACTGCATATGCAGCACAATCAGGACCTCATGGAAAGCTCTGAAAAACTTTCTAGCTGGAGAACTCTGCCTTAGTGCTGAGTTTCTTCAAGTTTTTTTTTATTGACATGAGCACTTCTGCAAGATGAAGCAAATAGCAAAACGACAAAATATTTATGAGAAAAAAAAATCCATCCTGCTGTCCTTTCAATGCCATTTGCTCCCCACCTTAGTATCCCTTTCCATTGCCAGGGGGACTTTGTTTTCTCTCAGACAATAATTAGACTTTCATTTTCCTCTTCATGATATTCTGCTACCTTTCACTCCTAACTCTGTGTGAAAATGCTAGTGTTAGTTGGTGTTTGTAATTCTCTGTTTACTGTGCACCAGCTGCAGCATTTCGTCTTAAATAAGGTCCATATTTTGAAGATAATTATTTTTATGCATGTATTACACGTGTGAGCTGCCCCACTTAGTGAAACCATCATTCAGGAAGGTAATGCTGCTCCTGATTTACATTTCAGATTGGAAACATTTCTGAAAGGCTTGTCTGGGGTCCTGATCTACCTTACTGTGAGTCTGCAGTTCAGTATACATTATTGTAATTGAAACGAAGGTTAGAATTTATGGGGTACAATATGCAAAACTTAGATATGAAGTCCCTGTGGTTTTAATTCAGACTTCTTTCAAGTGTGTCCTTTGATATAGTCTTCATATATATATGATCACATTCCAATTTTTCAAAAATTCCTGTTTTATGCACTGAAAGTAGATATTGAATATTTTCCATGAAGCTATCCATCTAAATACCTCTTCAAATCTTCCCTCTTCTGGCTGGAGTAGAGACAGAATCCTAATCTCCAGGAAGCATTCAACTATACAAAGCATAAGCAATTTTTCCCCTTTTTCCGAATTCCTATGCCTGCTCCTAGTGAGGAGTTTTTGAGTTTGCAAACAATCTTCAGTGCAGACTGCACATGCTCATCTTGTGCACAGAATCAGTCCTGGTCCAATGGGGACAAGAACTGCATGTGGTCATGTAACTAAATGCAATAGGCTAAGGTTTATGCATCAGGCAGGGGTCTTAAGTTACACTAAAGAAGCAAACTGGAATTTCCTAGTTTTTTTCGCTCTCTCATCCATCTCTAGTTTGCTTCTTTGAATTAAGCTACTAAAGGTCTCCATTAAAAACATGCTTATTTATTTTATCTTTATTTTCATTTTTTCAGGGAGGGAAGGCCTCAATCTGACAGTTTTCTGAAGCTGTACATAGAGACAGATCTGAAGCACAAAGCAAGTGCTTCATTGTCTCCTTCAAATACCAATACCAAAACACAGCGTTGCTAGTGCTTTTCAACAAAGTGCCTGTAAGAATTCCTTCAGATAGCCAAAACATGGCATTTTTCCTTAATTGCATTTTCAGAACTCTGTAAGCCATTCTAACTGAGACTTTCCAGAAAAAATTTGCTTGAGACACCTGGCATGGAAAAATTCAGTCCAAGTAATTTAAAGCTGCAAAATTATAAGCAACTAAAAACAAAATCTTGTAATGGGAAATGTCAGGCTATTTTAGCTAGTGATGATACTACCAGTTCTGCTGGTAACAATGCAAAAAATAGAGACATGAAATAAAAAAAAGATGGACAGAGTTATAAATGACAAAAGTGGAAGGCTTGCTTACTGGAAGAAGTAGGTTTTAAAGAGTCTTTTGGAAGAGGATAAAAGGACATTTGGCAGATGAGGTCATGGAGACTGTTTAATGTGCAAGGAAGCAGCATGACTGAATGCATGAAAGTGTGAGTGAGGGATGCTCAAGAGCAAGGTAAGACTACTGCAGAGTATTCTGAGTAGGCTGATAGAAGCAGAAACTTCCTATAGAAAGAGAAATTTCAATTGTTACAGTGACTGTATTACTATAGAATATCACCTGGCTTCACTTGGGATGCTCAGATACTTCAATGACAGGTTTGATGATTTCAGTGAAATTCAGCAAGAAGCAGAATACATCTCAAAGGCAGAATCTGACTTCAAGTTAATTTTTAAGATCTGAGTGTCCAGTCATAAATTGACTTCTGTGCAGACTTTTGAGGATGCTTACACAGAGCCACTGGCAGTTATAATATCAGTTCTTTCTTCACGCGACAGGGTCCAAGCTTTCCGCTCTTGAGAAGGGGTCTTTATTCATTTAAGAGTCTCGTTGACTGAGGTCAGTCATGTTTAGCCTTTGTGACACAAAGTCTTGAGAACTAGCTTTTATTCTCCTTTATTTTGCAAGTGTCTTTAGCTTTAGTAATAATGATATTCAATTTCTGACTCTTTTTAGCAGGGCAAAATCAGTTCTTAGCTCTTCTACCTGTGCCCTATCAGTGTACGGGTGCTTAGAACTATGTATCACTTCTGAAAACTATTTTTCTCCATTTACATCTTAGAACCATATTTCTTTGGGAACTGCTTGGAAGTGTGTCATTATGGTGTTTGTGACAGCTTGACAAGGCCCGTTGCCATGGAAAAGCTTTGTGATGTTGTATAAATATATTCCTAGGTCAGAAGTTCTGTGTATTTTTTGGACATGGATGCTAAGGGGAAAAAAGAATGACTAAACATTAGAAAAGCAGAATAACAAAAATAACAATAACTAACAGTTGATAATATATTTCTGCCCAGTAACCAAACAAAGCATGTCTCAGAGCATTTCACTTACGCTGCAACAATCCTGTTAGCAATGAAAGTTCATTTATCTCCAAGATTCACCCCATCTTTAAAATATTCTTATTTCCAGTCATTTTGCAATATTAATGGCTCCTCTATTAATAGACCAGCAGACAAGGGAGCTATTATTCTCGCTCTCTGTTATTCCATTAGGTAAGACTGACAGTCTCTGACTGCTAGCACTTCTATAATGTACCATGTGCTGAAGCCGCAGGGTACTAACTAAAACTCATCTTCACATGTTGCTTTTGGTGAAAATTATGACTAGACAGGAAAATAGAAAACAAAAACATGCAAAAAAAAAGAGAGAGAAAAGTCAATATAGGTTAGCATTCAAAATAGCAATGTTTTTTGGACTCAGTTGGAAATGAAGGAAGTGTCGGCAGAATGATGTGGAAAGTCATCTGAGAAAGTCTGCATAATTTGTCCCTGTTCGTGACTGATGTCTTGTGCTTTAATTCCAACTGTACCTTTGCTGGGACACAGGAACGTCTTTTGAACCTTTTCCACTTTCCAAAACACAACACCATTTACGCATTCCACAAGATGATTCTTAAGCATGAGAAAACTCAATTCCTCCTGAGAGCTGGCGGGCTCTGTGGGCACAAGCTTCATTTATTTTCTGCCAGCAGTAGCTGCAATAAAAGCCTGTTCTCAGCCTCCTTTCCTCCTCTCTCTGCTGCCTATATTTTAATACAGAAGTATTGGGAAAAAAAATGTGTTTGAAGGGCTGGAGGAGGTAAGATTACCATATGTCTGTGTTAGGACCATACCTCTGTGACACGCCAAGGCTTAAATACAAGTTATGACCCTGACTGGGGACTCTAGTTCCTGCCGAGACCAGAAGACCTTGAAGAGTCCAGGTCAGGGAGTTATGTCATGTAGTTAGGTCATGTATCATGTAACTGATAAAAACTTTGACCAGCTTTCTGTGCCTGTAGTTTTTGGATATTACCTTCACCAAGCCACCAAATAGTTTGCAATTTCCAAAACAAATCACTGAAACTTCTCTCATTCTCCAGATTTGCTTGTAGTCTTCCTACTATTTATTGCCCATCTCTTTTTTTTTTTTTCCCACACAAGGAACTCTCCTTGCCTCTATTTTCTCTGCAGTGTTTCTGGCCTTCATTTTTCTGTTTGCCTAATTATCTCACATCAAACTACGAGAGCCTGATTTTGAGAGCCTTAAATATCAAAATATCATGTATTTTGACTGCAAGCTCCCTGCCATTTAAGTGCTAACGCAGAAGAAGAGGAGAAAGGCTGGAAGTCGTGAAATGAGAATCAATCTATAGTTTGAATGCAAGCCACAAATATGCCATAAGAATATAGACACATGCACACAGTGCCATCAAGAAAAAAAATTCCAAACCTCCCACACTTTTTACACATTACAACATTTTAAAAAATATTTCTGGTCATAGTGAAATATGTTAGAACAAAAAAACTCCAAAGCTGCAAGCACCTTTCAATTTTTTTTCAGACATAAACACCAGATTAAAACTTGCATTCTTACTCAAACAAACTTTCATGACAGTTGATTGACCTAATCCTGATTTTTTTGAAAGTCGTAGTCTACTGAAAAGAATGTGAATAAAAAAAAAGGAATTCAGCCATTATTACTCCAGCTACTTCTTGCTCCAGCAGGAAGAACAGCACTTCTAAAATTATAATTAAAACATCACTGGGCAAAAAAAGTAGGTACCTGCATGCTGTGGAGCAGTAGGAGATCGCCATATAGCCACACATTTCACATTCATTTATAGCAACAGCTGAACTAGTCATCAGTTCAGGAAAGCATCCTTAAAAGCTATTTTAAAGTGGGGTGGTTCCCAATAGCTGAATGGGAGCCTGGTTTGAGTATGATCCAGGAATAAAATGCCTGAATTTTAATAGAATGCTGCTGGACTTTAACCTTTCCTTTTTTCTCTGCATTCAGTAACATCAATGACAGTGAAGATGGGATATGCCAAACACACATGATGACACACATACCAAAATCTTGAAACAGCACTGACGTTTAATCTATTTAGAGCACCTGGGAAACTGAGGCACTGGATGATCTGCTCCAGCCAGCGTAGGAAGTGATGGGCAAAACTGGGGCCATGAGGGGTTGACTCAAGCCCTGCAACCCATCTTCCAGGGTGACGTGCCTAGTCCCCTTTGGCAAAGTGCTGTTACACAACACAGTTCTGCGAAAGCACGGCAGGGAAAAAAAGCCAACCAACCAATCAACCAACCAGTGATCTTTCATTCAGCTCAGGATCCATGAAAGCTTTTAAGGAGAAGATTCTAAATAAAGAACCAAAAAAATGTTGCTGTTTCTCACCATAATAGTAAACTGAAAATAAGCACTTATACAGCCTAGCCCAAATATTTAGTTAAAAAACGGGTTTATAACTAAGGGTATCTTAAAAAGTGCTTGAATTATTATATACACTACTTAAACAGTTAAACTGTCAGCTTAGGGTTTTGTATATCTACCTCATTAGCCTGCCTCCAGGGCCTGTGGTAGGTGAATCTGCATTTTAAAATTTTGTATTTTGTCCATGCTTTATGCATCCTGTAAAATGCCTTGAGAACTTTATGAGGGATGTTGCATTAAAATGTGTGATTATAAATATGATTTAAATATCCGAAACATTACAGAGTGATTATTGTTCAATAAGGCAGCGTGCATAAAAGGGTTATCTGCACGCTGTGCTCAGGTTTCAACAATATAATGTAATGAATTGTTCAATATAGTTTGCATGCTATTTGTCTCTGCTTCTTCTCATACTCCAGAGATGCCTGATATGCAGTCCTCTAACAAGGCTATCATAAATTGCCGAACAATAAACAGCCCTCGAGATTTTTAGATAGTATGTGGTTAGTATGTAATCCATCTTGAGGAACTTGATTTACTGCCACAAAGGGACATCCTTGACAATGCTCAACATTGTTTTAAACTGCTGCTAAATCAATTATGGCGTTTGGGAATGGTGCGCTCCTTCCGCTGCCCGCTCCATCCTGGTGGCCCGGCTGCTCCCAGGGAGATGGAGGGAGCGGCAACGCAGGGGCAGATGGGTTCCCTGGACATCACTGGAGTGATCCAGCTTGGAACAGTGCTAATGCAGGTCTCCTAAAATTGGCACTAATCTGCAAAACTCCAGTCTTATCTGGATTGCTTTAACCCTGTCTAGTAATAGACATATTGTCAAACAATGAAAAAATGCTTCCTTGTAGTTTGGTGTTGTGTGGAGCAAGTGTGAAAAATGTCCAACGGCAATAAACTTCAGTGTTTACACAAAGATTTTCACATTTAATTATGCTTCAAATATTTGTTAATTTTCCCTTGTAATGTCCCTGTGAATTGGAGAAGTCTTGCTCTCCCCATTGCACAGAGGAGATGCACTACTTTGAACAGACTGTTCAAAGCCACAGAAGACCGTGTAGCCGATGAGGTCATGAAAGGTGAACACTCTCTTGAATAAGGTAGTGTTATAAAAAAGTGACCCCAAAGTTAAATAAGGCTAAGGCCATTTGAATTTCTTAAATGATTTCTTATTTAAAGTGCATCTGTTGAGGCAAGAGGAAGAGGCAAAAGGAGAAGGGTTCTTTGTATGTCTAAACTATAATCTTATCATTCTGCTTTAGAGACATAAATAAATCTTCCTAGGCAGTATTTTCTATATCACAGGAAGGAGAAGTATTCAGATGCAGTTATTACAACAACAATGAACAAATGTTCTGATGTGTTTCACTTGGAAATTTCACTTCTTTATTGTGAGGAAAAGATGAAGGGAGGGAGAAATGTCCTGATATCAAAGTAGAAGGAGATATATTATGCAGGATTCACTGCTGAGTATTATACAAACTACTTTTTGAAGGATTAATGTCCTTTTACTTCACAATTCATACAGTGCATAGCTCATATCATCATCTAAGGGGAACCTTGCAACCCTTCCCTCAAAAACCAGTATCCTCTCCAAGTTCTGAAGCTTTGTTCCCTTCTTCTCAACTTCTGTCTTCAGAGAGTGACTGAGGGAAGGTCACTTATTTTTCTCATAGGCAGCTTAAATGCAACTCTGATTTCATATCCATCACAAAGTGAATCCAATCAGGTATTGATCTTTGATATAGGGCATTGCTGTAAATGGGAGCCAGCTGTAGCTGTGAAGAACAACAACTGGCAGACACCCTGGTTAGTGTTGGCACCACTCTCTCTTATGAGATCCAAATTCCTGGGAACCAAATGTTCCTGTGATTCTGGCATGCTGCTGCCAATAAAGCTTATGATATAAAGCTAATTGGCTTGAAACTTTTCTTGGAAATCTGTAAGGGAAATGGATAGGTTGCATTTATTTATATGCCGAGTTGCTGAGAATCAGCATAAAGATAAAGGGAAAAATATATACTGCAGTAGCCATAAAAAAAGACGGCATTTACCCGTCTTCATTATGAAATGGCTTTTGAGGCATGCAATTAATTTATATTTCATATAAACTTAACAGAATCATACAAATCATTCTTTTGCCCTCTGTTATTATTGTGAAAAATAATAACAGGAAGAGTTCATTGCAGAAGGTTATTTTTCAGACTTCTTCCGGGATTTGGGATCCTTCATTTGGGATCTATGTCCATTATGCATCAAACCTATGGCCAGGCATTATCCAGGAAATGAGACCTACAGCTTGCTATGAGAAGGGTGTTTAAGGGAGCTTCCCTTTGCTCAGCCACTGAGGATTAGCATCTCCATTGATATACATGTAAAGCATGAGTTTGTAACTGAAGAATACCTTATTTCATCTTTGCCTTGATTCTCCTCACCAGTCTATTCATATCAGCTGACTCAGTGGCAGGAAAATCTTCTTCACATCCCCTCAAGATTAGAGGAGAGGAGCTCCCACAGCCACTGTTGCTTCAGATTTGGCTATCATGTTAGAGTTGGCTTTCACTAAAAAAAATCACAAGAGCCATTTAATTTTGAATACTTTAAAGAGCATTTCAAGAAGCGTAGTCATGGAAATGTAGCCCCCAAACAAGTGGGAAAAAAAATCCTGTGGGATAGAAAGAACTAAGTATAAAATTGACTTGGAGCATTTGTGCCAAAATTCATGCAAGCTACTACTGTGGGTGAAAAAGCAGTTTTCCTATGAACTGGTTTCTCCTGTTACGGGCCAGATTTTGTTTTCTCCCATGTAACTAAGAACAGTGTTTGGATCCAGTTCAGCAGACTTTTTATTTCATGGGGACTTCCTGGAAAGAGAAGAAAAGTGCTTAGATTGTGGGAGAACAGTTCTTTTTTTATCTGTCTCCCTGAAACTGTTTCATAAGGCCTGCTGATCAAATTGAGAGGACTGGAGAAGTTACACTCAAAACAGGGCTGGAAGGACATGCCTAGGTAGAAATCAGAGTAAGATGCACAAGAGTTAGGATTCAACTTCAGATATTCCCAGTCCTTTGCTCTGTGCCCAGAGTACTACCATTCTCATGCCACTTTTAATATGCCTCTTGCAAAGCAGTGGAGGTAAACAACAGGAACATTTCTTTTACACAAAGTGGAATGGAGGAGGTTAAAGTCATGAAATTTGATCATTCTTGATGGGTCGTTCTTATTTTCTTGTGGTTTAGCTTTCCCTCAAATGAATGCACACATTATTTTTATCTTAGGTGTATCTGCTTCACCTGTTTTACTTTACAGACAATTACCTGGCTGTAAGCCAGCATTGCAAAATCAAATCCTGCCATTTATTTCAGGATTTTCTGTTATGATTCTTGTCTGAATTTCATTTTTTTTGTTGTTGTTTCTTAGTGTTTCATGTCATCCTTTTTTTTTTTCTCTTTTCTATTTTAGCGTTGATTGCTTCCTGTCATTCACTGTTTGGTAGCTCAACCAAAGAGAGCAGAATGAAAAAGCTATATTGTAACCCAGGTTATATATATTATTGTCACTTTCCTACCGTTGAAAAATGCAGGCAGCAACCAGAAAGTAGCAGATCTGAGGTAGGTCAGCATCTTAGACCTACCTTAGAACTACCTTAGACAGTTCTTTGAATTATGCCAAGTCACAAGGAACCTTGAATTGCAGCAATAATAAGGTTTTTTGTTTGTTTGTTTGTTTGTAAAAATATTCTGTTTACTGAAGATGAAAGCAATACAATAACAATAAAAATAAGCAGAAACATGATGAAAAGCAAACAAGAAGCAGCCCCAGTCTCAGGCTGACTGTAGTATACACATAGACTCTTTTTATTCCTAAAAAGAGCAAAAATATATTTGTAACAGCTGGTCTCAACCCAAAAGTTTGCTTGGATCATTGAAGCATGCCCTCACAATGGTTAGAACTATACATAGTTGTCACTGAAATGGTTCTGGAAGAATACCCACCTACTGTTATGAAACCTCTTTTTTTCAGCTAAACATATTTTGTTGCTAAAGATGCATGAGGAAATGAAAAAAAATGGTGGAGAAACAAAGGGCAAGATTTCTAAAAATGTCTGCTTAAAATTAGCTGTTTATGTTCTTACCAAGCGGCCTCATTTTTCACAAGATTTGGACATGCACCAGCTTGCCAAAGCTGGGTGCTCTGAAAATAGATAGGCAGATATGGGCTCTTTGAAAATCTGACAGGTGACTCTGTGCTGTCTTGGAGAGCCTTGTTCTCATTGCATCTTCTTGATTATACTGGTCTGATGATTAATAATAAACCTTATTTAAAGCTTCCACTTTGATATTTTTGCCACAGCTTCTGCTGTGGTCCAAAAGCCTATTATAGCCCAGTCTTTCCATGCCCTTTTGTAATCATATAATGTCACAATTGCATGTAGGGACTGAAACCTGGGGGTTGTATAGTTTAGTTATTTAGGTGTGTTGGCATGTAATCCCATTATTTTGAATAATTTGCTCTTACCTTTGAGTCCAGAGAAATCCACTAACCTCAGCTGTGTGCACTGCAGTTTTCTCTACCTACATCCTTACCAGGAGTCCTGGCTGGTCCTTGGGTGACAAGCCAGCGGCTTGGCAAGGAGGCAAATATGTCAACCATATGTGTGACTCTCATGCTGTCCTATTCTTTCCCTTTCTTTGTTCTATTAACCTGTAACTCTTAAAAAGCCAAAACTGTGGCTTGTCTCTTCTGTAAGTGTCCCAGGATGGTGCCATCTGCTCTGCGCTTAGTGACCTTGTACCTTAGTGCCACATGCACAACTATGTTTAAGCTTGCTTATCCAGGTAGGTTATGTTCACAGCATCACCTCTAGATGCTCATTGCATTATCTACTTTTAAAAATGCCAGGGCATTTTTTTTGGACAAGATTCACCCTTTCCAGTCTGTATTTACTGTTACAGGTCAGGTCTTCTTCATTCAGATTCATCTTGTGCCGGAGGAGGATAATGTACCACCTGGGACGCCCCATTCATGGTCTATCCTTTCCAAGAATACAAGCATATCCTTTGCAAGGAACCAGTATGGCAAAAAGCACTTGCCACTTTGGAAATCTGTGGCAGTTTATAGTAGCAGTGCAGAGGTAATCTGCTAACTACTGTTTTTACAAAGTAAAGCATTTGTGTTGTTATTTAGGGAGGTTACAGCCCAGGTCCAGGCCCCAGCTGCTCATTCCTACTGTGGCAAGTTGAGGTTGCAACCGCAGGATGCATCTGATTTATGTTTGGCATCACTGAGAGCAGGAAATCCTTGTGTCAAGGAGAAAGAGATCCGTGAGTAGCAGCTGATGGGCAGCTGTTGATGGGAGGCAGGACATACAGCCTCCATACACTGCTGGCCTCCAGCCATATATTCTGCTCTTCCTCCAAAGTTTCGGCCTCCTTGCTTGGGCCTGGGTCAAATTGGCTGGCTGGGTAACTTGAGTTAATTGAGGAAGCAAACAGCAAAGCAACAGGAACTGGAAAGAGAAAAGGGTTGGCGGGTTCCCTCCTTCAATGTCTTTTTTTTTTTTTTTCTCCAAGCCACTACTAAGTGTGCTTGCACAACAAAATTGCCTGTCCTGCTTAAGTAGTGTTCTGGGGTGAAATCTTGGAAAGCTTTGTTGTGGAGTCCAGCTGAAGCAGTTCCAGACTCAGAGGAGTTTGCATATCCTATCCCTTTCGTTTTTCTCATATACTTAATCCTTGCTGTGAACTGAATGAAGTAGTGATCCTACAGAAAATAACGTATTATCATATAATTGCAGATTGCATTATATGGTATATTCCTTATGGGGGCTAAACTGAGGTTATGCAGACAGCCTTAGTTCTGGCATCTCGTAGCTTCTTAGTGTTTGACTTTACATCCTCTCTGATGGCCTCTGAATGAAGTTTGCAGTTGTAAGTAATGATTAATTTTGATGCAATTATTACAACTTTGCTTTCCATTGGCATCTTACATCATAGAATTTCACAGCCATGCTCTCCATAAACAATGAGGTTAGGAATTGGCTTGTCTGCATGCTTGAGTTGCTGAATTTTTGTCAATATTTTTGACAAGCTTGGACTTTTTTGGAAAACAGTATCACTTTAATTCTTTACGATTCAGTAACATGATGCATTGTTCACAAATGAGCTGGGTAACTGATTTGGGTATGTCTGTGCTGGAACTTGCCTCTTATGAGCTTTATATATATACGTATGTTTTTCTTTTTTCTCTCTCTTTTTCTTTTCTTACGGGTATTTATATCTGCCTATTGTATTCATTTTATCCCTTTTATTGACCATTGTTATTTGGTGAATTTTTGCATCAAATTAAGTTTTGAAGTGCTGAGAGCTACTGAAGAGCAGATGCTAAAAAATCATTTTGAAATCTACTTTGTTTTAAGGAGTAATTATTTATTTCTTTAAAAAGCTCATGTCCCATTTCTAGTAGATAAAAAACGGCCTTAAATTTCAAGTTAGTCATATATATAAGATCTTGGAGTTTAGAATTATACACATGAAAGTCACTTTATTGACTTTGAGTCTTCAAATAGAAGTAAAATTAGACGAAGTGTAATATCTGAAGCATTGAAACCTTAATTTGGAATCACATCAAGGGCCCTTGATTTCACATTATACCTTAGCCCACTCATTTCTTGACCCTGTAGTAAAAATGACGCTGTACGAGTACGTAGCTGCTCTGCTATGTAGTATAATGAGATACATAGGTCTGATGCATAAAGCAAAGTATCTGAGGTATGTGGCTATGAAACTCAATGTCATACTTCTGAATGCCCACTACACTCCAATTATTAAAAGAAAAAAAAAATAGAACATCAGAAAATGGTGTTAATGTACATATTATATTAAGTTACAGTTTTGGTATTTTTAGTTTGTACTAGTTAATGTTACAGTAGATGATAATCTCAATGTCTGTGAGAGCAATTAAAGGAGAGTAGTATTTCAGTAGTCATTTTTCTTGCCAACAATTTTGTGCCTTGATAATATATGAGAGGGACAGTTTACATTGAAAGGAATGAAACAAACTCCAGAAAGTTCAAATAGCTATGATTTCAGGTACAGAAAAAATTTGAAGAATCTCCAAGTAGATGCACCTTGCAGTGACTCAAAGGGTTGTCAAGCAGAAACAGAAAAAGCTTTGAATTACACTAAATATGACCAAAAGGCTTTGTTTCTATATTTAGCTCTGTGTAGGTGATACAAACAAGAACTGGCTCTGTTAACATGAAAGTACCTTTAGAGTAATTTTGCCCAGTTTGTGCAGGCCATCGCCATTCAAGCTATGGTTTCATCAGCATTTCCATTAATAGTTTTGAGCTATATTTTCCATGGTATTGAAAGTCATTCATAATATGGTTAATATAGGTTAAGAATGAAGGTAGGACGGTCCTTATCTATATACCTTTCCTGGACAATACTAGCACTGAGAATTTAGCCTGCCTAGACTTTGTGTAATACTAAATTTACAAATGCAGTAAGTTAAAATATACCAGAAATCTTGTCCATCTTATTTTTTTTTATAAACAATCACAGTCATTGGTCATGATAATTCAGGAACATGGTAAATGAGCAAAAGTTCTTTTTACAGTAAGGTTTTTAATTCAGATGTAGGTAACTTGGCAGTAATTTGAAATAGATCCTAACTCATGAAAAATTAAAAATATAGATTCAGATTTTGTGGCAGAACGTGCAAGTGGCTTTTCACTGTCTTGTTCAAATTCATTGTTTCTTTCAGGAGGAATAATTTGGAGGGGTATTTGGTGGTCTATGATATGGGCATTCAAAGCTCCAGGATAATCTTAATTAAGGTGCTGCTTGCCTTAGAACTATACAGGTGCCATAAAGCTAACTGCTGGGAGTATTTTCCAGACATCCACAGGATCCCAACATTCAAACTCTGAGCCTGGCCTATAGTTCTCTGGTAGTAATTGTGTCACCCTCTTTTAAATATAGATGTATTTTTTAAAAACAAAATATATTCATTTTATTTTGATGCAGATTGGAGAAATATTTTGACGGTTCCATGTTTCAAGAAATTAAATTATTTTAAACTTATTTATAATAAAACTTATTTATAATATAGTTTATTATAAACTTATTTTATGTATATTCACACTTACCTAGGACACCTACTTAGGTACTATACTTGTCAGAGTACTGGTAGTCTTTGAAAAACACGACTCCTTTCTGAAAGAAATAGGAATATCAGTGTCCTTTAATTTACAGCTAATATGCAATTGCCTTTAAGAAATCTCTGTTAAATTAGCCTATGAGCAAATCTAGGAGCCTTGCTGTTGCCATGTTGCTGTTGCCATGTAAGGTGGCAAATTCTAATAATAATTTTTGAAGGCATCTATATACATTTATTTTATTTAAATACAGTAATCTTCTGTGATTTGTAGCTTAGTAGTTGTAATTTGGTTCTTAATTAATGTCCAGTGATTATATATGTATTTATAATTTATTTTGAATGATGAGACTTCACCTATTCATTAGTTGAAAACATTTTTAATAAAACTGAAGAAAAGACAGCATTGTCTTTTACTGAAGGTGGTGAACATTTTTATGCCCATGTTCCAATCTTCTCATATATTGGACAAAATAAAGCGATCCGTGGAGGGGCAAGTACAAAGATACTTGTTTTTAGAAGTGATTATAGCTGACTTATCCTCAATAGCTGAAATGTGGTGTATGTATCCCATGGGAAACAGAAAGCATTTGTTGTGTAGTTCTTGTCTGTAATCCTTTTCTCACTGTTTGTGAACAAAGAATTTGAAAGGATTTGTCTTCTTCTGTCCCACCCAAACATTTTCTTCATTATTGGATGCTGTGTCCAGATGTTATATCATTGACACTGATTCTTGCATTGGATCTTCTGCTATTTCTCTCAGACCTTTTGTGATATCTTTCAGGATATAATAAAAGGTGCATGAGTTCTGTTGCTTTCTACACTGCCCAGGAGCACTAATCACAAGACACTTTCCACAAGTTCTGCAAATATCATGTTAACCATTCATTCCATAGCAATGTAGACTGATGGCCTCAGGATGGTATAAGCAGAGTTTACATTTTGTTATTCCTCTGTAAAGTTGCTTGCTGTGCTTGTTTATCATGTTCTTTTTCCATAATGCCAGTTCCAGAGGACAGGATATAACGAAGTATGACAGCATTTCTCTGATCTCAAATTCTCTGCTTTGAGCAACAGCCAAGTTTCAAAATCAATTCCTATCTGCTTAGAAGATGGGTTCCTCTTCCAAAATCTTAGTAATACTTTTCTCTTCACTGACATCTGAAAAATTCAAAATTTCTACTTGGACAGCTAGTCATAAGATTTCTATTGTGATAAGTCATTAGTAATACAGTGGCTTCTTGAAATCACTGAACAGTTATTCTCTAATTTTTGTGACTTTTTGTGGTTTCAGGACTTATCTATAAGCTGTCTGCAATATTAGACAACCTAGCTGACCAGTTGAAAAAGTAGACAAAGCACACTCAGCTAATGATTTCTGCATATACCCAGGTATCTTCCAGAACAGTATCTGCTCAGCATCTCAGAGTTAAGAACTGGCTATGACTTCATCCAGATCTTAGTCAGTTCTAAGTATCTAAAAGCACGATTTGTACATAGTACATAAGAAAATACATGTGTAAGTCCAGGGATATATCTGCAAACAGCATTTTGAGGTAGTGGTTAGCACCTTTCCCTAGATACTAATCTCTGCATAATGTCCAGATTGGTGTAAGAATTCAAAAATCCTAATAGGTTGCCATTACCACCATGAGGAAATGAGGTACACATCAAACATAACAGGTTTGTGAAAAGGAGCAACCATAAAAGACAGCAACAAAATATGTGTGCCAGAAACACTGTGATATATTTAAGAGGTTGTTGTAAGCAGGCACTATCAACCCTGTAATTATCCAATAGCCAAGAAATTATTTATGTGCTAATCAAAAAAATTCCTCATATATGATTTTGCTGAGTCTGATTGGACAGTTGTCTCTCCTGTATCAATCACTCTTGGAGCTTGAAGTCAATTTTACACAAAGCTTTAACAAATCTGCAGCTTAGAGTCATTTAACAGCCACAGAGGACTAGAAACAATATTGAAGCTACCTTTTTGAAAGAGGATGCTTTAGAACATTCCGAAGAACTTCTTCCATATGATTTCAGCAGCCTTTACAAAAAGGTCTTAATAAGTCAAAGATCTGGTCACATCAGATAGTTCTAGATCTGGTCACACGAGATAGTTCTAGGACTTCTGTGACCACCACTGACCAGTTCTGAATATCCTTGGATAGGCATTTGCAATGCAGGGACTTGATTATAAGAGGTTGACCTAGGCTTTCTTGATACATCACAAGGATACAACCGCAGACTATGAGTGTTGACACTAGGCAAGTGATCATCCAAATAAGGCTCTTCAAGCATTATGATCATGGCATTTCTTCTGTCTATTGTGCAGATATTTCAGTGCTTTACCTGATGCTATTGTCTCTCCCAGAGCCGGTAATTTTTCTCTCTTGCACTTCAAAGGATTATCCACTGGATTTCTTGTTGTTTCCTAGTGAATAGAGAAGAAAAACAGTGATCCTTTGCTTACTGTCTCCTCAAGTCTATCAGTGTTATCACAAGCCGGTACACCACACACGACAGACAATGTATGGTGACAGTACCAGACCGTGTGCTGAGACTGATCCTAGCTTATAGATCTGAAGGGCTGCATCAGCCTCTTTAGTTTGAGATCTGTAGTATCACAGTTAAATAAGCTCCACATTGCCTCTTAAAGACTGAACAATAAATTGCAGCAATCTGTGCTTCGGTGGATGGATTTCTTTCAGCAGGTAACTACATAAACCTAAATCTTGGCAGTAGAACTTCAAGTGAGTGGTTTATGGGCTTAAATCTTTCTTCTGCTAATGCCATGCAGGAAAGACTCTGACTGAAATAGGTATAATTAGTGAATCATGATTGAATTCTCAGCATCAAGAAGACAACAACTCTTTCACAGTTTCTACTTTGATGTCATCTCTCATCTGTAAAGCTGCTCTGCTCAAAACCACTTGAAGGTATTTTTCTTTTGAATTGGTTGCTTTAGACTGTCTTTAGTGCTAGATTATCCATGTCAGGTTTATCACAAGCTGTCTGGCTACAGGATGATTTTTCTTTTCATGATAAAACATACTGTTCTTCTAAACTCTGCTTCCAGTTCTTGATGAAGGTGCTTCCTGGATGACCCTCTGTTGCTGGTCTCTTGGTCAACAAAACTTACAGTCTTCAATGCTGTTATTTTTGCTTTATTTACACTTCACAGTAACAACCTGGGTGATAATGACTTGCTGCAGTCTCTGTCTCTCTGCTGACAAGAGCAAATATCCATCATCATCTTCTGCCTGGTGGCATTTTGCACTTTTGAAGCTGCATGTAGTGTATTACACTTAACCAGCAATTCACGAGTCCTAAGTTTCAAGCACTTGTAATATTTGGTTTATCTGTTTTCTGAAAAAAAATAGATAGTATTCACTTTATCTATTCCTCCACTTGGAGCTTTCCTTGGTGATTTTTTAGAAGTGTCTTCTGTATCATGGAGCTGCTGTTGTCTTCTTCCAAAGAAATAATGGGCAAAAGAATTTGCCTGTAATTATGCTGTAGAAATATGATCACAGATGTGATATTTTGTCTTGGTCTGTATTTTTGCCATAACCATATCTTAATATTGCAGGAAATTTTTCTACAATTTTATGCCCTAAAAGTATATTAGATTGTCATTTGAGTCTTACTAAGTTTTTGAATTTTACTTACTGTTTGTGCTTGCTCGAATGGCAATGACTGGTACCTTCTTATTTTCTATGTAAACACCTTTGCTTCAGACTACGAGGAAAAATGTGTATTGCAAACAAAACTTCAGCCATGTTATAAAGTAGAAGGAATAATAGTAAGCATACAGAATGATGGATACTGTGGTATCCATACAAAATGATTGATACTGTGGTATGATTTTCATGCCCATAATAATTCTGGAAAAAATACTATTGTTGAAAAGTTACTACTTTTTTTTTTTTTTAAAAAAAAAAGTCTAGTAACCTATAAAAATGCACATGCCTAACTCAAACTTTTCTTCCTTTTGATTCAACCCATCCCGACTTGTGGATAAAACAACAAGATATCGGGTGAAGTACAAGAAGTAGTACACAATTAACAGGATAAATTTCCTGTTTGTTTCAGAGATACTCTTTCACTGATTTTCCAGTTAGTATTTTTAAAATAAAGCTTTGATATCTAATTAGTTATTTTCTTTTTAGAATCATCTTTTGTCCTTGGAGTAGTCCATTGTCCCTGTGAAATACAAGAAGTCTTGCAGATCTAGGAGCTGTGGAAATGAGGAAAATAATTAAAGAGGGTCACCACGTTGACGTTTTGTTGCGTGACATGAAACTAACACCTACTTCTTGTTTTTAAAGCACCAAAAAAAAATCCTTAATCTAATTAGTTTCTTTAATCTAGCAAGCAAAGATACCTCCTCTTGACTCTGCCGCTTTATGGCAAATGCAACACCTTGAAGAACAGAAATGTTCAGCGAGGAATTGTATTAGGATAGCTAATTGAAAGAATTCAAGAGAACCTGTAAAAAGGACAGAGAACCTCTGTCCTTTGCAAGCAGTGGTTTGCACTTGAACCTTTTTTATACTGGCTGAAGAGCAGTCCAGGTGAAAATTTCGAAACAGACTGTATTCTTTTTGCTTATATGTAAAAAGAAATTTAATTGCAAACCGGATTTGGATAAACTAATATTCCATCTATGTTTAGTAAAATATAAGCATTGAAACAAAGAGGAAAGATCTGCCTATGTTAGGTCAGTGAAAAGCCTGAGGGCACATTTGCATGAAATTAACATACAGCTTTGTGAAAATAAGCATTAAATATTGTATTCACATGAAGAGAATTCTCTCATCGGGTTTATGCTGGAGTAATGGGGGGGCAGAAGCAATGTCATCTTTTCCTTTGCCTGTTGATCCATGAGTCTGATCCTCAACTGTGTAGGGCCAGCAGAAGAGCAAAGGGATCCAGCGCACCACACCAAGAAGCAGCATAGGCAGAACTAAAGAATTAATCTTGGCTTCATTTGCTTGCAGGAGCAAAAAGCAGGGAAATCTATTTTTGGTTTGGACATTAAACAAATCAAATAAAAAAAAATCTTCCCCTGAACTACATGCCCTTCCACAACTATCATGTCCTGTCTGCTGTGATGATGTAACTCTAGAATGACTCTATAATGCTGTGATAAGCATTTATCAACTCTGGATTTTAACTATGTCTAGAATCTCGATGGTTGAGAACAAGTCTTTCCCCCTCCCCTGCCCGCCCTGGCCTGAGGAATTTAACACCTCATCTAAAATTCTGCTGCAAGCATCCAAATTTAATACAAGGCTCCATTATTAATATTATCAGCATAAGATTCATCTTTTCCCCTCTTACAAGATGAAATTCACCCCCTTCTTTCCCCTCCCACATATGCACAAAAAATCCAATCCCAAATTAGTTCACACATTTGGGGCCAGGAATACACAGACTGTGGTTAAGATGCTAGAAAGTATCTTGCAGTGCCATTGAAATGCAGAACACTCAGATGAACACCAAAGCATTCAAGCTTGAGATGGGGGCTTGTGATTCAAACATACATTTAACACTGGTCTTTCCAATATACAAATCTGGAAAATACAAACACTGCTGCTGGCCATTGCTCAAATCCAGCCCATCCTTTGAGCTGGTCTGTAGAGATATATCATGGGAGAGGGCTGTGGTGCAGGCACAGGGACAAAGCTGATTCTTGGACTTCCAAAGCTAAAAGCTAGGGAAGGAGCAACATTTAATTTAAAGAAAATAAAATAAAAATAAATAATACGATATGAGCAAATTCTTAATTCTTCCCAGCGCCAAGAACCCACGCAAAGCCTTGTTCTCACTTTCTCTACCCTCTCCACTCTCCGCCTACCCCCTGTCTTCCTCCGAAGGAACACTGCTGGATTTTGCATCAGTATCTGTGGCAGAAAAATTGCGGTGGATGCAGTGCAGAAAGGGCTGCTTCACACAGAAACAAGCTCCCTGCCATGCAGGCTCCTACCCCATCTCATCCTGGAAGTCGCAGAACTATTGAAACAGGGAACGATGGGCATGAAATAACAGTTTCCTCCTGCTGCTCTGGTGGCTGTCACATTTCACACCATACCTCTCTCCTTTTCACAGGCACTCTGGCTGGATTAAATGGATTAAGAACTGGTTGATAAATATGAATGGAGTTGCAAGTTGATGTGGAAAAAGGTTTTCACTGTTTCTTTCTCTGTGAATGAATGATGAAGAGAAATTTCTTCAAGTGCATTAGAAATTAATTCCTAGAGATTCCTTTTTTCTTTCTCAGGCTGACAAACGGGAGAACTACATTTTACAAGAAAAAAAGGATTTTAATTTATCTAAGAATCTCTTGCTTCAAACCCTAACTTCTAAAGCACAATATTCACTGTGTAAATCATTCTCATAAAACAACATAATGTTATAATCCATTTCAAATAAAAGGATCAACTTACAGCAGAAAACTTCAGATTTGGTAGTAAGCCTTTGCTATATCAAATGACTATATCTGATTTTATCTCCTCAGTGTAGAGCTGCATGTTTTAGATGGCCTAAATCTGAGATGATTTGATGCTGAGGGATTTGGCAGCAGTTTCTTCATTCAATACCAGGTTGTTGTCCTCAAATTCAGAAATGCTGCTTTATGTTAGTCATAAATTGACAGTAGATCTTTTTATATATGTGTGTGTGTATAAATATACATATATATAAATGTATATATGTAATATTTAAATATGTACACATGCCACCCACCCCATCCCTTGGTATTGCTAATTCCCTACATCAACATGGTTAGAAAACAGGGTAGCTGTGAAGGTTACTGTGGGATTACTGTTGATTAATATATGGTATTCAGACCAAAATTACCTAAATAGCTCACTTTTGAGGTTTGCTCAAAAACATTTTCACATTGGTCTCATCCCCAGGATCAGATGACAACAAGGACTGAAGGTCATTGGTGACTAGGAAGCAACTATGGCCCTCACATGGTACATGCTGGTAAACTGTGAAAATACTGGCTGGTGATGGCACGCTGAGCTGCTTCTTGACAAGGCATGACTGTACAGATGCCTCTTGTCCATATGCTGCCACGCAGAAGGGAATTCAGAGTCAGCAAAGCAAATAAGATTTTGAGAAGTATTTTCGTAGTACGATGCATCCCACGATTCAGCTTTTGACAGAAGAGGTCAGTTAAGGGACAGCAAAAAAGGACATCTCACCATGGCAGTTCAAGCATAGCAGCTAATGTGATAGGAGAGAGGTAAACCATCATCTTCACTTTCTTCCCAGTAACAAGTGTGCATAGTCATATCCTTAATGTGCTTTAGATAGAGAAAGCCACAATGCAATTAGGATGTCCATATGGAGAGTCAGTGCAGCATAGCTAGTATGCTGTAAATTCATACCCTCACTTACTGAGAATTAATTATCTTGTAGACAAGCCATGTGTCAGTGAAATCACTTTATTACTTTACAGAATATGTGATCTTCTAGGGAGGCTGGCCCAAAAAGAAATGGGGGACTGAAGCTATGATTGGCAGAATAAATACAGCAGTAGAAAATATAATTTTATGCCAAGTCAGTTGATTTTAAACAATCTGGCTTAGTTTTAAAACCCCCCAAATACTCTAATTTGGGTCAAACAAAGCCAAAATGAAATGTTCTGTTTAGGTTTTCTGTGGGGAAAAATAGACTTTTTTTAGTGAATCAAAATTTTCACTTGGATTTTTTTTCAGTTTATGTTTCTTTTGTAGAAATTGCTTCTTCTGTCAAAACAACATTTCTATGGAAATTTTTCATCTGGTCCCTCTTAAAACACTTACTTGGCCAAATTCATATCTGCTATATGTTGACTGAAGTCAACAAAGTTGAACTAGAATGAATAATCCACTTACAGGACACACTTTGCCGGAATAGAGGCCTTCCTCCCCCTCCCACCCGGCTCCCCTGCTATAATCAAAATATTGCAGAAAGTAAATTTCTGTTGCCCTTGCACCTATCTAACAAAGACTGGATTATAATTATTGTGATGTAAGCACTAACTCATTTAATTGTCTAAAAGCACACACACACACAAAAGTAATGGATATTGGATAATAATGGATATATATATATATATGGCTATATTAGAAAATAATGGGATATTGGATAATAATAGACATAAATAAAGATACTGATGGGAAAAAAGTCCTTTTTTAGTGAGACTGTTCTTGATGTAGTCAGGCTTGGTCATGCTTAATAAACCTTTGAGATGGAGATTGGGTGGTTTGTCTTGAATCTTCATTCTGTACGATTTTTAGAAAAACATATGGATGTGTCAGGGCACCTCCTCGTTCCTCTGATGATTTATCATATCTTTGTGGGATGATTTTGTTCCCCACTATGAAATGTAAATTTAGCCTGCAGCGTTCCTGCTGTCTGTGTAAAGGTTAAAAAAGATATATAGATATACATTTAATGCTATTCTAGCTGCTTTTAGAATTGGTGCTGAATTATGATTTCAGCACAATAAAGATATTTTTTCAATCTCTGCATTCATTGACATCAGTTATTTTGTGTTAATTGCCTTTTTATAAAACTTTGCAATTCAAACTATGTAACGATAGACAGGTTGCTGATGAACTTATTTAGGGAACATCACTGGTGCCAAGAAATAGGGCAGTTGCTCACTGCATCAGGAACATTCAAATACTGCTTTAACATATATTGAAGGCAAGATTGCAAATACTCTAACCCCAGAAGAAATAATACCACCTATAAAAATCCAAGGTTGTGGGTGCTGTCAGAATCAAAAGGATTATTAATCTAGTGCTACCAATCAGCTAAACTGCTGAAAGTACTTCAAGCTTTCTACTGTCTCAACAAAACTCACACGAGGAATCTGTACTGACCTTCAAGCCTCTCCCATGCTTCAAGCTTCACCCACACAAGTCACTGAAAAGCAGCAGCATGCCCAAAACATTATGGAGATACAAGGTTCATCTCTGCTCTCACATGGCTAGACTATATGTATGTATATATATATACGTATATATATATATATATATATATATGTTTCACTAACCTTTTTGGCCAACCTGTCTTCATAGGTGTTCTTTCCCAAATGCCAACCATTCTTTCACCGATATGAAGGCAATTTCTTAGTATTCACTTTCTTTTCTCATGCAGAGAGGCACAGGTAATAATATTGACATTTGTATCATCTAATCAGTGCTGAGATCTCACAGAGAACAGCAGGGCATACCATAACTTTCATACTTGCTAAAAATTGTAGGTGAAATCCAGGAGCACTCAAAAGATTAGATTTTAAAAAGGATATATTATACATATACATGACAGCCTTGCTGAAGTCCTGCCTCTGCACAGACTCTTTGTGTGTCTGCTTCTCACATACATTAAATTTAATATATCTTGCTTAGCAGATAAGTGACTGTTGCTTTTTTTGGTTGGTCCCTATTGCTCCAAAGGGGATTTCAGGCCAATCTTGCTCTTTGATAGCTAAAGGCAAAAATTACTTACCACTTTTATAAGATACCTACCTACCTAGCATTTACTAGGAGCCTGTTCTGAAGTTTTCTTCCCCTCCCACTCCTTTTAACCTTACAGCTTTTAAATGACTGTTCTCCCAAAATTTTGAAAACACTAGCAAAATTTCCAGCTCCTAAAACTCCATCCTCTGTTTTGTGACTTGTTACAAAAATATCCACATCACCGTGCAAAGTAGGAGGGAAAATATGCTTTCTGAGGGTGGTTTAATTCACTACAAAGCAAGCTACTTTAAGGTATTGAGTTCACATACAAAATCCTCTTCCAATTTATCTTGCCTGTCCCAGTCACTTTAGTTAAGATTTAAAGACAAAAAAAGACATAAACTCACACACCAAGTGGCATAATTGATAGGAAGGAAGAAACAATACCAAACCTTATTTTCAACATTTCTGAAGACCTCCATTTGCCTGCCTGGACCAGCACTAAGTAAGAGTCTCAGCCCACCTAAATTAGGATACACACCTGCAGCAATGCTCCCCACAACTGGGATTAACCTCAGCTAGGAAGCAGAAATCAGCAGACAGGGACAATATGTGTCTTGCTACAGGTTCTGTGTGAGGGTGCTGGAGGTCTCTTAGGAAGGCCAAGTCTGCCCCTGCATCCTTCTCCTGGCAAATTTGCAAGCAGAGAAAGTTCCCCAAAGCCTTAGGAGAAAATCAGAGAAGTCCAGGTGGTCAGAAAATTAAGGTTCTAATTTGGAGGCAGATGGGGTCTGAATTAAGGGTATACGTATTCCAAGAGAGTGCTCAGCATAGTTCTGTCTGATTAAGGACTTCAGATCCTGGACTATTACTCTACACTATTACTAGACTTGCTATCTCTCCTAAAATCAGGGATTCCTTAGAGCAAAAATTTTGTGTATGGAGATTTTATTTTTCAGTTCATCTGCCAAGGTGTGTCAAAATATACTAGAGAAATGAAATCTGAAGTCCACGTGAACTGTTAGAAAAAAAGAGTCCTTCTTTTTAAATGTTCATTTAGGTGTTTTACTTCAAGTTCAAGTTCACATAATGCAAGTATATCCCTTTTATTTACATGGCAGTGGAATTTTTTCCTTTGGTGAAACCAGGTCAGTGGAAACAGCTTAGGGGAACTGAGGGGGATTTGACTGTGCAGTGCAAAGAACCATGTTTGTTGCTTTTTCTCACAGCACCATAAATATTTTTGCAGGGAATAAACTTGTGTGTTCATTAGTACCACAGCACCTTCCACATGGGGTGCTCCTTGGAAATGTACCAAGTGAGCACGACTATTAATTCAGATCGATATGTGACTCTGATGGAGAATGGGAAGCATACCTAAGCCAGCTAACTATGCCCCTGATGAATGTCGTGAGAGCAGTGTGTCATCCGTGCCTTTCCTTTCTTTATTTCCATTATCCATCAGGACAGGCCATGAGGGAATGCCTGGGAACTGTGTCGTTCTGTGTAATAAGCCACAATGCTAATGAGGCATAACAAATTGAGGAAGTATCATGTATAATCCTGATCCCTCATTGACACTATTACCAGTATAGATTTCAATTCGCCATTTGTTACATGCTTAATACAGACAAAGTGGGAGGGTGTAGAAGAATTACTCCTTCAGTCATTGCATTTTCTAAACAGTTGTCATCCTCCAAGTCAAAACTCTCTGGTAATACCCTCTGTTTTTGCTACTGCTGTTTCTCAGCAGGATTTGCTGCTTGTTCTTGTAGGGGGTCAGCCAGACTTTGTCTTTCTCACAGTTTCAGTTTCCTACTGGGATTACGGGTCTAACATATTTCTGCAACAAATCAACTGAACCCAAGATAAACAAATGTACTGAACAACATGGCTTTGGTACGTGTCTGCATTTTAGAAGTCAGCTGCAAAATTTGTTCTTTGCAAGGTGCTCCTGAGAGAAACCATCATGATGGCATGATTTTAGGGAGTTTTGTTGTGTTCGTTTTGTTTTGTTTTTCTTTTTTTCTTTCTTTTTGCTCTTGTTTCTTTTTCTTTTTTTTTTTTTAGGATATGAACCAGCCTTTATACATGCTTGCCTTTAGTTAAGTGCTCGGCAATTTTTCCCAGAAATGGAATTTTGCATTGCTTCAAAAGACTTTGTGTACTTAGAGCCTTTCATCTGAGCCTGCAGACAATGAATTATGCTTCACTGCATACTTATGACAGAAAAGAGTAGAGATTTTTTTACACTTTGAAAAAATAAGATATTGAGCCACATGATTTCTTTTCAAGCCACCCTCTTTTTACCCTAACAGGTCAGTTCTTCTGTTCCAAGGGAGAATCTCCCCAGGTTGCTGCTTGCTACTTGCCAGCTATAACCTGGAGTAAGGTTATATTACTCTGTAATGGAAGTGAATACGCAGCAATCATCTTCAAAAACCAAACCAAAGTGTATCCATGCACACTGTTCTCAGGCAAACTGTCATGTTACTGACAGTGGGATCATCTACAAATTGACACACATATGCATACACACAAAAGTAGGGAAGGGAAGGGAGGGAAAGGGAAGGCAAGGGAAGGGAAGAGAAATTCCTTATTTCAGTGTTTAAAGTTCTCATTTAGAGCATTATTAAAAGGTATTCACACCAGTGCAACACCAGTACTCACCTGGATCAGAGTGTGGCACCTCTGCACATTTTAAGCTGCTCATCCGAATGCCACTGAATCAATACATGAAAAATTTTTCAAACTGGCCTAAAAATTGTTCCATTAATGGGGAAGATAAAGAGGCTTTCACAGAGTTCTGACAAAATAGGAGACAGATAACAGAAATAAGGTTTGACAATGAAGTACAAAGTTATTATTAACATTTAATTAGGAAGATTTTTATTAATAATCTCCTGTTGCTCTTCATAATTCGTGAAACTATCTACTATTCCTAGATTGATGGCTACTTTGCACGATTATTATAATCATGCATACGATTACATATGGTAAATATTACATGGTAAATGTGCTGTGTAAAGAAAGAGCACCCCAATCTCTTTATAAGCGCAGATCTGTTTACAAATCGTACTCTAGGTTTGCTAGTGTTAAAACTGTGTTAAATTTGAGGGGCATGTATTAGTTCTGCCAAGTACTTAGAGCTTTGGGATGAAGAATTAGTTCCTGTTCCATTCCATATTTTCTTTTCTAGACAAATGCACTGGATTCAGAGCAAAGGTACTGGCTTTGGCTCAGATGTGACTATTTTCATTGAAATGTACTGCGTATTAAAGATCTTTGATTTAAGCTCTTGACATGCTTTCAAATGATCAAGTGTCACAGAAGTGGTAACTTTTGATCTCATTAATGAGCTAACTGAACGATAGTTTAAATGTAGCTTAGTATTTTCATGCTTTAATTTTTTTTCAGACTGCTTTAAATGGAAAGGGTGATTAATTTTAATAGGATTGCTATCATAAATGGGAAAACTGTCCAAATTTTGTAACCAATACATTTTTCACTTGAAGCACTCTAAAGCAAAAGCTACACAATTGGGTGACGAGCCAATATAGGGCAGATCTGTACTGTTAGCTGCTGTCTCATACATAGATTTCTCTTAAGTTTATTTTCAAGAATTTAAGGTCAACCAGATATGTTTAACATAAAATAGCAGCTCTTCAGGTAAATTCCCATCACCATATTAGTCATATTAGCTATAATTTACAGTTCTTGGAAATTTCTGTTGGAAAAAATCGGTTACAAAAGCTGTCAGGGAGCAGTGTTAAAAAAAAAAACAAAGAAGAAAAGACCAATGTTAAATTGATGACACTGAAATTTACACCCCTCCTCCCCAAGAAAAAAAATATTGTTGCAGAAGTGGAAGAAACACAACTGCTCTTTGACTCAAATTAATAACTCAGCTGCCTACTTTGGACAGCTGTCTAAAGAGCCCTACAGAAGCTGCATAGATTTTGGATAAGACTTTTTTATCTTTTAAAAAAAGATGTTTTTAAAGCATACTGAGTTTGTAAGGGAGAGCTAAGGTAGCTATAAGTTTTATTTTGACCAAAGCTGTTTACAGAGATCAAAGTAACAATGCAAATACAAAGGAAATTCCCTAATTCAAAGTGCATATGCTTTTGGAAGACTATGAAATACTATATATCACATTGTTTTCCACTTCTTTACCTTGAGTTATTGACCATTTCTGCTCCTTTATTTCTTCTCCCTCCCTTCGTTCTTTCTTATCTCCACGTGTTCCTTTATTCTGAAAAATAGAATTCACTGTGATACAATTAAATAACCATATCTACCTGAAATTCAAGGGCATTTTTAAACAGAAAAATACAGCTTTGTGCATAATGATGTATTCTGCATGAAGATAACAATACAAAATTAATAACAAAACATGAAAGTAAATAATAGCTAGCTAATATCTTTTGTTTTGTGAATTATAAATTTGATTAGCTCTTAATAATAACATCCTGCAGCAATAAACGATCAAATCTATTATACATAATTATCTATCATTTATTATTGCCTCCACTATTTGTATTTCATCAGATAATTTCCTATTCATTATATGCTATGTTAGAGACTCAGCTAGACCTAAATCTGACTAGTAGTCTCAGTATATAAATAATGTCACATCATGTAGATACACTGATTAGACTGAAAACCAAAACACTTCTTTTTTTTTTTCCATCTTGTGGTTGAGTCAAGATCAAGCCACATAATTGTGTGCCTCAGTTTCCCCATCTGTGTGCTGGGAGCAACAGTACCCTCCTCTCAGAAGTGCTTTGCAAGTGTTGGATGAACGGCACATTGCCGCTGCAGCATTTTAACTATTTTAAATAGGTTTTACTACAGCTAAGTCACAGCAAAGGGTAATCAGAATGGTAAATAATAAAGAGAAGATGAACTCACTAAAGCCTGCTCTAAGCACAGAGATTTACTAGTTGTATGTATTCCAGGTAGGAGAACTGTGTGTTCAACCAAAAGGATTAGAAAAGGCTAACCTCTAGTTTAGATTAAGATAAAATTCGTATAAAATATATGAATATATGCCTGAACTAGAGACTGTAAAGCTATGGGAAAGCAAACCCTCTTGCCCTCAGTATTAAAGGGGTTCCTGATTATAACCTTTGCATGTGGCCAAGGTGTAATGGAATATAAAATCAATATATAAGAAAAGAGCATATGTTTTACATGAAATGGGGATAAGAAGCTCTTATGTTACTGTAGTAGCCACTTGGACAATTTTTCAAGAAACATATTCCAACGTCAACAATAATTTCTAACTGCTGACACACACATAAGCACTTGAAAAATACTGGATGGCCACATTGTGCCTGATCAGTCTCATTTTCTTTGAAGAGAAAGTATCTCTCTGAATCATGAAACTGTCCTGAGAGATGTTAAATATGTCGTTATAAATTATACCGACAGGCATGGAAAAGTGACTGTACTCAGAAAGACTTATCTCTGTATGTACACTGTATAATTTGCATTGCGTTAAATGATTCTAAGCACTCATGAAGCTTCAATAGAGATGCTGGAAATTGACTTGGATAAATTTGTTACAGCAGTTTATTGCAATTTTTGGAATTCATAAAATTCAAATTAAAGTAAGAATGCGCTGAGCTGAAAAAAAGAAAAGACACTTCAGAGCTTTAGAATAAACTCTGAATCTGTCTTCCATCATTTAGTATATCAAAATGATGAATATCAGGCAAATAAGTTACTTGATTACTCCCAAACTTAAATTTCAGGTGTTGCCAACATGTCAAAAATCAATGGCTTTGCTATACCTACGCAGTTTCCAGGCACATGTTAACATCTTGTTACCAGATTTTTCTCTTTAATTTTACTTAAATGTAAAGATCCTCTATGAAAACAGATGTATGAACCTTTTGCTACTACTAGTAACTTGGTATTGATTTGACCGCATGAAGGGCAAATGCATAGGCCATTACTTATCCAGAAAGTTTACATACTATAGTGTCTTTGTCCACTAACAACACCGACTCCGACACTCACTTTCCCCTCACACTGTAACCAGGTGACATCTCCATTCCTAGTTGCAAGAGAAAGCGAAAAAGTAAGTAAGTTTCTTTTCAAGCCATGAGGCAATTTTCTTCTACTCTGAAATACGAAGCGTGATTACTCTTGCTCTGTTTCAGTGCTGTAAATTTGGCAAGAGTCCTATACCAGTGAGGCATCCTTCATCCTTCCTGTAGTCTTAAAAGCAGATTTACAGGGCATGGTGTGAATGCCACTAGCTGCACATTGGCATTAACATTAATGAGAGACTTGGGTGTAACCTCCGTGCAGCAGATAGAAAATGCATCTCATTCCACCTTTTTACTTAAAGAGTATTTCTCTATTATTCTGGCTAAAAACAAAGTGTGTGCTATGACTCAATTACAAATATCTGAAGGCAGCACAACACATGTAATTAAATTAAAGAGGGCAAATAAATATTTTTGATCTCACTTTAATCTATGCTGAGACCACTTCATGCCAGTATGTCAAGGGAAGAGGGCTGCAAATGGGTGCAGAATACCTTTAAAACCCATACTTACACTGGCAAGTCTTAGGATGCTCTCATATATTCTCAAAACAGCACACATCAAAACCCATTAAAATCTTTCTGATTCATTGGTACGTCCTTAACATGGCCTTTTAAATCTATAGCCAGCCTCAGCCCAAGCTTTCCTTTGAATCTTGAGAAAACAGACATTGGCATACAATTGTGAATAATTTAAAAAATGGATGCTTTCATCTCTTGAAACATTCCAAATGTGTTGTAGAATAGATTACAATCCAAAAAAAAAAAAAAGAGATTTCAAATATTTAAAATTAGATAGTTTTCTTTATACCTGAATTACTTTTCAAAGCTTAGTGAGACCTAAATCTCCATACAGTGTTTGCATTGCAGTTTCTGCCTATACAATTTTAAGATAAATCCCATTTTCACTTAGCGTGTGTCAGCTAAACATTAATTTAACATTTTTAACAGCAAGACTAAGACCAGCTGGAAAATAGAATAAAATATCTACAAACATTTTATCCCAGCTTTCCTTTTATTTAAATATGAAATTTTCACTAAAAACTTGTCAAAACACCCTGTTCAAAATCTCTGTCCAGCTACAGTGGTATTTTATAGAATAAGCTCAATGATGCAAAAACAAAATTTTGAACTCTTCTTACCCCTTTTTTAATCTGCATTTTCTGCCATAGGAATGTTTCTGTTCTCACCATCACTCATTCTATTCAGGGTACTGCTTTTGCCTTAGAAGCCAAAAACAGTATTTTATTTTGCGTATATACACATGTATATATACATATATATATATATCCATATCTTTTCCATGGATTATATTTTCCCTCAATTGGTACTACTTTTGGAGTGGTACCTATCTTTTCATTATATTTCAAAATTGAATTAAATTAGTGATTTTTCATGGTGTCTTCCAATATGCAGAAGGAAGTGTGGTGGGTCAGTGCTTCTGAGATGCAGTAGAGCAAATGAGTGGTGCTTTAAAGATCAGAGACATGATACATTCAGTAGAGGGCCCATGGCATTTTGCCAGTTTGATTTTAATACCTGGCAAATCTGTGACGTCACCAAACAGCTTACAATTTCGCTAAAACATCCTGAAGATATTCAGTAACATTTTATTTAACCTTCCTGTAACAAATTTAAGAAAAGTAATCTGCTAGAGTAGGCTGGGTGTCTGGCACATGGAGAATGAGTAATCAAATCTTACATACATATTTGTAGCAATATTGCTACAAAGTTCTTGCAAATATTGCTGAGAAGTGTGCAATGGCAAGAATAGAAGGAGCTAGAGCTAGCAAAAGAAAATATCTTTGTCCTTAACAGGGGGCTGAAAGAATGCAGTTTCCCAGCCCATCAACAGCTTTTTATTTATTGTTTCATGTCACATCATGGCGATCCCACAAAAGCTTTCCCTGCCTCCCCAGCCATGGGCCGTGGAGATAAACGATATGTCCTGGCAAAGAAAAACATTCTAAGTAAGTCCCTTCCCGGAGTCTTCTAATTTTCTTGCTTCACGTCTCCAACTGTGGCTCCCAGGCCGGCATCGGGCATGCTTTAGGCCTGAGAACAGGGCTGTGGGGAAGGAGCATGGCACATCCTGATGCTTTACGAGGGCAGGCTGTTGGCATTAGGTCTTGGGATCCTCGCCATTCCCACCCCGGCTGGCTCCATGAGGGAAATGGCAGCTGGGAAGCCTTGCCAGGCTCTATGGGGATAAGTGTCATGTCCCCCTCAAGTCAGCTGTAGACCAGCTCATCAGGAGATGATCATGATCAGGGTGTGGGAGAAAGCAAAAATAAATACAGCTGTCAATGTAGCCTCAGTTCTGAAGGAGATCTGAATCCTCCCAACCATGATTGGCATGTGGAAGGCTTAAATAAGCATCTTCTTTTGTCTTTTGCTTTCATTTATTTTCTTTTATGTCTTTCATATGAATTTGATACGTTTTTTGTGCAAGAGAAAGGAATGCACAACGTCTATGCTGCACTTTCATAAACACAGAAGCCCCTAAAATAATGATGGCTATCACGATAAGTCTGCACTGCTACATGGGGTTTCTAGGTGGTTGCAACTTTCTTAGATTTCCTTGCATGGGTATTTCTCAATGTTACTTACATCCCCTCCGCATCGTGATCCCTAACATGTCTCCTCCACCAGGCTTTTCCAGCAAATCCTCAGAAAGAAACCTGCTCATGCTTGCTTCTGGGAAGCCTTCCCAGGCACACACCAGCATGCCTGACCCCACGCCTTGCAGAATAGATACAGGGCACGGCTGAAAGTCTCCATGCCAGACACACACACTAGCCAGCACTCAAATATGCTGGCCATTAATGCAAGCCACTGCAGCTGCCTTGGCCAGTGTGCACAACTGTTGTGTCTTGGAGGAAGGAACAGAAGATAAAAAACAGAAAAAAGGTGAGTTAAGGTATCATGATGGGGTAGGACTCACAATAAGAACTGTGTGACTTCTGCAGCATTTATTTTTGCTTTATTAACCAAAGTTGTCCTCTTCTTGCTTTGATTTATCTAAAAATACAGGAAGTCAAAATACTCAGTTGACTACTGACAAACATATTGGTCTCATGAACCTCTAATACAACCACTGTGCATGCTGCACTAGTGGCTGTGCAGTGAATGTCAATGCATTAATACACTTAAGAAATACTTTTCTGTTTTAAATAGCTTTCTGAAAGTGCTGTGTCTTTGCTCATGTAGAGCCAAAGCACAATTCAGTCCGATCTAATTCCATGCTAATACTGCTGTGGACACAACATGCACCACTGATTAGTCCAGTTCTTTGCTTCCTGAAGCAACCATCCATACCCACTTTGGTTCAAAACAATAACCTCGGTGTCATTCAGGCAAGAGTTGACAATTCAGCAGACAAGATAACCAGCTTGGCCCAGGTTTCCATCAGTTCCTTTACCTTCCACACAGATCACAGCAAAGGCAGTGACTGTGCCCTGTCTTCCTTCTCTTGTCCTCACCTTTCCAAGTGCATTCTGGGTTGCATTATATTCAAGAAATATAAATTGATCATTTTCAGTCTTGCTACACTCTGTTACAGTGCTGAGCCTTAACAATCACATGAAACAATACGTTGGCATTTGTTGTCCTCATATCAAAGGAGTCACTTCAACCATGAATTCCTTTCTCAAATTGTAAGAAAATCAGTAGATTTTGAGGGACAACATGTGAAGGGGTGTTGAACAGTGAACAAACATGATCATGCATGTCTCAGGGAAGGCATTTCCAAGAAAGACAGAATTATCATTGCTATTGCAGAAGGCACTGGTGAGACTCCACAAGGGATGTAGAACAAATCTTTTGGCCATCAAAGGTCTGCAAATAAGAACTGAAGCACATGCAAAGAAGGATTGCAAGGAAGATCAGGGAAAAGAAAAGCATATCATATGAAGAGAGACTAAGATCTTGGTTCTTTTGCCTTGCAAAAATGGTTCTATGAGGGATATGACTCTTCTCTGCCTACATCTGAGGATAAACACTAGGAGGGAGAAGAGCTCATTAGGTAAATGATAAGAATGATACTGTAAAGAGTTGTTATAATCTGACCTGAATAATTTGGACTAAAAAAAGAGAAATTATTAACCATGTGAGCAGTGAGAGTCCAGGGCTACCTTGCAACAGGAGAAGAAAAAGCAAAGAAACTTGCTAAAATGGGTGCTGGGAATATTTTTGAACACCTGCTTTTCTAGAGAAGTTATTTCACTAAGCCTGAAGATCTTAGACTTTGTCTCTATACTTCCATATACTTTATACCAATGATAAGAGAATGAAGGCAAAGGAATTAATTAAAGGCAAAAAGTGCTGCATGTTATTATGTGTGAATATGTCTCACCATGTATAAGACAGAGATAAGATCAATTCATGGTTCTGAAAGGACAAAGGACAGTAAAATCACTTGTCCATAACACATTTTTATCTAGTTACTCTGGGATGGTACTCAATAACATGCATTTTGTTAGAGGATATTTTTTGAAAAGTATCCCAGCCAGTCATAACCCCAAAATATCAAACATTATAGAGCTTTACTATTTGGTTATTTTTCCTCTGACTACAGATTAACTCTTCTATTCTAATCTACATTTAACCGGTGGTAACATTCAGTTGTTCATTTTTTTCTCTGCTAAAACAGAATCCACTAATAGTCAGATATTCATGCATCATCAAAATAACTGATCATCACTACTGGCTGCAAGAGCTGTTTAGGAATCACACAGTGAAAGTCATACTTTTAGTCATACTAAACCCCAAATCTCTGGGTAGTTAAAGCCTTCTGAAGCTATACTAACTCTGTCAAAGGGTGGGTATTGGTTTGTTCATAAAAATTATCACAGAATCATAGAGAAGCATACATTGGAATGGTGAAGATTTATCCCATCTAGTTCCCTGCATACTTCAGGGAGAGAGTATTCCTTCCTTCTAAAACAGTACTCCTTGGAATATATATTCCAGTTGAAGAGAAGGAAAAGCTTTTACTGTGAGGAAGACTCCACACTGGAACCGGTTGCTTAGAGGTTATGGAGTCTCTGTCTTTGGAGATATTGAAAAGATCTACCTGTACACAATTCTGGGCAATGTGCTCCAGGTGATCTCCTCCTTTAACATGATTTCCAGAGGCACCTTCCACTCCCAACTAATCTGCGATTATACGGAGATGATTGCATATCTTTGCTCCTGATTGCATTTAGCAATGTCTGCTCAGTTGGAAACCAGAATCAGTCACATGCCTCAGCTCAGCAAACCCTATTTGATAAGGTCAAATCAAAATTTTATTTATTTATTTATTTATTTCAAACCTTATTTGATAAGGTCAAATTCTCAGCCAATAGGAAGTAAGAAAAAATAGTGGTAAAAATTTGATGAGAGACTGGGAAGTATCACACAAGCAGCATGCTTGGAACAGAGTATTGTGATACTTCCCAGTCTCTCATCAAATTGGTTAATGACCAGTGCTGACCAGATGATGCAATAACATCAAAAGCAATGGCAAAATGCTCCTAGACACGTTCCCTCTTTGAGCATTTAATCAAAAAAATCATCTGATCAGCCCTTTGTATCTTCTAATGTTTCACACCAGCTGGCTTGCATGAAGCTGGTCTTTCTCAGTACTTTGCATTAGGTCCCCAGAGGTGGAAAGACTGAAATGCTACATGTACATCACTAACTTTTAAAGGTAAAAAAACCACTGAAATGCTATAAGGTGAAGAAATTACTGTATTTCAATAATAACACACATAGCCTGAAACATAATGCTTTGCACACACTTGAAACAGGAGCTTGAAATTGCTTACACCTGTACAAGCCTGCCCTTTGCAACAATTTCTACTGAGGATCTAATAATGTCCAGTGATGAAGAAAATGTGTCTGATGATTACAGCAAGGCCAGAAATGTATCCAGCTTCTGCCTGGACTCAGTGTGATTCCCTCTAGTATGTCTGGTTACTATCTTGGTACTTGCATCTTCATATCTGTAAAATGTAAAATCAGCTTCAGAGCTACCACAATGTGCAGTCATTAAAGAAAACAAAGCCATTTGTGCTGCAATATAACAGTGCATATAAACAAAAAAAAAGAAACATGCATTGTTGAAAATGGGAAATGAACCCTACAATGGATTAGATTTTGATTCCAATTAGAAGAAATCCAAAAGAACAATAGAGAAACCAAGACTCTTCAAAAATTTGCTATGAACCGATTAATTTAAGTAAGACTAGAATTTGTCCCAGTGTCAGAACTGAGAATATTAATAAATAATGACATAAATAGCAACTACAGAATTAAGCAATTAATGAGTTCTTTTTACCACATGAAAGGCCTTGCTACAGACCCTTTAGCTCTTGCTAATGAGAAAAGCAGACAGTTTCTCCCACAGGCAGTCTGTCAGCTTTCTTCAGGCATTTCATGAATTTTGGTCAGAGCGCCTATGATACCCAGTAGGTGCACAGGATGGCACATGCTCTCCTTGGTGCAGCGGTCTGCCTGGAGCCAGACTGGGGCTCACCAGCAATCCAAAGCTTTGCTTCATGGTTTATCAAACTTAGGTAAAAAGGGCGATCTAGTAGTGCATTTAGAAGCATAATTGTTTGGTCAGTCCTGTTATTTTACATGATCTTTGTTTTCTCTTCCACATTAATCCAGTTTATGAGAACAGACGTGAGCAGAAGAAAGCCAATTATTTGACAATTTAAAAGGTGGGAGGGGAGGTAAAACAGTGGCTAAACAATAATGAAACAAATGTTGAATGGCATTCAATTAATATTTATAATGTGCAGCAATATTAACAGCAGAATTAACTTTTTTTGTGTGTCTGACAGCTCTCTGGTTGATTAAGAATTGCATTATGATATTTTGCATACTTCCAATGCAAATACAGTATTATTTGCAGAATTATCCTTAATTGATGTTGTGTTTTGAAATCACTGTTTTCTGCTGTATTAAAGCTCTGAAAGTGATCTTATTAGGGATTTGATTTTTTTCCCTGTCACCTTATCATGCAAATCTACACTTTATACTGTATATTGGCTCCTCTGAGGCATAGCACGATTCTCAAAACATAGGATCTGATGCTCTGACACTGGCATTCCCTTAGAGGCAGCAATAATGACTGGAACAGCAGCCATATGATGGAGTTTCTGTGCTGCAGTCAAGGATGCAAAGCCCGTTTGCATTACCACACTACCTAAATACAAAGGGAAGATGCTTGCTATGTACAGTCAGAGTATGGCCCCCTTAGCTTTAATCACAGTAAGTTAGGGAATGTTTTTGGTGAAACAGGCCAGGATTTGTGGACCACATGTGGGGAGCGAGTCAATTAAAACCATTTCCTAACTATACTTTGATCTTTACTGCTTTGCCTGCTTGCCCATTTTTACCTGCAGTAGGTAGCACTTTAAAAAATGCACTTTAAAAGCATCTGATTGATTCTCATTGATATTTAAGATCACAGATTATTAAGGACAAAATTTACATACTGTGTGTGCCTAAGTATGGAAACAAGTAGGGCAGTAGATGCCTACCTTCCACTAGAAAACAAGGAAACTGAGTGTTTAGCACTCTTTCCATTAGATGTTTAGTGTATCTTTGGGCAGCTAAGACCTTTTATAACACTGACTTTAAGGAGGTTAAACTCTTTTATAAACTTGATTTTAAGCAGATTTGTCTATAGAAGGAAGGAATACAAAACAAGACTGGAGAATCCACCTTAGCTCCACCTAGTTTATATGGGCTGCTGTGAGCACTCATGTTTCCCAGGGAAATAAATATTTTTAATTTTTTTTAAGTAAATATTAAAATAACCACTAGCACACCACACCCAATAAGCTGGACTTTTTGCAGTACAAATTGATGCTGTGAGGATGCTGTACACAAGTATAAGCAATATTTGTGCACTGTCATTCCTGTACAGTTTTGCCTGTTTCACTTCCTGCAAGGAAAAATTTTTGACAGTTTTTTATCAGACTTTGCTTATTTCTGTTTTAAATTTTAAATTCTGCCCTAGGAGATGTAAATGAACTTTGAAGAGGAAAGGCTAGATAGGGAGAAGGAATGAGTGAAGTGCCCAGGAAGATCCCTGCATGATTTTTCACTTTCCTCTGCTTTCAGCAACTAACTGATAAAGGATGGATATGACAGAGAGACAATTTTTCTAGGCATATTATTCCCTCTCTCCCCTCTTTGGATGACATTCAGGTGCTGGGTTGTGAGGAAGCATCTTCCACTGGCTACCTCATTTTCATGCCATCCAGAGACAGCAACTGGACACAAGTGGATCTGCTTCATCTCCATCCTCCTTTGCCAGCTCTTTTCTTCTGTTCCCAAATAACAGTTTGAGCCTTTCTGACTACCTTAATGGTAAGGGGTAAGTACCAGATAAAACAACCATTAAATAGCTGGTCTAAGCAGTAACAATCTGAAATGTAACGGCTGAAAGTGTATGTACATTATTTCCCTGGATTAAGTGTGCTACTACCTTCTATTAATGATAGAGATGAGGTGGGTCACTTGTATGTATTTCCATACAAAATCAAACTGCCAAATCGAGGACTCCCCCATACGTATCTGCTTAAATTTGTTGGATAAATAAATAGAGTTACTCTTCTGACAAATAAGCAAACTTCTCTTGCCTGAAGACATAAAAGTTAAACTGAGTAAAAATTTTAGAGGTCAAATTCTGCACTCTCTCTCAAAAAAGTAGGAAACTTTGCATTGTATTTTCAAAGGAGGCTAAGGGCAGGGCTACTTGCAAAAGCTCAGCAAGGTTGGAGGTCAGTTGGGCAACAACTTCAGAGATGGAGGGAAGGGATTAAAGTCTCTAGATTACCAGAGATGTGCTACTGAATTCCTTACCCTACTAGACAAGTCCATAAATGTTTTTCCAATAATAATTTGTCCACTATCGAATAAGCTAAAGAAATACTCCTTCCAAACTCAGGGCAATATGTTCTTAAAGAATCTTATTATTTTTGATAGATACATAAAAATGCATACACACACACATATATATATATATTTAAATACCTATTTAAAATACAATGCTTATTCAATGTCATTTGCTGCTTTCCAGGTATTTCTTTTTCTGTTTTCTTTTTTTTTTTTTTTTTGGTTATTCCCTGAATGGCTTTAAACTGCCCACGAATGTGTCCCTGTTAATGACAGGACCTTTCCTTAGAAGAGGGGGCTGTGGGCTTGAATACTTAAGAGTAGGAGCAAGATGAAAATGTTTCCCATACCATATTGGACTTCTCTTAGTCTGGTCTGGGGGCATGGGACAAGGAGAAGAAAAGCTCCTTTTTTACTTGCATTTCATAAGAAAGTAACCTTCATGACTACGTTATGCCCCAAACTTGAGTTCTCCATATCTGTTTTCTGATGACACGTACCTGTAGCAGGCACTCAAATTGCATTGAGGAAGGAACTAAATATTCAGATGCTCAACTCAGTCCAGACTGAGGAGCTTCTGGGCTTGAACAGAAATGAGACTTAGAGGTGAGAAGTGCCTCCAGACCTGAATTGCTGGGGTCAGCAATCCTGAACCTGGGGTTACGTGACGGCCACACAAAGGTGTGGAATACCTTAATATCATAGTGAAGGGATGTAACTCCCAAAGTAGTTCCAGCTAAAAAATGCTCTGGAGAGATTTGCAGTATGAGGAGGTTTGATGGCTCCTGGGGATGGTGTCCGTTGGGTCTGTCTTCCTTGTCCTTCACCCAGGCAACATCTTAGTATAGAAACGCAAAATTATCAGGGTAAGGGAAGACCCAGGAAGAATTTCCAGGGATCTCTGGAGATTTGCAGCTCAAATCTGCAGGCCCAAGTCTCACAAAAGCATCCAAACTTTGGGTTGTTTATTTGAAATAACCCAAATCCAAACATTTTGAGGTTCCCCCACCACACTGCAGCTTGAGAACAGCAGAGACATCTTTTTTCTTTTTAAGAGAAGACATGTGGAATGGAATGTGATGGCCAGTAAGCAATAACAAATATAAGAGAAATGTTAGTTCCAGCTAATTGAATAAAGCAACTAGATCCCTTTTTGGTCATGTTTTGAAAGCCAGATGAAAGGGGCAACCTTCTGATTTAAATTGTTTAAGAAAAAAAGAAAAATAATAATAAGAGAAGCACACTGTGTATACACAAAAAATCTAAAATTTGCCTGAGTGTAAGTATGCTAACGAGTGCAGTGTTCTCCAAATATGGACTCAATGTGAATTGGAGGGGCATGAGCCAGGTCTCATGAGTAAACAGAATAAAAATACCAGAGGGAATGTTTTAATAGCTTCTTTTAATTCCCAGTTTAAATAGATTCTTTGCTTAATTTGTTAAAGAATGAACCCGTGTTGATTTGGTAGTTATTATCAGTTTGTTTTACCAAACGCACTGGGGCCTGATCTTCCCAGGCTGTGCTATGGTGACTTTACACCAGCACAACTCTCAGCTAAACCCCATGCACCCACATGATGAAAACAGAATTACAACTGCTATTTCCACTGGGCTGTTTTGCAAGTCAGCCTTTCAGCCAATGGAAAATAACCCTTTTTCTGACTACTGCAACAAGGATAAGATTTAAAGCTTTTCTGTGGCTGTACACTGAACTTTCCCAAAGAAAGCATATTAATCTCTCAGCTAAAAGAGTTTCCAAGAGAAGAAATGTTGACAGAGCATTGAGTCAAGATTTGGGAAACCTGCGTTCAGGGCCTGGCTTGCCTGTATCACAAAACTACATGGTGATTTCAGTCTTTCCCTGTCTCTCAGTTTCCACACTTGGAAAGTGGAGATGATGGAACCACTTCTTGCAGAAAGTAAATGGAGAGCTGCTAATATTAGTGCCTGTGAAATCTAGGAATTTCTGCCTTCTAGAAATATCTCTGCTTCAGCATCTCTAAATGCCTGCACACAAGTCAAGGCGCCTCAGTTTGCTCACATGTCTATTGGAGACCCTGCCTTAGAAAGGCCTAGTCATAACGGAGTACATTTGCAAATTCTCTTGGAAGTGTTAACTATCTAGCCTGATCATATGATTTGATATAAAGCTTTGGGAGGCTGTCCAGGGGCAGCTAAAACTTGTGGTACATATTCTCAAACAAATCACTGCCCTTTTAATTAATTTAGGTGAATTTTAGTGACCACAGCCTGACTGAAAAATGGTTACTCGTGAATTGTAACAACACCTAGAGTTTTTAAAGCCAATACCTTGCTTTTATCCCCAAACAGGTTGAATTAACTTTCACTTTTAGTTAAATGACTTTAGGCAGTTATTATTTCTGTCTGGCTCCATGCCTACTGACCAGTTCTGCAGAAGGACATTTAGTTAGTAAACTAAACTTTGAGGTTTCAGAAGAAGGATATATAGAAGAGAGCTGGCCCAATGCCATGAACTACTGCTCAAAGCTCATAAATAGTTTCTTCTCCTGGACCTATAATTTAAGCATGAAGATTAACTATGGTAATATGGATTATACTTTTGTCTCTACTCCCATATCCTTTTCTCCTCAGATACATTTTCACCAGGTGGACAAGCAAGTTTTTAATGTGAGCAGAACTCTGGCTAAGATGTGAATTTTACCTCCAGAGCTGGACAAATGTGATCAATTTATAACTTTTCCTGCACTGATTTGTTTGCTGGCAAATCACCAAGCAATTCCTAGCTAAGAAAATGTCACTGTAAGATGATATATAGGGTGAAATGTAGAGCAGTTCCTTCCTCAATATAGCTGCAGATGATGTAGTCAATGATAGCCATTTTCGGTGGAGAATAAAATTCAGTCATCTAGGAGACAGAATTCCATCTTGTTTATACATTCTCAAAAAGCTGCTGTGCTGGAAATGTTTTATTTGCAGGCCACAAAAGCTATTTTAGACGTAGAACAAAACTCAGTCTTGTGGAAGGCAGAGCCTCATTTTTTAATGTAACCTGAAAGAGCTCATACACTGAAAACTTGTAACTTGCCTCCTCACAGTCAAGGATTAACTTATTAACACAGGCAAAGAAAGAGCATATGCGAGTAAAGTTAGTGGGACTAATGCATCTGAACTTGCTTCATGAACAGGTTGGGCTCAACATCAGTCCATGAAACTCTTGAGCACCCTGATACAGAAGGAAGCTCATAGCTCCTCATAGAGAGGTGCTGCCCATGACATCCACCAATAGCTAATGCACAGGGGAAACTTAACAGTTCTTAAACCTCTACCATCATTGCTTTAGGAGTCAAATACACTCAGGCATTAAATAATGTATTTCGATATGTATATATATTAAATACGTATTTCAAAGGTCTCACGCCCTAAACTTGAAGCTAGGCATCTAGGCTCTAAGTCAGTCTAGGTTTTCGCCTTCAACCTCCTCCTCGCTGAGGCCCTCTGCTATCAAGCCTACCAGATTTGTTCTGGATACATTTATACTCAATTTTCAGGGAAGTTATTTTAATTTAGGAATAGATCATCAGATTATATGTCAGGGGACACCAGGGGACACCAATGGCTCAAAGTCATCATTTGATTTTCTTCATGGGAGTTCAGAATTTTCTTTGTGGGGACTGATTTTTTTTTTCCTAGTACTTTTGTTTTTCTTGATGGCACATCACCTTATTGTAGAATGAATCTCACTTAGTGAAAAACATTGACTCTGAGGAGACTGGATGAAATGTGAGGGTACGATATGACATCTGACCAAAAAGAAATAGAAGAAAAAAAAAAGAAAGAGTCCTTAGGATATTTAAGGTAGGAATGGCAAGGACAAGAAAATCTCTACAATTTGAATAGCTAGGATCATAGTTTCTGTTTTCCCTCCGAATTTTCCTTCTCTAATGTCTGGACAAGTGTGCTTTCCCTGCTGCTGTCTGTCTGAAAACCCTGTGTCTGTCTGTGAAAACCCTGGTGTTCCCAGATGTCAGAAGCTGCTGAACAAACACAAAAGCAAGCTAAGATGGAAGAGTCATGAGGATATGAGACATGAATTTCTTTCAGTCTTCATTTCAATTACTTCCTGCCTCTTAACAGGAAAATAGCTACCACAGAGTAAGTACAGGAACATCCATAGACACAAAGAAAACTTGGAAGACAATAGATACTCCTTAAGAAGTAACTGCTGATTTAAATAAATTATATATTATTCCTGGTATATTTGTTTATAAAGCCTTGTAAAGAAAAACTCTATCTCAGCTTCACTGTTATTAATGTAATTCAAGTCAATTAGTTCACTTACTTACAATGGCACTATGTCCCCGTAAATTCTGTATTTTGTTTTTATTTTCAGATCCACGCCAGTGCTGCTAACAAGTCAAGAACTGGTTCCTTGCTATCTGTACTAGGAGGAATTCCACACAGAGCTGAGGATTAAATGTGACTGTTTTAAACAGATTGCCTTTTTCTCCAAAGTGATGTTAGCTAAACAAAGCTATCTTTTCCTATCTCAATATTTATGCTTGCTACTAGCTCTTCTGTCTCTAAGCTACTTGCTAGTGCAAGGTGGTGATCAGCAAGGAGGAAAGACTTTATTTTGGGCCTTCTTTTATTTCTGAAACACTGGAAGAAAGATTAGGTAGCATTAAATTCATCTTACAATATTTTCACAGCAGAAAAAAAACTTGGCAAAAAGTATATTATACAAGCTCCGTCAGCCAGCTCCCAGGGTTGTACTGCTATTTGCCCTGGGCCAATTACATTTTACATGATCAACACACCCAATAATTAAATAATGAATTGGTTTCTTTTGGAAACTCTATAAAATGTCATGGACCAGAGAATATTTATCTTGCCTCTGTGATTCCTGCTGAAGAAACATCTGGTTCTTTTTTCTTCAATCAACATGAAGCCTGAAGGGGCCCAAATTCAAAAGCAATTATATTTTATGTCATTTATGTGCATTACAGGCTGACAAATTTAACTTGTTGGAATACGTGATCCCACCCTCCCTAGCCAATTTATGTTGATGCCATTTTCAGACAGCCATGGAAAAAGCTATTGCAGATTGATAAAAGCTGTTGATCTATCAAATTCTATAGCTTCACCACCAGAGTTTACAATCCTAATGTACATGTAATAACATAAAGTTGTCACTAGACCATGCTTTTCCTCTGCACGGGGAAAACCTCAGAAAAGTCTTTTTGTAAACGTCTTGTAGCAAGTCCTTCAAGAACTTTTGGGCTTATTCTTATTTTGAAAGAGAAGAACACTTTAAAAATAACCTGTGATTTGAAAGAGATCTTGAAAAAGAGAGAATGCTTTAATTAAAAGAAAAAAATTTTAAAAGTCTGTAGATAAAGGTTCTGGACAGTATAATCTCCTCCTCTTAACAGAAAAAGGCCTATTTTAATGTTTAGTGTTTCAGGCTTCACTCCTTTAAGCACTGCATGGATGGAGTAAGTAGGTTTGACAGAGTAGTGGTACCTATAATGTATGATCATAAGCAGTAAGGCAGGCATAGCATATCTGTGCTCATTAACACAACATGCTGCCATCATATCTGGGCTCAAAACCTAAGCTGGTGATGAGACTCTGGAATATTCTTTGGTGTTACAATAATGGGTGCTGGTAATTTAGTAAAGAGTGACATTTACTATGAGTTTTATTTATTTATCCCTTGGGCTGTTGAAGGAAGTTTAAGTAGCAATGCTCTCAACAACATCTGACATGGGTGGATTAAAGGCCAGGTTTCTAGAGGTACTGTCTTTGAGAAGAGAAATACACTATAGAAAATAGACTAGAAAAGCGTTTGTATCTTCTGAAAGTATTGCCAAATCTATGTATTCAAAAGAGCTCCTCCAGCTTAGACAGTGGATCCCAAAACTTGTGAGATTTAACAAAAGAAAATGAATAATATATCCAGGGTGAACTACTGGGATTACTCCATCATCATTCCAAGTTTTTGTCCCAACTCATTAGGAATTAGCTAGAAAATAACTTAAAAATTTTAACTGATATGCTGCAATGTGGTACAATGCAGCAAAAGCTGGCCATCTTGTAAAAAGGATGCCACAGCTGCTCTGATGGGGACTGAGAAAACTGTGCATGGCCTTTTAGTTGTTCTGACATGGATAATCCCATTTTGCTAATGTAACACCCGTTTTCAATTCCCATGGAGTCTTTTTGCCTTCTCTCATCTTCCAGTGTTTTGCTGTGGGTGGGATGAGGCATTGAGGAAGACATGGAGGTGGCTAATTACATTTGCAGAAATGTGCAAGCCAATTTCCTATTTTGAAGAGTATTTTAGGATTTTTTCCCCTACCTTTCTTCTTTGTGCATGTACTCAGATCACTTCTGTTTACAGATAAGCCCAAGATCTTTCTACATGCTAACCATTCAGACCCTAATTCCTTGCAGATGAGTGAACTGTAGCAAGGCATCACTTGAGAGAAAACTGCATGGATTGCTTGGTCCAGCCTGCTCCGTCCTTTCCCCCCCTGCTCTGTAGATGCCACTGCTGTTGCCTCTTCACCCCTCCCTCCTCTCCAGGATGCTTGTCACCTCTATTCCACCCCTGCCAGCTCTGCTGTCTGCCCCGATAACTCGGGCGCCGATCCTAGCACCGCACGCCCACTGCAATGTGCTTACTCGGCCCTGACGAGCTCTGCCTCACCGCCTGGAAACTGCTCCCATGGTGAATAACTGGAGATGATACTTGCCTAAGGACGTTGGCCATCTCCACCTATTTGCAGCTGCGTGGCTATACATCAGCTCCCAGCATCTTATAGCTAGACCACAGTGCTCCTAATTTCCAGCTTCTAAGCTGCATGAAAAGGCCACTAAAAAAATACCTTGAATACTTTCCTAATGTTCCTTTTCCATATAAGCAACTGCTGTGGGAGGAAGTGGCTTTTACATTTTTGTCTGGTAGGGGTGGTTCATGCTAAGAAAATGTTTAAGAACGCTTATGTTAAACCATACTATCTGATGGACTAATCAATTGCTGAATTTGTACTGAGAAAAAAACACACACAAACAGAGGCCTTGTTTAGCTGCATGAGTTCTAAAAGCTTCTTGAACTGCTTAAGTAACTTCCAGGCTCTCCTATAACTTAAAAATTGCTGAAGTGATCTTTTCATAAATATTCCCTCCCAGGCATACAGACACAAGCTGTGTTGACAAGCGGGAACTTCTGCTTGATCCAAAGCTTTGGCAAAAGTTTCCTCTGGAAGCTAGGGTGGCAATATTTCTCTGGCCCAGAGAAAAACAGGCAAAACATTCACTGATCCTTTCTACCACTCCTGACATATTTCCAGTGCTATGAAAAAATCACAAATCTAGCATTAGGCTTTTACGAAGCGAAGTAAATGCTCCATAACCACCACTCCTAAACACATCACTGGCCCTACCCTCCTTGCCCAGCAAAGTCAGCTCTCCACAACTTATCGTTAAGCTGCATTCCCAAAGGGTGTTGCACTATTTGTAATTTTCTGCAAAACTTTTCAAGCGCAGTAACGCGTATTTCTTGTTGACAGTTTGAAGCAAGAGAGAAGGGGCTGTCAGACTGGCATAGAGAGCCTTGAGCACTGCCTGATGTGGTAATGCCTGAGTCAGTCGGGAGCCACTGCCCTTGCTCGGTGCTAAGAGAGATGGATCATGAAAACTTTGGCCCATCACCCACCTCCCAGTAATGGTCATTATAAGTACTGCAATACTTTTTTCTTCAAGAAAAGGGTAGTTAGCTTGAGCTGTCCTGGCCAAATTTCAATTCAGGTCATTTCCTTTGCCTTCCTACACTCATTGCCTCTGTAATTTACATCTTATGTTCGTTTTCCTGAACTATCTAGTGTTACTTTGAACTAATTAAATGGTGACTCCACTGCAGTGGATAATTAAAAAAATTATTTTCAGAAATAAAGGACAACTTCTTTATGCATTCTGAACATGTAAAGATGCATAAATGTTCAGAATTGGGCTAAATATTTTTGTTTGTCTGTTTTCTGTCAAGTTCTCAAAAGTTACAATATTGTTATTTCACTCTGTGTGTATGCACAGGTAACTAACTATTCAAGTAATGACTATCTCCTGAGGGTCTTAACACCACTGCTTGTACTGGATTGCAGAGGCTGGTGGGAGGAGGGTGTCTCAGCACCTTTCAAAGTCTGGCCAAAGGTATCTCAAGCTGGTTCTCCAAAAGCAGAAAAAAAATCTGAAACTTTTGGCTGAAAAAACACAGGTTTCCCCAATGATTTGCTGTAAGCAGAGCATGAATCAGACCATCCTTTGTATAGAGAAGCTGCAGCTAGAGTAACAACAGCAGCTTTTCAAAGCACCTCATTAAGCTAGCATGCATATCACCTTCAGAGTATTTCTTAGCTCACCCTTGTGCCATATGTTTCAGCCAGCCTCAGCTGAGACTAAAGACTATAAAATAATTACAGAAAATGTTTAAAATAATGCAGGACTCATTGTTTTGGAGTGAATTACATTTGCCATGCCCGTTCTCTATCAGCCAGAATTTTTGCCACTACTAATTCACAATATAGGCAAAACACCAAGTCCTTTATTGAAATCAATGGCCATATGCTCCTTGGTTTTAATGAGACAAAGCGCCCATTAAAAGCAAGTTCAGAGAGACAGAGATTTTTTCATTTAGGACCTTGACTTTATAGGGTTGTTGAGACTACTCATCTATTCTGCTATATTTAGCTCTTCCAGAGTAATTGCGCAGGTAGAGTCATTATTCTGGACTAAAGTCATGCCTGTTTCAGCATAGCACATTTGCAAGGGCAGCTCCTCCACCACAGCTAGGCCAGGCACCTTCTCCTCATTCGTGGGTAGCAGGTCACCAGTTCAAAGTGACTAAAATTCTTAATCATATGGTGCTTTCTGGGTGCCTGTCGGAAACAAGCAGCTCTGTTTCCCCTGTTCTCACTAGATACATGTGTGTAGCAACAGTGGCAATAAACAAGAAAAAAAAAAGCAATATACTGAACTATTTTTAGCATTTTAGGAGGGATTAGTAGCCAAAGTGTTTGAATAATGTCAGTACTTTAGGCAGGGAAATCTTGTCCGACTGATGCCCGTGGGCACCTGTTCTATGCAGAGAACACAAGTCTCTCTAAAATATAAACCACTCAACAAAAAAAAAGTCCCCTTCCACAACATCTCAAACTATTTTATAATCATTTTTTTCCATTGGTCTTATTACTATAGAAGTTCCAGTGTATTCATTCTAACAGCCCTCAGAAGTAAAAGATATTTAAAAACCTGTTATATTTTGCATATGAGGTACCTAGGTATCAGTATAGCAGCTCTAGCTGTGCTCTAGCCAGACTGCCTTTGTCATCCAGAGGAATCCAAAATGCTGTTTTACCATACACCAGATGCTCCCATTATGCCAAGTCCAAAAGTCACAACTGTCAGACAGCTGCTTCTTCATACCATCTATGATCCTTAAGCACAAAAAGGAACCGCTCCTGGAAGCAGAAGGTGACATTATCCAGAACCACTTCCTTCAGCTACATAACATGAATTTTGATTATTTCAAGTCAAGAAGTCTTGACAGAAACCAATGTCCCAGTGAACCTGTGAGAGTAGTAATACAAGCACACAGGTAATTGATAGCAATTTCTTGAGGCACCACTTGTGTTTGCTAAACTGACATCTGATCATGGTGTAAGGATTTAGCTGTGCAAATCCTGCCTCATTGCTTTGGTGAATGATAAAGTCTCCATCCACTAAATTTATCCTCAGCAACTACTTCTTACTTAGCTTAAAGGCACACAGAGTGCCTACTTCTTTTCCAGAAACTTTTTCTAAGTATCTGGAAGCTTGTTTCAGACTTAGCTTTCCCAGTGTCAAGTAGCCAGGTCCTCTATAGGACCAGCAACCAAAGGATACCTCGTCTTTCCCAATTGAAGCTGATACGAGCTGGCATGTCCAGGATCCTCCCCAAACTGCCCACACAGAAGAAAACCTTGTCTGACCTCTTCCTAAGACCCTATAGCTCAAGCAGGGGCATTAATGGAGGCTTTAGTAGGGCTGGGTTTAAGTCCACCCTCTATTTGAGGAGATTGGAACCCACATCTGCCTGATGAATTCTTGAACTGTGAGACCACATCATATGCACAAGGCAGGCTTTCACAAACCGGTTTTGAAGCAATTTGAGTGTGCTTAGTATAATGAAGTATTCATTGGGCCAGGGAGAGCCCAAGCGAGAGAATAAGCATGACTCCATTGCTTTGTGATTAAAGCATTCCCCAAGGGGGAGGACCTACATTTTGTCCCTGTTCTAATAGCTATTTAATGTTACGTCATTAGGTTATACCATATTATATCAATACATTTTATATTATATATATATACACATAGACATTAATGAAATATGAAATAGTCATTAGAGCAGGGACTGGAACCCAGATTTCCTCTGCTAACCTCAGGGGGTACCATAATTACCAACTATGAAGTCATACTTATTCTCTCGCTTCTTCTGGCCAATTAACATTTAATTATTCTAACCTAAGTGAAATATTTTCAATAGGAGGATTGCAGAGCCTTGGTAATCTAGTGGTTATTGCTGTGGTAGATTCAGGTCCAGAAGGGACAAAGCTGGGCTTGCTTCCACCACCAAACACTGTTCTAACCCCAATTCCCTGGGATGAGGTGCCCCACATCTACCCTTAAAGAGCATCTGGGGACAAATGCCAGTCAAGGTGGGTGTTCGGTTCTCACCTTGCACTGAACTCCTGAGGTAGCACATCTGAGCATGGGCTCCTCTCCTCAGCAGCCTGTGTTCCATTAGCTTTCTACTAGCTCCACAAGTTGACGTTTGTAGTTCAAGCCCTCGAACACCTAACACTTCTCATGCAGACCATGGGCAGTACTGCACAGGCAACCTACAGACCTAACACAGGATTGTAGATCCCATTATATTGAGTAGGAGTTGCATGCTATGTTGCTTAAGTTCTTTTCTGCATCCACTTCAAAGTGACCCGCTAAAGGTCACAGTATTTCAAGCTAAGCAAAAAGTCCTAAAATGCTGGACCATCCTTCCTTTTCTTTGATTTCTCAAGTTAGGCAGATCTGTGTCTAGCTAATAAGCAGATGGGCGAGTTCAAAGTGATAGCGTTGCTAGGAGTTTCAGAATCATTTTATAATGGTTGCAATGTTTAGGGAGGGAGATCTCTAATCATGCAGTTTATGAATCATGGTTGATATTAGGAGGCTGTCAGGCTGAAAACTATCCAGTCTTTGACCTACCACGGACACGCATGGGTAAGGGAGGAACAAGAAGATGTCATTAGGGAGGATCCTTTGGATAGTGGACTTGATATTTTGTTCTTGTGACAGTTACCAGCAGCGGAACAAAGATATCCAAGTGGTGAGGGTGGCTTTTAAATGAATGCCTCTCAAGTCAAAGGCTGTGCAAGACAGATGGATGTGTCAGACATTAAAAAGCAGACAGGTCAAAATGTGCAAAAGTAGAGGCAAGGCAACTCAATCCACAAATAATACATTGCCATAGAAAATGAAGGGAGCACAAGCAATCCTATATTCAGCTTAAGAGACACCCTGTCAAGGGAAAGGTCCAAATTTGGCAAAACAAAAGAATATCCACACTAGAAAACCAAAGCAGAAGCAGGAACTGGACCTTGGTTAGACTCTGAAACCTTAAAACATCTGGAGGACTGGCCGTGACCTTTCTGCAAAAAGACAAGGCAATTTGCTTAGTAAAATGGTAAAAATGAGATCTTGAACAAGTTTCCATCTGGGCAATGACTAACTGTATTTAGCTTTTATAGCACAAATTCGTATTTCACATCTAAGCTGGCTGAGAGCTATGGATCAGCCCCGTTTTGTTGGTGGACAAAATATGTACCTCCTACATCCATTTTCATCATGTATGGCCAATATTCTTTGACTTAATGTAAATAAAGATCTATAGACAGATAGATATATAAAGATCTTTCATTATTAAGTGTGATTATGCAAAAATTCATCTTCTGGCAAATCCATTGGCAAAAAAATGTTCATCATCTAAACAAATACACTATACATTACATTTATCTTTGTAAATGTTTAAAAAAATCAAACTCATAAAACATCAAAAAATATCTCTATGCTTGGAGGACAATACTCCTATTTTTTCACTTTAGCATCTGTTGACCTTCAGAGCATTTTTCACTACACATCAGCTAAGTTAGACTTGGTGATTCTGCCCCTAACACCTACAAATCAAAGGAAAGATGTGGAGGGCTGTGCTGCTCTGACACCTCATCTCCTCCCTGACCATCATATTTTCACCTGTTCATTGTGTGAACAACTGTGGCTTGTTGGCAACCCAGCTGGTTGCGAGCTCAGTGCTAATCTGATCCAGGCACAGATTCTGTGTCCTTTCAGCAATGTCTTGTCTCGTGGCTCCCTGGTCACCTCAATGGTTTTGTTTGCAATTAGGCTGTGTTCCAGTGCCTTCATTTCTAAACTGAATCTGGATTGTTCTAGGATCAATATATCCCCATCATTTATGCAGGTTACTTTGAAAGATATGTGAAACATACATTTTAGTAAACATATTATAACCCCCCTTGGAAATTACTTTAAATATAATATACCAAGAAATTATTGTATTTATTGCACAGATAATTATTCATAAACTAAGTTTTTTTGAATAGAGCTCCTGTATAAAATATCTCTTTGTATTTGGGAACAACAAGCTGTCTGACCTAAGCTGAACTCATCCTACTAGGAGCCACTTTTTTTTTTTGTGAGCTCTGGAGGAATCATTTTCAGTTACCTTCCTCCTTACATCTGAAATACACATGCATACATAAACACATGCATGCATATAGACCCCTTGTTTTATTTTAAAGCAAATTTCATGCTGATTCAGGCTACAGGACTGATAAGCCAAAAACCATAGGAAACAGAGGCTTGACATTCTGCCCGCAGTTCAGCACTGAAATATTGTTTGTTATAGCACATACTCACCAGCCCTTTGGCTGGGATAATTCTATTCACTTTTTTGTTTAGAGATTTATGACGTTTAACTTTTGAGGATCTGCTATGGGATGATAAACCCTTCCTTCCAGAGCCTTCCTACAGTTCCTTTAATCTTGCCCATCTCATGAGCAGGGCAGATAGAGCACAGTATATCCCAATCCCTTCTTCCACACTCTGAGAATGAGATGCAAAATCTGCTTCTAGGGGAAAATGGCATATTCATTATCTGTACATATGAATAGTCTTTGATTTCTTCATCCAGAAAGGAAAGAAACTTGTCTCAAGTACAGTGGCACTCTTTAAAGCAAAAACATCTGTCTAGCAGAATTTAAATCAAGAACAAAGCTCATTTATCATAAGTTCTACCTTCACCAGCAGCAAGCATATACCATGCTTCCTGTTGAGATGACCTTTATCTTCAAGTAAGAGAACAGTAAAACAAGAAAAGAAAAAATACAAAGTTCCTAGAGGGATCACAGCATGCCCTGCCTCTGCACACATTACAGGAAAAGTAAGATATTATGAAGGCAGACATTAGGGAAAAGGCAGGCAAAGATAAGGATGAAAATAGAAAACATTTAATCTACCACACCCTGTAAAACATCTTTTTTTTTTTCTCTTTCAAAAGCATTTTTGGGGCTCCGGGGAACTTTTATACCATTGCCTGTAGTAAACATCAATCTGGGTACAGTTGAGGACATTGTGTTGTATTAATGGTTTTTAATTTTTAGAAAAACAAGCAAATGTTTGGAGGTGATGAAAACATTCCCTGTGTCTATGCTCTTACTGAAACAGAAACCCATGTCAAGGAGACAGAAGTAAAGAAAAAGGCAGAGAGAATCCAAGACACAAAAAGCTGCAAATACACACACACACACACACATACTGAACAAATATAGAAGCAAGAAACATAGATGGCTGGAAAAAAAATCCTACTCATAAATACAGAGGCAGTTAATCTCCTCTTCTTCAGAATTTCTTTTCTTTTCTTCTCTTCTCATTTTCCTTTCCTTCCTTCCTTCCTTTTTTTTTTTTTTTTTTTTAATTAGTAGCTAACGAACTTTCTACCAGAAAGTGCTCCTCTGCCTCACAGTGAGAGTATTAAAGTCAGTTCAACAACTTGATTATTGGGCAATGTATTGTGTCCTTTTTCACACTTTTCACAGAAGCTGAAACAACAGTAAAATACAGGCTAGAACCACATGTCCTACTGTGCTCAATGTTACTTTATTTGCTCATGTACACGACATGCCTCTGTGTACACTGATGCATACAAGTACCTGATGTACACAAGTTCTGCTTGCCAAGGCCACACACTCCTATCTCTTGTTCATAATTTTCAATGTTATCATTTGTAATATGATATTCCCCTGGGAATCTCCCTCCATCCTGGTTTTGGAATGGGACACACTGGAGTTGTGGCCAAATTTTCCTCTCATACTTCAGTAACTTCATTTGGATTTGCCCTGGGTACAGCAGAATTTCACTTCGTATACCTAAAGTAACACTCAATAAAAATCTTCTCCAGGTGGGGGGCCCTATGCAATGCTCATGACTAATCTGATTTCTAAAAGCACCGAGCACCTAAAAATTCCTCTTTGATTTGAGCTATTCAGTCCTTCAAAAAAAGGGCTAACTTTTAGGTGGTAAATGATGAATTTAGCACATTAACTGCAAGATGCCACTCTAATAAGAAACTGTGTTTTCAGTGAATGAAAGGCTAAATCCTACCTTCAGTCATCACACTCCTGTTGCTCAGTGTTTTTAAAGTGGAACTTCATCTTAGGTGAATAAAATAGAGGCATTTCAAATTTCCTTCCATTTTGCAGATGTAGCACCAGACACAGCCTATTGCAAAGCTTAGTCAGAATTGGTTTCTATAGAAAACTCAAAAAGAATAGCTGTGTTTAGTTGCTGGGGAAAAAAAAACGTTTACTTCAATAGTCTCCACTTTTCACACCTACTCAGTGTCAACACCTGTTTAGCTGTGGATTTTTGAAAAGCAGTGACATATTTTAACATTGCTGCAAAGCTACTTTATTTCTACATAAATTATTTGTTTTAATTTTATTTCATATTATTCAACATGAGCTATTTCTAGTGTGTATGTGTATATATATGTTTATTTATATATAACGTATTGTGGGTAGAGAGCAAATGTCTGATGAACACATACTAGTGAGTTCTAGAAAGGCAGATAATTTCCTTCACTTAATAATAGTTTTCTTTCCTCTTGGCTGCAGACTCTCATAACTAGCACCATGCCAAACATTCGAAGATTGGATTATGGCCTGTCGTACTTGATTATTTTTGTCAGCATGCTGACCCAGGGTGCCCTTTTCTTGTGTTGTTCCTTCTGTTTCCATTTTTCATGTCATCCAGCTTTTCATCTTGTCAATCAGCTTTTGACTTCCTGATTAAAGTGTCTGTCACAGGAGCAGCCCGGTCTCCAGTCAGTTGTTTAATTTGTTCCTCATGGCATCCAATTGAGTTATTCATCTGGCCCAGCTGTTCCCAAGTGCTTCCAGCATCACTTTTTCATGTGTTTGGGTTTAACCTCTATATCTATGTACAACAGTGTGAATTGTTCCATTCATTCTGTTGACTGCGGATTGCTTTGCCTCCATCTAATGCCTTGACATTGCAGGGCCGGCTGCTACTGTGTGCCGTGGCTTAACCAGCTGAAAGAGCAGCAGTTTTCACCCTGATGTTATGGTAACGGGTATAACTAAACAGACCAGTCCTCAAGTATTATAGCAGGCCCAATTTTTAACAATTAGGGGCATGTAATGGAAAAGTCTGCTCTGCGAGATCCGAATCCACCCAAAAAAATAATGTTGATGATGCTTGGCAGGAGGAGAGAAATGTGAGGTTGCCAGGAATTTTTAGCATTCACTAGAAATCAGTTTGCTTCATTATCATGAGAGCTGTTTTCTTGCTGCCAAGTTTAGGCCTGGTGTAGCCTGGCCATAACTCCCATTGACTTATGTGGGAGTTGCACAAGCTCACAGCAGGACTAAAATTGGTGATCTGAGTACAGTGGCGGAGACATCCTGCTGGAACAATGGCATTTAAATCAATTCTGTGTCATCGCAGGGAAATGCTCAATTCTTGCTGCGTTGTTTTAATCAGCGCTTTCCAGAGCGAGCACTGAGGGGGGAGGGATTAGCATTCAATCCTGACTCTATTCCATGTTTTTTTCCTCTGGGATAACAACTGCTCTGCCTCAGTTTCCTCACTGGATGTAATGATTCACTGTGATACAGGAATGCTTGGTGACCAAATCATTTGAAGCTGAACAATTCTAAAGATGACTTTTCATGATTCCTGGAAGCTAACTGAGTAGAAATCTGAAATACTTTTAAACTCTGTGTCACAGGGGAGGAAAGCATTCTCTATAACCAACTTACAGAGTTACGCTGCGTAAATTAAAGTCAAGCAAATCCCAGGCTGCAGCGCACACACAGATCGTTTCAGGGATTGGGAGGAATCTTTTTTTTTTTTTTTATCCCACTCACTCTACTTCTATTTCCTTTTCTATCTTTTACTGCATTATAAAGCACTGTCATTTGTTAATGACCTGTTTTCCTATAAGAAATTCTCTGCTTCATGGTAAAGAAACATTACATGTATATATGTTTTATCTTGTAAAGGTGCAGAGCAAAAAAATTCATCTCAGGCTGAATAGATTTTCAGCAGCTTTTTTTTTCCTATGGTGCTAACATTCACTTCTTCACAGACACATCAAGCCTCAAAGTGGTCATTCCATAGCCCTCTAAGTTTTTAGTAGAGTTTTATATATCAGAAGAATTGAAACAGAGTTAATTCAGTCAATCCCCTGCTGGATGTTGGTCCACATCGTAAAAAACACTGCCTTGCCTGGCATTCTCTGGTACCATATAGCAATGCTTAGTCGAGGAGTCAAAGGCTGAGCAGATCCAGGTCCTGAGGGGCTGTTTCATCCCTACAGGTAGTCCTTCCAACTCAGAAGTGAGGAACGTTCTTGGAGCTGTACCATACCTGTGCTGGAACTAAACAAATCACTTCAGTTTTCATCACTTTCACACCAATTTTTTTCCAGAGGCTTCCTTTTTTTCCCCCTCTCTCAAATATTTTTTTTTTCTGAATGCAGAAATGGCATTCTTTCCAGCTGTATATTTTGGATTTACCTGGAAAACCAAGATATACACCACAGAGCATCAGAAAATATCTCTAGCAGCATTTTGGCCATGGTAAGCCTATATAGACTAAGGAAGTAATTTTTGACTTCCTCTTGCTTTCTCATATTTTCTTTTTAGAGAGAGCCACAGGACGCTTTTACAGAATCCAGTCTGGCTTTAATCACTCCTAAATGGTTTCCATCCTACTGGAGATCTGTTTGGGAAGGACTGTTCCTGAAAAATACTGCTGTGAAATGCATGCAATTTGGAATGATTTTGTATTTGAAATGCATGCTATTTGGAATACGTTTCTATTTTCTAACCTCATGGTAGTTTAGGATGGGTTAAAAATATGGCAGAACAGAGCAAAAATGTGCATTGGGCCTAATAAGTACACACTTTACATGAGTATCCGAGTCTCCTCTGGATGCAGAAAAGGAAAGGGAAGAATTAGTTTTGAAAAATAAACTGTATCCTGGGGCTAGCTGCAGTATAGCCATTTAATACAGACTGTTGCTTTGGGGCTGCCGAGGCCTTTCAAATCTTTGCCTCAAGACTCTGAGTTTGGTTCCCCCTTACATTTTCCATGAACTTGGCTCCTTTTCGGTTAGTCAAAAAAATAAATGCACAGTGTCTCACATCCGCCCTTCCCCCAGCTCCTTGTATCATAAAATAACTCCAGGCGCAATATGTTATACAAGCCTGTGATCCTCCCCCTAATTTCTTATAAAAGATATGACCTCGTTATCAATGGAGATATTTTTAAATACTGATCCTCTGAGCTAAAACCTCACTGATAGAAACACAAAATACATTCTAATCTCTCTTAAAGCTCGACTCCACTTTGGTTACACTCAGTTCAAGTCCCTGTGCTTTACTTTGTAACCCAAACTAACTGCACTACTTTAAACAAACAGAAAACACAATCCCAAGTTTCATGGAAAAGCCAGAATCTTAAGAGAGGTTATGCTACAACATTCAGGGAGTGTCCTAACTTTACTGAGGATTAAGTTTAGCTGTCAGATACACGTTTACTAGAATCTAAAAATTTTTATATCATGCAGCCCAAATGAAACAGGCTGTTCAATTGCATTTCTAGATGTTAATTCTGGATCGTGGCCTGAGTTGATTCTCCTTATATGTAAAGAAAGGAGTATATAGTTGTCTGATACCACCTTTTGGTGCATGTATTGTACTCTGTATTTCCATTCAGTTGGGAAGCCATTTTATTCTAAAAGCTCAAAGAGGACTACTAAAAGAGATGTATAGTGATCTAAAGTGATCTTTGACAGACACTTTACATTTGTTCTTTCTTTTTTTCCCCCTTTGCCATTTTTAATCTAAAAGAAAGGTCATTCTCTGTGATATATATATATACGTATAAAATGCATATACATACATGCTCTTTATGCACAGAATATTATGTTAGAGTACCTATGTTCTAAGAAGTCAAAATATCCACAATTGTGCGTTTCTTTTACCTTTGATGTCTTCAAGAAGTGACTAAAATATCAAGAGCTTGACTGATCACAGGGGGAAAACTACTTCCCTCAGGGTGAAGTAACCGGCTTTAGGATGGCTTACAAGCCATCTCCCTTACAGAAGAGGATGAGCTCCAGGGCACATATAAATATACATCATATACATATAGCCACCCACTCAGCTAGTAGGAATACATGTGTTTAACAAGCACATTTAGAATGCAACCTGGTTTAGCTTCGACTGCACTAATAACTCCTGCAATTAAGCAACATTGGTAGCCAATTAGCTCATATTTTCTCCATGCTGAAAGGAGGAGACATAGCAGGTTTTTAACCTATTTCATACCCTTTGGCCATCAGCATGCCTAACACTGGGAAAACTGTAATGATAAACCTCTCAGATACAGGTTTCCTTCTTTTTTGCTATATCAGAAGCTGATAGAACAAAATAATGTATCTAAGTACTGGAAAGGCTGATTAACTTACAGGCTACTACTAGCAGCCATTTTACATTTAAACTAAATATTGGGTCTGGGAGGATCTGAAAACTGCATAGAAGAAACTCTCTATTGGATGAAGCCTGGTTCTTAGTGTAAATACTAGCACTACCCTACAGCCTATTCAATGGGGTGTAACTTGTGAGGGGGAGATCATACTGTGTGATCTTCCCCAGATATTAAACACCAATGGTATTTCTATAGGTTCTCACCAAAAGAAAATGTATTCTTCTTTGTCCTCCCTAACTCCCTAAGTAAGTAGAGGCTTAAGCCCACAATTTTGCTGCCATACTTCATGCTTTTATTTTTTATGTGTATATAGAAATATTATAATATAATATTATAATAGTATAATATTATATATATATTATTAACTTACTCAGGTCTTCTATGTGCTCAGTGGCAGTGTATCATCCCATAGCTACCTAAGGCAATGCTGGACTGAGAAAGTGTGAAATATCCTTTTATTTGTGTGTGTGAATAGAGCCTTTAATGCTCAAGTTTAAATGAATGGTGTATTTTTTGGCTCAGTGTCAAAGACTTAACAGAACTGGTACTATAGTCTTCTCACAGGAAAAAACAAATAGTTTCACACTGAGGTATTTGGAAACAGGTGTGCTGAACAATTACAGAATGTTACAGCTCTTGGAGACACTCTTCCAAGAAATTAAGGTGTAAAAATGTATAGTGACTCTACTACATTGATAAAATATCTAATACTGCATCCCACTGGAAAGGAAAAAAACAACTCACTGGAGCACAAAGAGAAGATGTGATCATTATTATGTCATGGCATCAAGTAACTAGTTATATTGCCAACAGGTCTGGAAAGAAAACAATAGAAAATCTCTGCTTGGAATGTAGTTTGGAACAACAGAACAACTTTGTCTGCTTCAACGCCCACAGCCACCACCCTGCCTTCTGTGGCAAAATGCTCTCCTCGCTATGCTCATCAAAATGCCTAATGGTTTCATCCCTGCTTATTTTGCACTTAGATCCAGTTCACAGCTCTATATACACAACCTTTTTTACTGAAGCCTCTCTTTTCTAAAGCAGCAAATGCTTATTTCTGTTTCACCTCTCGTTTCAATTCTCTTAAGAAAAAACTAAACTTGCAATCCTTTTCTTCCTTGACTATGACATAAATCAAACTCCTCTTTCATAAAACTGATAAAGCCAACATTTCACTTCCACCTCCCTGTTTCTAATAAACATCCAGGCACAATAGGAAGCTCTTTCAAAGTTGTGTTAAATTCACAGAAAGGAATCCAACCTCTGGTCCACTTCCTTAAAACATTCTCCTGCTATTATGAAAAGGATTTGCATCCCCAGAGACAATAGCACAGAAAAACTTTGCCAGAGCCTTGTAATTTCTCCTGCACTCTCCCACTTTGAAAAAAAAAATTCTCAGAGATGTAAAGTTGTCCATCAAGTCTGATTTATCTGCTACCTCAGGGCAAGGTGACCCCACCTCCTCACCCCCTAGATCCACCAGGCTAGGTATGCAATGCTTCCCCATAGTGTAGTGGGGAATTCCTCCCTGACTCTTGCTGCATTCAGGTTATGGCCCTATCATTACTTTAGCATGTGTAGCTACACATTTTATTACTGGTCACAAAATTATTCTTCTCCTTTCTTACAAATCCAGCCACACTATTTGACTCTGTGACCTCCTGTGGCTGTGGATCCCAGAGACAATTCTCCTCCTTTGCCAAATCTATAACAGACTGTTTAATGTTGGAGGATGAAAATACATTATCCCATCTTTGATGTTTAAAGAGAGGAGAGAGACCTCAAGACCTTTCTGCATATTATTCAGTGTAACACATTTGTATGCCCTCCACAGAGTTTGCATGTCTTATTCAAGGTCAGCTCTGCTCCACACTCCAGTCCAACAACTCCTTGCCTAAGTTTTCATGTATCTGTTGCACACTGACTTGCTAAATGGTAAAATGAAGGCTAAAGCAAGTGAGAAGTCAAACAGCAGACTGAAGTGATCGTAATGCTTCATACTGCTTTTGTACTGCTTATAAAACATCACTACTATAGCTCCTTTCATTCATGGACCTCAATGAACATGTGTAAAAGTGGGCAAATGCTACTAGCCCCAGTAACAACAGAGCTCTTAAAAGTGTGCACTTTCACAGGGGCCTGAGTCAGATGTAATTTTATTGATGTAAGTGCAGACACATTGCTGCAAGTTTGTTATATACGTCAGGAGAACCAGTCTTAGAGGACTTGAGGAACAGGAAAGAATTGAGCTGATCCCCATTTACAGGGCTGGTTAGTGACACAGTAAAGTTGACTGTACATGCTTGCCACTTCCAGTCCTCTCCTCCGTGATGGATGAGCAGGAGGGCTATTTTCCCATAACAATTGTGCTACGTGCTTAACAAATTGTGTGGCTACTAATGAACTGCACTTTAGCCTTAGGATGCTTTTCAGGGCCCCAACAGCCTCTCCTTGTCTTTATCCTCAACAAGTTAAGGCTGGACCACCAGCGACCTGAAATGTCGAAAAGGCAGAAGAAATAAATACCAAGTTAGACTCCAGGTCTCTTTATGATCCTGCTTAGGCTTATCAAGGGACAGATGTTCATATACAAGTTTGGCAAGACTTCCTAATCTTATTACAGCTTCCAGTGGGGCAAGAGGCTGGCTGATTATTACTTTATATTGCAAATTCTAACCAGATTTTGTCAAGAAAACATTTTTTTTTTCTTGAGGAAACTATTTTATTTCAAAAAAAATCTAAAAAAAGACTACTCTTATCTGCTTTATTCTAGCCAAACTGCTGGGGACTTTTTTTTTAAAAAAAGTAAAATTTAGATCTCCATCCAATGACATCTGCCTTGTCTGCCACTTCCCCTTGTTCATGCATGCCGTTTTGTGGTTTGCTTTTCAAAAATCTTTTAACTTTAAAAATCACAGTTTATTGAAATCAGCTCTGCTCCTGTTCCTCAAACTTCAGTTAAAGAAGTTTGGTGATAGATCTCTCTCTCTTCTACAGGGCAATCTGTTCCCCTTGCCTCCATCCTCTTTGCTGCTTTTTTCTCCTTCTGATGTGGCCAAGAATGCAGAAACAGCCACCAGACATCTTCTTTTGCTTGGGGAAAGCATGTGTTGGGAGGCAGGATGACCTCTCAGCGTGGTATGAACACCGTGCTCTTACTCGGGAGATCACAGGTTCTCTATCTACCTGGTTTTTTGGTTTCCCCTTTGCTATGGGTACAATATTAACTACCTATCTGTCCCATAAAATGACTTGAGATTGGCTGCTGGACAGTCTACTTCTGACAGCTATTATCTTGCATAAAGTGGTAACTCATGATCTGCTATTCCAACTGACCTCACGCTTGGCTGGAAAAGTGCGTGCTGGGCTTAGCTTGTCTGCTGATTTTGTTGCTAGTATTGCTTTCTTTCAGGTATCAAAGTGGAGGATACGGTGGAAATTCAATAGCAATCTTAATCACAGAACATATATTGGCACATTATACTATTACATTATATACACACACAAATATACTCTTGCACACACAAACTGTCACATCAGTTCTTTAGTACTCTTTGTTGCCTGTAAATGTAAGTCATTATAATCCCCACACAAAATTAATTACAGGCAGAAATTCCCACATTCCTACTTTCAGAGGTTACCAGATATTTAGTCTTTTAATTTCGTTCTACCATCATGTCAAAATAAAAGCTCTTTGCATAACATTTTTGAGGCCTCTAAGCTTAAGTGCATTCATCTTTATCAAGTCTTGAAACTGACTGGTATATTTAAATGAACTAAAATAAAAAGACTTGAGGCTACTGAAGTCTCTTCAATACGTTGAAGAAAAGTTTCAAAAGACTATGGAAGCAATAGTGACCAAAACTGTAAAGAAGAAAGACTTTAAAGTTAGTAAGTTACCAAGTGGATCCTTTTCTTAATTAGCCTTATTTTTCAAAGAATTAAAGAGTAAACAGCTTTGAGAAGATGAAATGAAATTTGAATGTTAGCCTGTCTATAAATATGACTTCAATTAATGTTTCATCTGGCCCATGATAATTCTATTATATCTTCTTCCATATTCTAATTTTTGTCTTGTCTCTCTGTATTTCTTCAGCACAGGGAGACTTGACATTTACTCTTGGAAAGGCTTTTGAAGATCTTTCAGCCTAAAAAAACATCTTACGTACATTTATACTCTTCTTCTGCACCCTCTCTCATGCTCTTTTTTTTTAAAAGGATTTCATTTTTAAACATTGTGAGCATCTTTTGATTGATACTTGGAAATGGTAGTCAGAAGTGCTGGGTTCAGCCTCAGCTCTGATGCAGACCTCAGAAGCTGTAGGAGGTAGCAGCAAGAGCCAAGGTTTCATAGTTTTCATGGAGGAGGCTAGTCTCCCTAGGGTCCCTCTGAAGAAGACATGGCATTTTGTGAACCCATGAGAGACAACATGTCCATGAAAGTTAGCTGAGAAGGACAGACCTACTGTCATTTTGTACAGAAAGCAGACTCATCACTGGACATTGCTAGAGGACTCTTAAATAGAGCGTGGTAACCCTCTGATAGGTCAGTAAAAAGATATTTTCCTAGGGAAACAATGTCTCTGACTCAATAACCTTTTATGTCTGAAGTTATTCTTACCTTTTCTGTGACAGAATTCTCAGTCTGTAATGGAATAGAATAGTGGGAATACTAAAAGTATTTCCCATCTGTCCTCCCTGTTTATTTTGTAAGCTTCTAAGTTTTCTGTTTCTACAGAATTTCTGTTTCTGCAGACCACCTTGCTTTTTATTTACTGTTTAATTCATAGTACTGAAGCAGATAATGTGAGATCCCTCTCCATTCAGGGCTGTTTTCATCAGGATGTGGATCTGGGATATGAGTGGAGAGTGGAGAAGACGTGGCTCATGACACATGCAGAAACTGTGGTCTTGGACTCTAACAAGATGTGACAAGTTAGGACAGATCAAAACTTCCATATAATCAGCTCCCTTTCCTTTCCTGTCTCAGAATTTTCTCCCAAATGAATCCTGAATGAGAAGAGAGCTGAATCTCATAGATTTAGACTCAGAGTTCTTCAGACTCTGAAGAACTTCAGGCTACTTCTGAAGGCCAGCAACCTACACTTTCTGATTTATCTGAGAATTTCATATTGTTATCATCTACCTCACAGTGTGGTCAATGTCTATGCTTGCAAAAGTTACTTGGTGCCACAGAAACAGGTGATATAAAAAACAGCTTTCATTTACATCTATGACAAATAAAAGACCTATGCTTCTCTAGCAATTGAAACAAGGAGATGCAAACTATGGCAGTTTGAGTTAAGTTCTTATTTTTACAGAAGCATTGACTCACTGTGTGACCCGCAGTGACAAGTCATTTGATTTCCTTGTGTCCTAGTCAACAAAACTATAAAATTATTATAAGACAAAAAAACAAGAAGTCACAGATTTTATGAAAAAACAAATCTTTCCTCTGAGCTCAGTTGGTGAATACATGACAAAAACAACAAAATGAAACATGGGTGTAACCCACAGTTTTGGCAAATATACCACAAAAATATGGAGAGGGTACAGGACTGAAAACAGGGGGGAAAAAAAGATCAGCAAGAACACTGAAATGCCCCAAAGCACATAAAATCATACTAACAGAAACAACTTTCATAAAAGAGAGTATAGATGCCCACAGGGTGGTAAGTAGGAAAGTGTATTTAAAAGAAAAATAACAATCAAGTGATCTAATGCTCCTTTCATCTCAAGCAGCCTTTAAAGCTAGATTTCAACCTTTAACAGGGTACTATTTATGTATGCCGAGAAACAACATAGAATGAACTTAAAGGACATGAAGGATATATAGATTAACCAATACTAATTGCAGGGAGAAATATGTATGCCAAATAAGTAATTTTGGCAACTAACTGTGGTCTCCTTCTTGAATCTGCACCATAATACTTGCTTTGACAAGGCCACCTGAAAAAGTCAGGAGGACATGGACATCTCACATGCCTAAATGAGCTGCATCATGTAATGGGAAGCATGAGGTCTACCTTACATGCCATTCAGAGTCCCCTTTACACTCAGGATTGCATGGGTGCAATAGACATCCTGCATCCTATGAAAGCCCCACAGCACCTGGCATCCAGCTTTCACAGTGATCTTTACAACTGAGGTCTCAAGCTCAGCTGGCTGTGCACAATATCTGGGACAATATTTCACAAAGAATGTAAAAAAAACAAAAAGTACAGATAATCCTGAGATGGTGGAATTATTTCTAAGCCTTGCTTTGTGGTTTGCTTGGTCATGGCTGAGGTAGCGACCTACATGGAGCAAAATTGTGGCAGAGGGTGCTATTGCTTGGTTTGCTCTCTGAAAGAAAAGAGGATGATGTGTTAGCACTGGCTATAGCAACCAAATGGCTCTAATGGGGCGAGAACATGAAACACAGAGGAAAACAATGAACAGCAAAAAAGTCAGAGTTAGGCCTGCAGCAGAAAAGAGGCTACAAAGGTAACATCAAAGAGCTTACAGGAAAGGAAAAAAAATAAAAGAAAGAGAAAGGAGCAGACAACATACATATTAATGATCCAGAAACAATATTGAAAAACAACCTATTATCATTACTCAGATCAAAAGAACATGACGATTAACACCTCAGACATCTCTGTGACAGAAGGAGAGTGGGCTGAGCAACGAGCCTGCTCTCCCCGGTCTCCCTCTGTGTTTGTGACTAGGACTAGGCAATGAGGCTCACCCTGAGGAGCAGTGGTGCTACATGCCTAGCACTTCCACAGTGAAAGTTTTTTAAAAAATGAGCATTAAAACTGAGCAAAGATACAGTAAAATCTGGACAGAAATAGAAAGTGAAGAAGGAAATTACATGAACCACAAGGCAAAGACAAGACTTACTGCTTGCTTTGCTTGAGGGTAGTGCAAGGAAAGACAGGGCACGACTTGCATGCTCCTGACTGAACTGCCAAAAGGCTTCTCCAATGGCTGTCTAACCTCTTCTCCTCTCCTCCCACTCCAGAGCCTCCTTCTTCTACCAGGCTGTGAGGTTCCCCAGATTTCCTAGTGAGAGCCCTATAGTGCTCTTGCTGGCAAATGCATCATCATCTGGAGATCAGGGCCATTCTCTGCTGGGATTGTGTCTACTTGCATTGGGAATGGCTCAATGCTCTGACAAGTCCTTTCTGTATTTAATTTCTTTGATAAGCAAAACAGTAACTGATCAAATTAGATTTTCTCTTAATAATTCCACACAGCATAAACTGTTATTTAGTAACTTCTTCCAGGTGCATGACACATCATTTCTCCATGATGGGAGGATTTAGGATAGTGAAATGAAAGCTACCCCAGGGGTGACTACAGTAAAAGAAGGGTTACAGTGATGATAGGGAAAGATACATTTGTTCTATTTTTTTAGATATTTCATTTTAAAAAAATCTCTTTCTACTCGTCTATCTATTATTAGCAACTGATACTTGGTAGTGGTTTTGAATTTCAGATCAGATTCTTTCTAATTTTTATACTCATGTTCATACATGCATTGATGATGAGAAAGGGTCAAAATAAAAAATTAAAATCCAGTATATTTTTCATAGCTACTTTCAGGCTACAGAAATTACATAATAAAAAAAAGTGACCAAAGGAAATTTCAGGCTTGTGAGATCTACAAACATTTTGCTGTTGATTCCAATGGATTTTCAATCAATTTCACATGCCATATTCATTACAGAATGAGGTGATTTTTTGTTATGTTTTGTTTTTGTTAATACATCCATTTTCCTGATTCTAGATATTTTTAAAATGAGCTACTCTCAGCTGTAGACAATGACAGAACAAGACTCATCAGACAAAACTGAAATATGGGAAATTCCATTTACATATAAGGAAAAAATTCTCAACCAGAGGTCAACTCATTGAAACTCCAGAGGTCAACTACTGGAGCAGAAAAACTGTAACATCTCCATTCTTGGAGATATTCAAAACTCTGCTGGACATGACCCCAGGCAATGTGCTCTAACTGGATTTGCTTTGAACAGCATATTTGACAAGGTGCCCTCCAGAGGTCCTCTCTGACCTAAACTATTGTATGAATCTATATACAGGAAGCACAATAGCTTCTTACGTAACTGCACAGTATGGCTTGGTTCTCTGATCTAGCTAGTCTTCAAACACTACAGAAATAAAAGCATTAAATAGTAAGAATAAAGTAAAATCATTAATGAAGATTTTTGAAATTGACCTATTTATGGAAGCTGTAGAATTCAGTGCAAAATGCTATTTCACTCAATAAAAATTGCTGTTGTTAACAGGCATTTAAGCAAACTTGTGTTTTGCTGTAAGTTTAATGGGTAGTATGAAACTCTTTCAAACATTTCTTTCTACAGCAGCTACAGGATCATTGAAAGGTTTGGTTCGCCTTCAAAAAATGGACAAAGCTCTTGATGGACCAAGCCCTTTGCAGTTCAGTAGCAGTGGAATTTCACAGAGAGGTAGGACAGGCCTGTCAGTGCTCTTCAACTCAAAATGCTGGTGTTTCTTCTTCAGACTGAGCTGGAATTTTTGCAAGAGTGGATTGACACCTAACTTTCCAAAGGCTTCTTGGTTAAACCAAATTTTAAATACCAAGATCATTTTTCTTTTGTTTTACTTGCTTTGGTTGGTTGCTTTCTTGCTTGGTGGGTTTTTTTCTGTGTGTGTGTGTGTTTGTGTGTGTATTGATGATCAATTTACACTTTTCCTCTCCACTCTCTCTTTCTCTCTTTCTGTCTTTCTTTCTTTCTCTCTCCCTTTCTCTCTCTCTCTCTTTCTTTCTCCCTTTTTACTTTTATTTTCTCTCTGCCTTACTCAAGAGAAAACGAAAGTAAGAAGGAGAGATGTAGAAACATGCATTTCTATGTGGGTAGGAGGAATTAGCAAACTCATTTTCAAATTTCCATTCCTACTGCAATCCAGTCGCTCTTGGTTTGCACACATAATCTGCAGATACTGTTTTCCTGTCTTTGCTACAGCAGTAACTAGGTTTGAGATGCCTACCGAAAGCCACTCAAACCTCTAAATTTTTATAGGCTAACCTAACTCATCATAAATTACTATTTATTTAATTATGAATAATGCTAAGTAAAAAAAATAACTGGTCAGACTGAATGATGATGGAAATAATGAAGAAAAAATAAAATGTTTAAGCATATGAATCACAGCACATCATTTCCTAAAGTCTGAGCCATATCCCCTTGTATAGTACGAAGAGCTAACAATGGATCATGGATTATGAATGCATAAAAATGAGTATATATTTAATAACATATAGTCGTTTAGCAGGAGGAGGACATTTATTTTTCTCCTACTACAGTGTGACTCAGTTTTCAAAAGCTTTGAAAAGAGTCTGAAACACAACAGTTTAAGGCAGCATATTGCCACTAGACAGGCAGGAAGTCTGTAAGAGTTTCAGACAAATTCTGCGTATCTTGGAGGCTCCCATGATATGATACAAATGATACAAAAATGTGAGCACACTCATCTGACCCAGTTTGCAGCTAAAAGTTTTGAATTCCTTGAGAATTGCTACAAATGAACAAGGATGATACCGAAGGTTTAAAGCAATGCATGATGTCACAGCATATAGAACTGAACATAAATTTTCCCTTGGGCTTCAGTGGATGCATTGCTCAAGTGGTCTACCTCCTAGTAAAAATCCTCTATCTCTTTGGTTGTGGCTTCACAAGAGGTGCAGTGATTTATTGGATTAGCCCATGCATGAAACCCAATAGCTCTGAAATACCTCCTTGAAAACTGCATTCAAGAAGGGGTTTAGACTCACTGGGGGTTGTTACTATCCTGTTCTTCTAGAGAGTATATTACTCTATGAAGTAAATTATGTCTCTATATAAATTTGTATTTTGTCTGCACTACGTAGTATGTTGCATCCTGCTGACATCAGTTTTCATCTTTCTCCATGGGATAGATTTTCAAGAGTACTCTTCCATAAATCAAAGCCTCTTTCTAAACTGCAATCAAAACCTGTATTTAGGCAACAAAACAAGTGGTTAGATTTTCAACAGAGCTGGGAAAAGGGCACAAAGTTTTCTTACACAATTCTCAAAGAAAACTGCTTGGGCAAAATGTGGCTCTGCTTTTAGGTACCAAGCACTAGAAAATCTGGCACTGTAGAGCTTTGAGAATATTGCCTCTTCAGTCTCTCCTTTCATCAGCAAAGATATCATGGCCTTGAACTTTTAGAGCCATGAATTAAAGCTAAAATTTGCTTGTATGCATATCATCAAGCTCTCTCTTAAATATTTGTATATGTGCAACACACTTCATTCTTCCTAATACCTGCAAAACAGATCCTTCTATTCTGTCTTGTTGTTCTAACATGAGTGCAATTTTGAAAGCTCCTAGCCTAAGTGGGCTAGGAAATGCCAAAGACAAATTGCATCCCCAGGTACTACGAAAACAATTATTTCTATGAAAGAGATACCAATCAAACTATAGCTGATTTTGGCTTAACATAACTATTCTCAAAATAAGGCCTATTGGCTGTTGGTTGTCTGCAGGGATCTGTCATGTGATCCAGGTTTTGTTTTTCCTTCCATGTATTGAGTAAAGAGGTATATAATTTAGGATGGGAACTGGCCTGAGACTTAACAAGCCTTGAACTTGTACAACTCTTAGTTGTACAACTTATCTTCTGTGAGGTATAAGCCAAACCACTTCCTCCTTTCTACCTTTCTTTGCTCCCCTTGCTACATCTTCCCTATTTGAGTAAAGAAATGCCAGCCTTCATTTACCAATCATGCCCAAACAACTTGATTGCCTTCTTTGACAAAATGACTGCACATGTGGACAAAGATACAGCAGAGTCTAAACGGGTAGACAACTAGATGATTAAAATGCTGTTTGGATGGCTGGACTTGAAAGGTCATGGTTAATGAGTCATACTCTGGATGCCTATGACAAATTCAGCACCACAAAGGTCTACAATGGGATCTGTCCTGTTTAATATTTTTATTAACAATCTGGAAGATATGATGGACTGCACTCTTATGAAGTCTTGGCAATGGCATCAATCTGGGGGAAAACGCTCAACACACTTGAGACCAGGGTCTGCTATCCAGAGGGACCCAGAAAGGCCAGAGGGAGGTGCCAATGAAATTCCAGGATGCCTGGAATACCAGTGCTGTAAGGAGAGGCCTTGGGAGCCGAGCTGATTCATCCTATAGATGACAGCACCTCAGGAGACATAACAGCAACCTCCAAGTATGTATGAGGAGGTTATGGGGAAGATGGAGCCAGGGTCTTCAGTAGTACATGGTGAGAGGACAGGGGATAATACATAACTTGGAGAGGTTCTGGCTGCATATAAGAAAAAAAACTTCTTTTCCCTTTAGGATAGTCAAGTGATGGAGCAGGCTGTCCAGAGAGGCACTTCCATCCATTTCCACTTAGTATTCCCAATTTTTGGATCTGACCACATAGCACTCTGGTCACCTAATCTGATCTCATAGCTGATCTGGCTTTGAGTGGGAGATTGGGCGAGGGACCTCTTGAGGTCACTTCCAAATTGAATCACTCTGTGATTCTGCAGATTCCAGCATGCACTGAGTCAGCATCTCAGTCATGGGTTGGCAGTCTGTGGGCTCTTGCCCTCTCTAGAGCACCTGCATCACTGCCTGTGACTTCAGAAAAGAAATTTTGGTGCAAGTCCCAGGCTGTGTTGGAGCTAGAGTGCAGATGTCCTGTACTGGCAAAATAAACCCCATTCATCCTGCACATATGTCTATCATGCAGGCAGCGCACACAGTAGGTCCTACACATCTGAGAACTAATCTGCCTCTAGATAAAGTTGACAGAGGACTTGATCTGCCACTTATGTCTGTGCCCTTGCCATATCTCTATAGGGTATTCAGAGAAGTGGCTCTAAATCCTTCTTGAGAGAGCTGTTCCATTTTATGATGAAGCTGAAGAGTCATGAAGTGCTTAAATAGTCACTATAGCAAAGGGCAAGTGAGGGAGATGGAGAAAATGGCTTTTTAGCCTGGTGTCTGGGGCAGCTGAGTTCAGCTTCCTGCTCCAGGCAATTGTGGAGACAAAAAGGAATAGCCACAAAAACAGGGCACAGAGAGCATTCTTTTCCACGACAGTCGACAGCGGGATGAAGCAGGTATGTTTGTAGGATGTTGAAGTTTGCATCAGCTATGGGAGGAAACTCAACTTTTATCCACTACTTTCTGGTCACAGGGTTGCCTTTAGGGAAGAGCCTTTTGCCCTGTTTTGTGCTCTCTGTCCCTACGAGGAGGTCACATAACAAGCTGGGGGGTCACCATTCAAATAGTGGCCATGGCTATATATAACATCCAACATACTAGGTGAAAAGCACTGCCTCCTCTGAAAACCTTGAAAAAAACTTGCCTTTCATTTCTTTTACTTCTCTCCCTCATGCCTCAAAATGAACATTTTTGTTTTGGATGAAGTGGAATGTATGTTTGCATTTTGCACTAAATAAATGTTTTCAGATTTCCATTTTGGCAAGAAAAACAAAAAGCTAAGTTCCATTTGGTTCGATTCTAACTTATTTCCTGCTCCCCCCTCCCTCCTTTTTTTTTTTAGATTCAGCACTCTAGCTGAAAAAAACACAACTATTCTCACAGCCTTAGTCACACGTTTTCCAAGCACTGCCTGAAATGTTTCCTTTCAACTCTCTGCAAGCATTTTATAGGTTGTCATTTTGCTGCTGCTGCAAGAACAAGAGCCTGCAGTTCTTCCAAGTGAACAGCTTCGACGACTTTCCTGACTGATGCAAATGTGTTACGCTGTTGACAAATCCTAACCACAAAAGTTGACTTGGCTATTGCTCTTTGCTGGAACTGGTATTTCCCCTGAAAATTCTCCTCCCACCCATCAACTGGAGCAGTCTGTTTTATTGAGTTGGTTTTTAATAACCTTTTTGTAAGCCCTATTTTTTATCTAGGCAAATGAGAACTATTTTGAAAAACTGTAATTTGTCACTTAAATGACTAAAATTATTCTCTGAAGAGAGATGAGGCCCTGGATGCACATAGAGACTGGAATATATCCTGATATGAAAACTAATCCCTTTAGTCTAAACTGAAACACACTGAGAGAATAGCATGGAAAGTTTCAGCTATATTTCTGTATCCTTATTTCAGCTATTTGCAGCTTGGTCTAGTAAGAACCAGGGAATCAGGCAATTTCATTCCTGTAAATGTTGCCACTAATCTAAAACTTATAACACTCAAGCAATGATGTGGCTCCTGCCTCAAGGAACTTCTAATCTAAACTAATAATATGCCGCAAAACGTGTAAAGAGACGCAGTAGGCACTAGAGATCTCCAACCCTACAAAACGAATCATAGAATCCTTAAGGTTGGAAGGGACCTTAGAGGTCATCTAGTCCAACCCCCTTGCACACACAGGGTCACCCACAGCACGTGGCCCAGGGCGGCATCCAAGCGGGTTTTAAAGATCTCCAGAGAAGGAGACTCCACAACCTCTCTGGGCAGCCTGTTCCAGGGCTCTGTCACCCTCACTGTTAAGAAATTTTTCCTCAAGTTCTTGTGGATCTTTTGGTGCTTCAGTTTGTGGGCGTTTCCTCTAGTTCTATCGCTGTCCACCACTGAAAAGAAGCCGACCCCATCCTCCTCACTCCTTTCCTTGAGGTATTCATAGACACTGATGAGGTCCCCCCTCAGCCTTCTCCAGGCTGAACAACAGGTCCATACAAACTTCAATCCTGCCCTTAGCCAAAATCTTGCTGAGGAAAATGCAGTCAAGCACCTATACTTATGGACCTAAGAGCAGAACTATCTCTTTAAGATATACAAAAATCCACATACAGTCATAATAGCTATTTTGTCACAGAAGGTTAACTGTTAGGGTTTGGGTTTATAGACTTCAAAAGGGAGCTATTCTGGTGTAAACTAGATTTGGTACTATCTTCAAAGATGGTTCTCAACTGTATCTCACTTACTACAAGAAAAAGCAGAAAACAACAGCTAAATTATTTTTGGAACTACTAATCCATATAGATTACCAGTCATAAATCAATTTCAGAAAGATGACTGGATTTTAATAACACACACACACGTGCTCACATGAAATAGACACAAAGATACTTAGGATCAACTAAATGCTTAAGTAGTATCAAAATAAAATTAAAACTGTTTTTGTATCTCTTACTAGAATTTCAAATAGACTAGAAAATGGAAAGAAGACATCTAAATACTGTGTTAGTGTCTATGCTATCTGTACTGGCTACTCAAAGATTTGCTTCTGATTTTAAAGATCTTCAGCTCAAGAAGATGTAGATTTTCTTGGCAACAGCTGCTGTGTAAAATATTCTGAGATAGAATTTTTTATCATAATTAATAATAGATGAAAATTTCTGCGTTTTTGATGTTCTAAACTCTATGCTGTTTGATTTACGATGTCTTTATAGTTGTTTTTCTAGTAATTCTATGCCTCTTTCTGTTGGTATAAGGCTAGTCATCTCTTTTATTTCCCTAGTGGAGTTAGTACAGTACTCTTTTCTTCCTTTTCTCGCCTTCTTTTTCTGTAAATATATTTCATAAAGTTCCCCTTTCTTCCTTAATGAGACTGATCCCTGTGTTCTGTAACTTTGTTGCCGTGGAATTTTCTTTCTTTTTCTCTTTTTTGTTTTCCTTAACTGCACAAGGTAGCAATAAAACCTTGGTAGAGACTATTGCAGCTAGGTGAATGCTCTGTGCACCCCCTCATAGCTGGCTATATTCTCTGTAATGAATGTTTTAAACTGAATGGTGACTGAAGAGGCACAGTCTTGAGGTGGGTTGATTTTTTTGGCTTGGATAACAATTTTCTTTTCACTAGGTGCTGGGATTTTAGGGAAGCAGTCCTTGTAAAAGTTGCTGGATGATGGTCAATAATGGCCAGGTTCAAAGAAGTTCAATATAGGTGCCTGTGTTCTGTTACTACTGCATTAGCACTCCCAGCTCATGGGATAAAAAGGGTTGTGCATCATAGCTGGGACAGTGGTGACAGCTAAAGTTAATGCTCCCAATGATTTGCCATGAAAACTCTCCCATTTTCTATTTCTATTTCTATATTTCTATTTTTGGCCAATTGTCCTCACATGGCAAATTTTGCAGAAACCCTCTGTACCCAAAAGGAAGTTTTTCGAAGCTTGGCCAGTGGTGAGCACATGAGCGGTGGAAACTGCACTTAGGAGATAGTCGCATCCTCCTGTGAAGCACTTTGCATCCCTAGCTAAATGAAATTCGTATTTATATAATAATAATAATAAACCAATATAGCTCCTCTAAAATAATAAATGCACTCTCTGTCTTTTTGTCAACATTATTGCAACATGAAAGCCAGTAAAATTTCAGAGAAGCCACTGCTGCAAGTAAAGGGCAATAGTAAGAAATTCCTTCTGTTCTCCTACACTGCCTGCTTCCCGACTTCAGCACTGTGCATTTTTAAAATGCCACTTCTGTTCTTATTCTGTAATACCGTTTAAGTAGCATTTGTGCAACATGACTGTCAGCTGCCTCGTCAACATCTACATCTGGTTATTTGGATAGCTGGTTCTTAGCATATATCTTTACAGAAACATAAGCTTTGCCACTTATATTGTTTAGTTTCTGTGGGTTTTTTTTCAGTAAAATCTATACTGCAAAATGCCATATGGGTGTAGTCATGGTAGTGTGGCTTTTTCTACTGTCTGCCTTTTTATTTGTAACACTGCACTTTCCATAAAAAAAAAATTGGCGATAGCAATGGAGAATCATAGTTTAAATATAATAATATTAATTTACCATCCTTTTTTCCCCCTTTTCTTTTGGAGTTATAGCTTTACAAACAGGCTCCAGTGCACAGACACTAATTTCTTCCTCGATAACCCCAGGAGATAACATTCTGGCATTCCTTAGTAAATTGGGCCTTGTAAAAACTATGCCTGGGTGGTCCATGATAATCTTTCTAGAACCAGGCTGCTCTCAGTCAGATTTTTCTCTCTTTTTTCTTCAAGAAAATATACTTATGTGTCCTTCAATATATGTGTCCTTCAATATATGTGTCTTTCAAATGGATGCCTTTTAAATGCTTGCTGGAAAAGAAGAAGTAGGCCTAACTGCATAGCATTGTCCTTTCATTTTTAAACTGTCCTTTTCTTAAAAACATGAATTTTAACAAAGCTTGGCAGTGCATTAATACCTTGCAAATATGTAACATCCCTCACCCTGATAGATTCCCTTACTTTATTCTGAGTCCTGATCAGACACAGGCTCATCTTCAGGTCCAACTAAGCACTTCTCGGGCTCGTTCCTGTACACATCTGGGCATTTTGCAGCAACATCTGTGCTAAATAAGAGTGATGAAGAGAAGAAAGATGAGGAAGTCTATGAAATGCATATGTTGTTTCCTGTAACACCAGTGACTGTGGAGCACACTGCTTAATGACATAGTTAACTGCGTTACAAGAATGACGGTCTGCTGCTTTGCATGCTTACCAGAATAAGACCGACTGGTCTGTGACTGGATGACTGGTATGTGACCACACCTTCATAGCAAGGACCACACAAAACCTATTTAATAGAGGCAATTAGGTAAGCCAGACGAGGATTTGGCCTCACCCTTTGTGGCAGGAAAAATATACACATGCATCACACAGAATTGTTTTGTCTGAATGTGGTGAGAGAAAATTAATTTTACATCTGACCACAGCCTCTGGTATTACAATAGCCTAATATTTCTACCAGTGATACATTTGGCCAAGCCTGAGTCAAGCAGCCTGGAAAAGAAGATTTACAAGACATACTAAACATTCCCGACTCTCACAGACTTGGCCCATCAACAACAGAAACTTTCTTTACCTTTTCTTTTTTTAGCTCATCAATGATCTGAATACTAACTTGTGCCTTGTGTGCTTTTATGCAGTCATGCACAGTCTGTCTGAGAACACGCACAATACAAAGCAACTAAAATGGCACTTCTCTCCAAGGTAGGAATGTCCACAAATGAAGCAGACTCTATTTGTGAGCAATCCCAAGGATGCCCCTTATTTTCATGGCATAGTATCAACAAGAAGGACAATAGCAGTGAGCACATTTATGAAAATAAATGAAGATAAAAAATACATATCTCTACACAAAAAAAAGCAAAAATCATTAACAATAAGAAATCACTATATTTTGCAGTCAATCGCAAAGTGTAGCCAATAATCATAATTTACTAAAATCAACAATGCAGCTTTTTAACATAATAGTTTTATAACAGTGAATCTAAATGTCTGAATAAGTTATGTGCAATACCATACAGACTCATATTTGTTCCTGCATTATTTTAAGACAGAAAAGTGTATGCAATACAGGTAAGCAGGTGGCATTACGTGGCTGAGAATCCATTACAAAAGTTAACCAATTGAAAACAAAAAAATAAAAAAAGAGAAATGGTGGCTTCCTGAAGTAAACAGAGAAATTCCTTGCTCAGTTGAAATTACAGGAATATATGTAGAATAACATTTCTTATAACAGAATTTGGTCATCTGAGTAAGATGTCAAAGCACCCTTTGATTTTTATAAACAGAAAAAAAAAGCAGAAGTCCATTTTTTGTTTTACTTGGAAATGTGCCTTCTTGGCTGTTGCCAAGATCCATTGATATCATTTGTTCAGCAAAACATTTGCTTATTAGTGATTCAGAAGAGAGGCCAAAGACCCGCTTGGCAATTTTCTAAGTCCATTATCCAACTTCAAGGCCCACTCAAAATCTCTCTATTTATGAGCGTGGATGAGATAAAAACCTACAACAGTATGACTGTTGCCAGAATAAGTCCAGAGGTGCTCACTTAGTCATAAATGCTTCGGTCATAATTTTTATTCAGAGTTAATAATATTCAGAGCTTAATTGTGACAGTTCAATATTTTATGGATAAAAATTGCAGAAGATACCAATAAAGGTTAATGTCTAGTTTCCTCTACTACTCCAGGTGGAACTATTTTTCTTTGAAATATATATCCAGCTGGACACAAAGGTGGATTAGGAATTGGCTCTGTGGCAGGATGCAGAGAGTAGTAGTCAATGGGGCTGAGTCTAGTTGGAGACCTGT
>JAUBOD010000719.1:380200-406588 GCA_032353885.1 Nothura maculosa | reverse complement strand
GCGTGTGCAGGGGGGTTGGACTAGATGACCTCTAAGGTCCCTTCCAACCTTACACATTCTATGATTCTATGATTTCTTTTATGTATTTATTAATTTAAGATTGGAAAGGACTTCTTGAATCATTAAGGCCAGACAACCATTCAGCTATCACGATCAATCACATAAACTCTTATATACAGATTGTTTGAATTTTGTTTTACAAATAATTCCACTTCTACTCCTAGTAAATCTCTGGACATGCTGTTCAGAACCTCACTAATTTAATGCTTGGGAATCTTCCTTTATTTTCCAACTTGTTACAGTTCTCATGACTGGTTAAACACATTTAACCCTTTACTTTGATATTTAGTTTAACTAGCTCTTCTCCTAACTTGGGATTTTTCATCCTGATATGTTTATAAACACCCCTTTGCTATATTAAAAGTCAGGTGATGTCTAGTAACCTCTCAAAGACAGACTGTTTTTTCTCAGATTCTCTATTAAGGTCATCTTGCTTGAATGTGGTTGACCTCAGCTGTACATAGTATTTCACATGGTTTCTCACACGTTGCAATCACTATCTCCTTCAAAGTACTAGATGAGATCCCACTTGCTTGTTCCTCTCCATTTATGACACAGGGGCAGACTTTCATGCTTACAGCCCTGTTCACACTCATGCAGTTAGTTCCCTGGCATATGAAGCTACAAATACTTCTCCCAAACCACAGTCTTCACAGAGCCTAGCGAGCTATAGGAAGACTTGACTGATATCTCTTGGTCTTTCCTCTCCCCTGTCAGACAGTGGTGACCTACCACAAAGGTGTATTGAGAAAGAGCATTACAAATATGCCAGTATCTCCGCATTTGCTTCTCTCCAGTTTAAAAACAAGCTGCCCAGTAATAGATAGGAGATATTTGAAGATGACTCTCTCAGTTAAATGTTTTGATACTGAGAAACAGAAATAAGAAAAACAACAAAAATAGGCAGTCCAAATAGCTTCTACAAAGCTATCCATCCCCTTCCTTTTAAATACCAGAAAAAAGGAGAACATAGCAGGGAAGAGTATATTCATTCAATGATTTCAATCATTCTTGTGGTACTTCTGGCGTGCTCTTCATGCAGAATGATCACAAGAAACTTCACTTAAACTAAACTCAAACACTTAGCAAAATACAACAGAAGGAAAGCTGCATAAAACAAATTAGTCTAGTCAAGACTAAAGCTTAAAAATGCCGAGGGCCCTATTAACTATAAAAAGCTTACAGTTTTTCTGTGTGTATGCACTTGCAAGCACAAGAGAGAAACGATATACGTACATGAAAAAAAAAGGAAATTAGCAATCCATGCTGCTTCAGAGAGATTGTGCACTTCACTCCTGACTCACATAGAAAACTTGCCATAAAAGTGACCGACATTTGAGAAATCTAGTCCTTCTAAGGCCAACATGCAGATTAAGATAGGTATTTAGCTGGCCAGGAGCAGCTAAAACCTCTGTTGATAATTCAATTATGATACAAGGCATGAGCATGTGTTTCAGTAGGAGTTTAGAGAGGGCCCTTATCCATTGGGATAGAAAGTCACAGCGTTCCCTGCGTTCATAAATACTGGAAACATGTAAAGTGCAAATTAGCTGGAATTGGCAGGACCAATATCTGTTACAACATCAGATTAAAAGCCAGCAACTACTGGCAATTTTATGTATCATGCTGCGCTAACATTTTGTTAATGCTCTGGTAGGGAAGTAGGGGAAAATAATTGCAAACTTCTCTGAATAAACACATAGTTCTGTCTTAACCGAAAGCTAGGGGAGAAAAGCGAGCAAGGAAGCAATGCAATTAGTGGAGATAAGCAACCTCCTAATAAAAACTGGGGGCACATTCAGCAGCAAGCGCTTCCCTCCTTGTTTGCCCCAGTTGTTCTCTCAGTTCCAGAAACTAATAGACAAGGAGATAAAAAAAGCCCTCTTGGGAAAAGTGCTGCAATGGCAGAAAATATTCCCGCAACCTGTTAGCAGAACTTAGAGATATTTTAGAACATTTGTAGAGAAAAGAACTATTTCCCATTCACACATAAAGACTTCACCCCCAAATTGAAGAACGGACTATAAATAATGTCAAGGTAAAAAGGAAGCTTCCTTCCTTCAGTACAACCTAAGTTTTGCTTAGCATAAACCAAGTAATTTTAGAGTTCTATTGAGAGCTAAGAGGGTTTCTGAGTCCTCTCAGCAATCTCAGAGCGCCTCCCCACAAATGCAGAGCCCAAATATTTGTTATTAGCTGCTCTGCACTGCCTGCCTGCTTGGACCTAGCTACTGTGCAGCATCAAGAACAAAGAAGATTAAAATACATCAAAGTGAATTAAGTATTTCTGTCAGGGGTACTTTTATTGTGAAATGAGAGCATGCATCTCTTATAAAATAATAAAAAACAAGAGCTACTGTGGAATAGCTTTCAGCTTTAAAATTGTATCACTGCTTTTTTTCCATGGTTCACCATACAGAACACTCTTTATTGAATTAAAATAATCTGAGGAAAAAAATCCCTTTCAAATTTAACTTTAAATGATATTGGAAGGAATTTTGGAATGGATATTTTAGTGTGGGGGTAAATATTTCTTTTAGCTTTTTTCCTGGGGAAAAAAGCCCACAATTTTTCCATTTTTTTTTACACTTTAGTTATGATATTCTTCGAAAGAACAGAAAAAAATCATAAATATTTAAAAAAAACAGGACACATTTCATAGATTTAAAAAAAACCATAATTTCAACCTTTCAACTTTTGAAAGCATGTATCCAGGTCTCCTGTTACTGTAAAATCCTGAGCATTCTTTCTGTTCATTTGAAATGTTTTTCTCTCTAAAAAAAAGAAAAAAGAAAAAATAAGCTGAAAAAAGACTATTCAGAGAATGACATTAAGTAGAATATCTGCCCCAGCTTTCTTTATGAAAGCTATACTGTATGCATAATAATGACCACATAATTTTATCTAGTAGTAATTCTAGTATATAAGATTCAAATGAAGCCACTCATCTATACACATATATAGAATCATAAACATATCCATATTTATTTAAAAATATTAATTAACAGAAAAGCATCTCTTCCTTTACGAGACAAAAAAATCTCCTAAGTTTGGTGCTCATGAAGGTGGAAGTTATTCCTCTTGAAGAAGAGGAATAAAAAGTTATAGTTCTTTTAAAAGAACTAAAATTTACATAAAATATACACTGTGGTTATTCCAAAGCCTTGATCAGAAATCTGGAGGGAAAGTTATTGTGACAGTTCACAAAAAAAAAGGCAATGTATTAATCTTCCATGTATTTGTCAATCAGGAAGAACAGTTCGCACCAACTGCCAATAGTATAAAATCACTGCTAAAGCATCTTGGCTACATCAAATTCTCATAATATGAGGATGAAACATTTTTTGAGCACAAGGTTTCTGCATCCATCTCACCCAATCACACTTTTCTGAAAACATTGCTTCATAGTTTTTAAAAATAAATCACCAAATGTACTAATTTCTCATATTACAGATATGCATGTGATAATAGTTTGTTCTCTGTTGCATCCAAATCTTCAGCCTCGGTGACATAATCTTTTAACAGGGTGTCTAGTAGTTCCTAAATGGAAGACAGGGTGTACTTTTTCTCAAGTGAAGCTACATTTCACAAGAAGTACCCAGTTATATTAAACTAAGATATTGTTTGAAAACATACTCTATCCTTTTATAGCAACACGACTACCAGTTAAAGCCAACGGTATAAATGTTATAGAATATGAAAAAAAAGCACATCTTTGCAAACATTTTCCAAATGCATGTGTCCTGTTTCCCATACCTATAGCTGGTTGGAAATCAGCAGCTATAAGTTTTCCCAAACTTCACTTATTTAAAAATAAAGGTTACACCCAGGAACAAGTCCAACAGTGAAATCAGCCATGTAAACAGGATGGAAAAATCAGTTATTCTCACATATGGAGAGTTATAAAAGGTATGTGACATATGGAATCTGTAATTCAGTTAGGTCACAGTTTTGTTATAACACTTTCTTTTGCTCTTTTAACCTGCAAGAAAAATGGATTTAAGTTAAGGAGACTGAGATGAAAAAGAAAACCTATTGACTTGAATCTAAAGCCCTATAAAGACGTCACCCCCAAGAAAGATGTGTTAAGTAGCAAATATACAGCATGCAGGGAAGATATGTTAGATAAGTATGAAATGTGTGTAGTTTAAAAAGCAAACAAAAAAGAAGAAAACTAAAAATCTTTGTTTACTCCATTATGAGAACCTCCAGGTTCTTTAATATTCTATATATTCATCAGACTAGGAAAATATGAAAAAAAGAATACTTGTGGGATGGGAAAACTGCTTCCTGCCCATCTCTGACCTCTCAGTGTAAAACTGCTAAGCACTTTACAGTACAAATATTTCTGGATATAGTATCCATCTGTTATATATTAGTGAAATGTTTTTGTTGTTCAGCATTCTTTTAAACAGCACTATTACAATTTCATCGAGAAAGGTTAATGGCTAAGTAATAACTTGACAGGTTTACAGTGGATGGTATTTCTGGAAAGAGTATTTGCTGTTTAGCATTTCTTAAGCATAGCTGTTAAATTTTCAACAAAAGTGTGTTTGAAACTTAAGAATGATGTGGGGTTATTACATGGAATCTTACTCCTAAAATGTTTTTTCAAGGAAATTTGACTATTTTTAACTCATAATGAAAAACTTTAAATGGTATGCTTGCTTTTATCATGGCTATCCATAAAGATAGGTCTGGTACCAGTTTTTGAAATACTCCTAGCTCTGGCTACATCTTGACTGGAGGTCTTTATTTGCTCAATAAATTTTATAGGAGTAACCTCCTTATAGTAGTGGAAGAGATGCTGTAATCCCAAGAAGTAAAGTAATATACAGAGTTAGAAAGGAAATGAAAAATCCCAACCCAAAGACCTGTAGGAAATGTCTGTTAAAAACAGTGAGTCAGCCCCATTTCCATTCCAATTGCTTTATACTGCAATTAGTGAGCTGATTGCTTGCTTGACAGATGTCTCAATCCAACGCATCAGATGATTGGGAATCTGTTTACACAAATATGTACAAATTGGATGGAAAAGGTACTAAGATACAGAAAGTGATCCAGGTATTCCTCATCCATTCATGGATCCTTCCCGAGTCAGAAATTGAGATGTTTCTGTGTTCCATGGTCTTTCTGTCAAGATAGAGGTCTCAGATGATTTTCTCTAGCTTGAATTTTCTCTGAGATCCTTATTAAAGACTTAGAAGACCCTTGGCTCCCTTGGATAAGCAGAAGATTTTGGCTCAGTAGCCATTTTCCAATGAAGCCTCTCCTAAAACCTAAGGTGATTCCATCGCTGGTTGGTGGCCCAGTGTGATGGGAAAGGATAGTGTCACTCTGCACTCACTATACCCCCATTTCTCTTTCCTTTGAGTGTAGAGGAGGAAGTCCCTGAATTTTGAGCAGTAATGAAAATCTCTGGTGACTTTTCTCCACCTTGCTAATGGTCGTACCCAATATACTGGCATCAAGGGCACAGGTGATTCTGAGCATACATGATGCCAAGCCATGCCAAATCATGCTAGTTGCAAAACTACAATACCTACAAAGGTATTCCACTTATCCTTGCAGATTGCTCTGCCTCCGCCTCCTTTCTCTGTGTCCTCCTCGTGGTTGGGACAGTGCTACTTGCAGAGCTTCCCTGCTCCATGAAGAAGAGCAGATGAACTGCAGGAGATGCTTCCCATTCCTTCTTCCAGCCTGCACAGTTCCCTTTGCGCAGCTGTGCTGGAGCTGAGCAGTGCTGTTGTATACATGCACCATAGGGCACCTGTACATTCAAGGAGGCACCTGAAGTAGAATTTGGGCTAGTACATGGATCTCAAAAGCCAACAGGAAAGCAAAGCACAAGGAGATTCTGGATTCCCAGTATCCCATCCGCCCTGGTTCCAGGGTAACGACTGCCAGGCAGAGACACTCCATGGAACTGCCTAGAGGCCAAGGAAAGAAAGAGATCAGGATCCCCAGCCACAGATTGTCAAAATTTCTCCGGAATTTTGGTGACAATATTTAATAATATCACAGAATTTCATGGTGTTGCTATACCTTTTTCGCATTGCCAATAATGCTGCTAATCAATACAGAGTTTCTTCTTGAAGAGGTACATTTTATTTCTGTTTCAGTTTCATCTGAAAATGAAGCTACTGTTCAAAGGCTTTGCAAGAAGCTTTGGTTCTGGAGTCTTTCCCTGCAAATGGGCCCATCTTTATGCAAAGCAGCACTCGCTTACTTTTCACAAGTTCTTCAGCAAAATGCTGGCAAGGCACTCAAACAAATGGGAAATCTCACATGCAAGATTTATAATTTTAAATCAAAGAAAGACTTTGGTTTAGATGTACACATTTTTTAACCTGCAAGAAAAATAATCAACGTGGTAGAAAGACGAAATTCACAGACAAGTTGCAATAAATAAACCTTAAATACGGAGAGCTCTGAATTCTGCCACAAAATTTGGGACCAACACTTGGAGTACTGCACAGCTGCAGAAAGGACACAAAATGAACCTCGTACTGTTCTGCAATCAAGCAGCAGACTTAATTCACACAAGGAACCAGCTAATCAACCCAGACTGCAAAACCAACACGATAGACCCAAGTATCAACTGTTGTGAAAAGCTGTCTTGTGTACTTCACTGATTAGATCAGCTGAATACATATGGAACTAATTGGGAAAGAAAATGCCAGCTGCAAACAAATATATTGTCTGCCCGATCACACATGGCTGAACGTGGACCCTAGCACAACATTTAGGTTTTGAAAAATATGAAATTTGTTTCAAAATACTGAAAAATATTACAACTATCACCTATAAACTCATGTGCCAGATTAAAGGCAGCATACTGAAATTCACTCAGTAAGGAAAGCAGTTGATGCTGCTGTCAGAAGCATTCTTTGAAATACCCATTAAACTCTTTGAAAAATGTAACAATTTACTTAGCACTCAGTTCCATATATGTCTCTAATTACTGCCCCATTTCCAGTACCCTCTGCTGGTGACATAGATATGAAAGGAATATGCATGAATAGGTGTGAGTAAGTTCCAGTCATCCCTAAACTCTTAATAGCCAAGTCTGGATGGTGACACAGCATGGAGATGGATTTACTAGGGACATGTTGGTTAGACAGAAAAGTGCTCTGAACAGCTCATCAGGATCATCTCTTTACTGAGGGTACTTGTTCCCCTACTCATAGGGAAGTCTGAAGCCACAAGGCACATTCGCCACTTGGCAAATCCTGGACACTAAGTATTGAGAAACACCTTCAATCTGGATGAGGAGCCTGAGGGCTTTAGATTCACCCTTGGGACATGATGGCATCATCTGGTCTTAAACAATAACCTAGCTTGCTATCATGGGTTGCAACTGGAACTGAAAATGAAAAAAACATATTACTTTCATATGAGGTGTTTTGAGTCATATTGGGAGAATACTGAATATTTGCAAACCAAGACTACTATTTATGGAGATACAGCAGATTATTTTCTACTCATATCTGTTTTATGGTTCCTAAAACCTTTTGTCTTCTAACAACTTTTGTCCTTGAATATTTACTTCTCCTTCCACTTCCCTGCTCAGCATTATTCAAACCCCCCACAACATACCCAAACCTTCCCCCCAATAAACAACTCAGCATCTTTATTCCAGACAGAATTCTGATCCTCAGATACGAAGACGATTTTTATAGGCCGGCAATATAAAACATACAGCAGTGTCTTTGGAACCCACCCTCCAAGGTCACTGTAACACTTTCAAAACAGAAAACAAGGGCAGGAGGAACGAGGTTTAGTAGACACTGAAGATATCGTATTAATGAATTTTACTAATTTTCCCTGTCCCAAACCATGTATAAACCATGTATAAAGCACATATGAAGTGGTCTAGCTGCCAGGGACAAAATAGAGGAAAATATGGGTTGTCTTTACCTGTGTCAATGATAAGCATTGGGTGTCTCTTGCTACACTCAGCAGGCATAATGCAAGCATTATGGCAGGAACTGACTCCACTCCTTCTACTCGGCACATGAACCTTAGACCTTCAGACAGAGAGAAGTCATTTTGAACACTGTAGTATTTCATCATCCCCCACTGTCAGTATTTCTACCTACTGCATTTCTTAATGCATTTCTCAGCACAAAAATGTGATGCACAATTTACACAAAATATAAAAAACACAGAGAATTTAGGGAATTCGTGAAAAGAAAATTCACAAAGTCTTAAAACACCATTAAAAATATCAAGCACCATCTGTAATGGCTCATGCACATGCCAAGCTCACAGTAATGAAAGTAGCATCTCACTATGTAATTACCTGAAAAACCTCTGTTCAACCAAAGCAGTCTTGCTTACCACAAAAACTAGAAATTCAATGCATCTTAGTAGACTAAAAGATGAGAAACTGCAAGACAGAATAAGAATTGACAGCAAGTATTGTTCCTGGTTGGTACAGCTGAAATATCTTGGTCAAAATTTTTCATTTCCAAATGAAAAAAATGTCAAGTATATATGGGCTTCTGAAGACATAAATAATAGGGAAAAAAATACATGTTTTCAATTATTTTCCTGAAAAAAACAAGAAATCAGAAAGTAAAAATGAATTTCCCTAGCATAAAAAAAAGAATTTAAAAAAAATCCTATTTTTGGCTATTTGTATGCCCATCATAAAATGGAAATTCCAGTTAATAATTTGTCTTTGTGAGATTAAAGCAGTCTCAGAGTAATTCACAAAAGGAAAATGTATAGACAGCCAAATTTCAGCAAAAAATTGATGGACAAAAACAAGGAGGAAGCAGAAAGGAATGAGATGCATTAATAATCTAAATGCCTATTCATTAGCTTATAAAAGCAAGCATATCTTTGACAGAATGAACAGTCCTTTTTGTTAACACCTATCAAGGTTGCCTACCCTTGGGTATACAATGGTACATTAGCACCACCTCTTAGTTTTCTTCTGACACACTTTCTGTCTCTTTCTAGGACCAGGGAAAAGTAACTTCTTGTACTTGCACAATTTTTGTCAGTGTAAAATTTGAAGTAAAATGTTAGATGTGTTTTCTCGTGGTTTATGGGGTGATAAAATGCATTGGAAAGTTTTCTTCACAAATGGCTCTTCAGAGAACAAGGCACAGTAGGCGGAGATGCTGGCTCTGCCATTGCCTTGCAAGCTGCAAAAGATCTGTTATTCTTCCAGACTGAAGCTGTCATTCACAAGGAACTGTCAGAAGTGACGCAGTGGTTAGTGATGTGGACTAAAGTTCACAAGAGACCAACTGATTTGCTCTCGTGACCTAGCACAAATTTGAAATTCTGGTCTCCAGGGGTAAAAGGTTAATGGAATAACCTATATTTTCTTCCAGCTCCCTACTACAGAACACCCTTTTAATTATTGCTATTATATATTGATTTATAAAGTAATATGTAACATAAGGTATTCAGCAAGGAAATTAAGAAGCAGATAAAATACAGTTAAAGTGATCAAAGAGACGTCTGATCTTAAGAGATCTGCAACGAGAAATACAGAAAAGCATTTCTCCGTCATGGAGATAAACATCATCTTCACTGTTTCTGGTTACGCAGACATAGATATTCTTTTTTTTTTTAAAGAGGGGAGGAGGATCCATCTGTAAATAAAGAAATTACAGAGATTTTTTAAATCTATGCTTCGGTTAAAAATGTGAAGACTGTCATATGAAGAACCCAAAATACAGGAAATAAACATATTCTCATTGCATGTCAAATAAATGAGCAAGGATCTCAACTTCTTTTACTTTCTAAACAAATCACTTGGATTATTTTAACACAGCAATATTTTGAGCAGTATTGCCTGGAATTACCGAATAATTTGGACAACCAAATCCCAATTTCCTCAGAGTCTCATGAGGATTCCCATCAGCTGTCCCCACTTCCTGGTCTATAACTGGGCTCCTAAAGGGTGCAGGGGTGTCAGAGGAAGCTGCAAGACATGGGGAATGCCAAGGATGTTGACGTGCTCCCAACGCACTACCAACACAAGGTGGGAAGAGGAGCTCAAGGGAAGCTGAGTGAGACGTGCAGCTCTGCCCCATGGCTGCGGCAGCTCTGCCCCATGGCTGCAAGGTGCCCCCCATTCCCTGTGCATGAGCACGTTGGGGGCTCCCAACAGCCACACGCGCTGCCAGGGCTGCAGTTGATGCTTCTCTAATGCAGCCTGGAGCCAGGAACTTCAAAGGAGCACATCAAAGCTGTTATTCACAGTGGAGAAGAGAGTGTGAAGCCGGGTGGCATTTTTTTTCTTTCTCCCCAGCGAATATGAAACTTTAGGGGGCTTCCCAAAGGACATGCAAGTGATTAAAAAAAAGGAAAACTCTCCTTCATTTCCTAGGGAAAGGAGGGTAGAGGCCCCATAGAGGCAGATGGAGGAAGAAATGAAAATTTCTCTCTATTAATGCATCTCCTAGATAGCCTGCTATGCGGCAAAGGGAGGGCGGGGGGAGCAGGTGAGAAAAAAGAGCTAAGTTTCATCTTTGTTTCATTGGTCTTTTTTTTTTTTTTAATCCAAGTCACAAAAGCTTAAAATGATGAAATGAGCATGTGCAGTCCGACTGAGATAGGAGACAGGCAATTACTGAAACTCTGGGCCACAATATCAGCTGCCTGCTGACTTCTGCGATTGAATTAAAACTATCATAAGAATAATGCAAGGACTTGCCCTTGTCCTGCTTGTCTATGTGTTTATTTAATTTTCTGTCCAACTGACTCTCAAATAAATTGGAAACAGCTGCCATTTTTTTGATTCAGTAGCTCCATTACCCCCCAATGACATCATTCTGGGCACGCTCACCAACAATAGGTCATTATGCAGCAATTACTTTATTGATTTATGGAAGTTTTTAAGCTCCACCAGGAATATGCACATTCAAGGAAAATAAAAAGGACTTTTCCTTCTGTGCTCTTGCAAGTTGTTGAGCTGCTGCGCTAGGCAAGGATACCATTACAAACACAAAATCAGAATTTAGATTGCAAAGGAGAAAGATCTTTTTTCTATTGGTCATATGGGGGAAAAAAAGAAAAAGATTTCAGCAAAGGATCCTGCTGCAAATCGATGTTTAGAAGTTGTGATTTAATGTGGTAATTAAATGTATGACGCAAGTAAAACTGCTACGTAATAAGCTGGCAATAAAAGCATGCAACATTTGCTATAATCCACCCTAATGAAAGCTCTGATGCATAAGCTCTTTGAGGTAGTGCAAAACACATTTAGAAATTATTATCACATGGAAACATTTGCTTTCTTCTGTTCTTATCAATATATTAGATCAGCCATCATTTAAACATTACACACAATTCTAAGGGAGGAATACAAAAATCGCATAGTGCAGATCTGATTCATTATGGTCTTTCAGCCTTTAATCATCTGTTCTGTGTGAAAGCAGGGAATTCTGAAGACAACTGACACTGCAAATTAAGACAAATTGTCAGTTTATGTATTCCAAAAATTGCTGGAATACTAGAGAAAAAAATATTTTTGTAGTTAATAAAATAGTAGTATCCAATTCAAGACATTTATGATCTTTTAAAACAAATGGGAATTAATCTGTATGAAGCAGATATAGAGGTAGATATCTTTTTTATTAAAAGTCTAGAAGTGGCTAAATACACACAGAAAATCCGTGTCTCATCATGTATCTGAATATTTGAATTTAATTCATGCTCATACCTCAACATTCCCTTTCAAACAATTTGTTGTTCTTTGGGTTACTATTTGGAGTCTAAGAAAGACCATTTGCAAGAATTATTAGTTTGACCAGGAATTTCCAAACCCTAGAGGAGCTGGCCCAGACATCACAGTATTTCACAAGAAATGAGCTGGGTGCCTTGGACAGTTACAATCCTCTCTTGATTTTCTCACTGTTTCAAAATTTAATTCCTAAAATGTTTCACAGAGTTCAATCCACTGAGGAAAAAGTAGCCTAGTCATATTTTAGGTGAACCATTAGAGTGGTGCAATACAGAGGCCCTGATCCTCCAAGTTCAATAAGGGATAGCAGCTGGTTCCAACCAGCTGTGTTGTACTTCTTAAAACAAAAGATGATATATGAAAATAATGAACATTTTCACAATGATCCTAGCAGCTTCGAAGAACTGGTCAAAAGAGATAACTGGTATGTCTAACATCACCTAAGCAGATATGTCTTTACATGAGCTTTTTCTAAAAAGTTCCTAAACTTCCTTTGTCTTTTTAGAGATAGCAAACACAACCACAGAAACTAGGCTAATTTTGTGAATGGGTCATAAATAGGAAAAAAAAAAGGTTAGATAAATTATAATGAAAAAAACATGGTGATTTCGAGAAAATACCTCAGGGAAATGTCTCCAAGTCTGCAATCAGCAGCATGTGGTTATACTACTGTGCCCAGCAAATTCTCACTGACATCAATATTATGACTTGCAGAATTGGGGCTTAGCTGCAGAATACCATTGGAAGTGTTTAACAAAGTATTGGAATAATATCCGTGACTTTCTGTTCAATATATGGGTGCCTTTTACATTTTACAAGACATTTCATTTGTTGTGACATGTCCAGTGTCCATTTCCACATCAAATACATGTTAATATTTCAAAAGTTGTGTGTTTTTCAGTAAAAAGATTTTGGATGAAAGAACTATCTTGATTTTTAGGAGGTCAGGCTTTGAAATGCAAAAAAACCCTAAACAGCTCATTAGATCTGCTAGTAACACATTAGAGGGGACTATAAAAAATGCAGTAAGATATTTTGATTAAAATAACAACATATTTAGTATTTGATCATAATTTTGCATTTCACACATTAAAATAAACATGACTGAATGATCTGAAAGTTCTGATGGCATAAGCTTAATTTTTTCTTTGTACTTACAACACAACACGATTTGTGCTTTCCTTTAAAATCAGGGAATGATGTGAGACACCTTCTCCATGGTCTGATTATCCTTTTACACTTCTTAAACACAGCTGTCATGTCTTACTTGCATCATCATAAAGAGGATGTAATAAGGTCAGACACAATATCCTTTCAATAATGTGCTTGTAAAATATTTGAAATACAACCCAGGACTATATGCTGCCTAAGCAGTGGTCATACAGTTATGCGAGTTGGTTGTGTGCTTATGCTGTTTTAATTGTGTTCAGCACACATGTGGGATCCTTGGGTAGCTCAGATGTGGTTTTAATAAGCCAGTTGCTTCGCTCTGATATTTTCAGTTTTGCAACTTGGCTGGATTCCCCCCGTTTATAACAGCAGCATCTCAAGAATGGCCTACCGAAACTGACCAGTTAAATATTCAATAAAGAGCATTTAATTTATTTAGGCATCACTTTAAATAACAAAGCAATGCAGAGAAGTCAAGAGCCCAAACAGTTCCAAAGAGCACCTTTCAAAGAGATATGGAGGAACCCCAATTTTATTTCTTCCTCCCTCAGTGTCTTTCACTGGCAGTGTGGGAGGTTTTCCTGTATATGGGAGCTGTGGTAAGACCGCAGGTATTGAAATTCAAACTGCTCATTCTACCCCCCAAAGTCGGTCACGGTACCAGAAAAAAAAAGAATGGTACAGCAGGGATTGACTTCTTGCAAGTAAAATAAGAATGGGATACAGAATAGCTGAATGTCTCCATTGTTCTCCCTTGAGCATCCTCTCCAACCCATGGAGTTGGCTCTTCCCAGCTGCCTGGAGTGAAATTCTGCAGGTCCTGGCCAAACCATGGAAAAGGCAACAACCAGGCAATGCCCATGAGTGGGGAATGGTGCAAATTCTCTACTGACTCATGGAAACAGAGCCAGAGGTGAGGCAGCAGCGGGTGCAAAAAATCCCCTTTGGCAACTGGAAATCCTTCAAAGACAGCGAACTGGCGCACTACCAAAACCATTTGCTAGTGCCAGAATATATTTCTTCGGTAAATCAAGCAACAGATTTTGCAGGCGTATCATAAATACTGCACCTTATCCTTGAGGGAGACAAAATGCAGTTCTACCAAAATTAATAGTGCTTACATAGATATATGGCAGCTGAGAATCTGGTTCAGCATGTTAATATCTTCTTTGCCATCTTCTCTTCTTAAGTTACGACTCCTCAGTTTTAAAATTACACCGGGAGTTATTTGCAACAAAAAGGAAATTCCTCTTTCTTACACTGCCCTATCCCACTGGCATTGGGAAGACTGCAGAGGTTACAGAACGAGGTATTTTGTGCCTTCGTGCAATCTCTTCTCAAGAAATGGACATTCTTCTTTGGCATACAGTGACCAAGGTGAAGTTCGACATATTGGCCAAATGGTGTAATTACAATTTAATCAGTAGTACCCATTACACTCTTGTGGTATTTTTCTGACTTGAAACCTTAAGCAAACAGCCCTCTACATAATTATTTATCTTTAAAAGGCACAGTAGGCAAGCAAGGCAACAGTTAAATGAACTCCCTGCTGCTACAAAAGATCAGTGCCAGAAGTAGGATCGAAAGTCATGAATTTCTGGAAATGAGAACAAAATTTCTCTGTGTAATTATATCTACCATTTGCAGATATTAAAGATATATAAATACTGAAAAATGTCAGCAAAAAAAACATAGCTGCCTCTTTAATGGTGCCTGTATCTGCCCCATCGTTTGTATAGACTTTCCAGGAAAATACATGAAGATTCAAAGGCAAACAGCCAGTTAGCTGGAGAGTTACTGAGACAGCCAAGGGATGCATTAGTAAAAATAATCATTGGTTATCCTCAACAAATGAAGAAAAAAAATTTTGCTCTTTGGCCTAGGCAGCCTAGATCAGTCCTCTATTTTCACCCTCTTTCTACATACAACTTTGCATTTGGATTCTTTCATCATCTTTAGAATGGGGCTTTAGCTTCACAGCAAATTGTGAGACAAAGTGCATCTCAAAATTAGGAAACCAAGGCACAGAAGATGAGTTGGAAAGAAGACATAGTTCTCCTTGCATGCCCAAAAAGCAGCAGTGCTCTGAGGGGCCAGGGCTATCATGCAGGTGAGGAGGGAATCTTGCAGCACCCAAAGAGATCCTACAGGACAACCAATAGCCTTTGTTCTCCCTGTATATATTTCCTTGTATCATAGATATATTTCTTTAATTACGAAAGTGAACTTGAGATCCAAAGCATGACTAAAGACTAAAAACATGGTGCTCTGGGCTGCAGCCACCATTTGGAATGACTACAGTAGCCTTTCCCCAAAGCAATAGCAATAGTATTAGCATTAGCATTAGCAATGCAGCCTTCTCTCACTGGGCTTAGGGTCAGGCCCCAAGCTAAACAGAGCTGTGCTTTTTCCTTTGAACTACCTGAACTATCACCACTGTGCATGGGTTTGATATATCTCAGATGTCACCATAAAAACTGATATATGCAAATTGGCTGAGTATTTGCTTTTTACCTTAAATATGGTTTTTCAGCTGAACTTTGCATTCTATAGAGATGCATTTTTGAAAACCAGAACTGAGCATAAAATTCCATTATTTAAGTGGCATATACTAGGTAGATATGGTCTAAGAAACCTGGCAGTAACTTACTCTGTTTGTGGTTTCTACTTTGTTAGACTCTGTGGAGCCATGAATCTATCTTGTCCTTAAAAAACTGAAAGAGGGGGCCTTTAAAATGAATATAATGCTAAATTTATGTGCCACAGGAGCAGCATATCAAGGCCTCTGTGCTGATTAGACCCAGATGTTGGTAACAATGTTAGTGTTATGGACCAACTGCAGGTGTGGGAATAAATCCCTTTCCCTGGGACCCTCAGCAATCAGACCAGTGGTTTCTTCTGGCTCTCAGCTCACAGTTTTCAATTAGCACTACAATGGTATTGTTGTTCTCCAGCATTAGATCATATGTCATGTAAATGAAGTTGAATATACAGTTTAACTCGACAAGGTGATTAAGGCCAAGGATACATATGTTCACTATTATAACACGATCAAGGTTAAAAAATAATAATAAAAACATAGCCCTGACATGCCATAAAGTTTTTATTATTTTGGCTTATCAGTAGATTTTCACATTTTACTTTCATAAAACAGAACATAGTGTAAAGCAGGGCTAGACTAGAATTATAATAAAAGACAGACAAAAATATTATGTGTAAAATCATATATATATATATGAGTATAACATTTAATTTTAGAATTTATGTTTTATGTGACAACCTGACATCTGACAACTTGCTTTACTTCTTATTTCCCTTCTCAATTTTCTGTCCACTCACTTTACCTTTTCCTTTTTCATGTCCACGAGTTGTGCATACACAACTACTTCTAGTGGAGAAGAAACCGAGATATTCCTGAAAAGCCATCCACCTCAGAGCAATGAATCCAGCTCATCAGTGCCAAAGGCTGTTTTCTCTATCTCCTTTGGGTTTCATGATATTTAGAACACCACTATGGCTCACTAAAACATATTAAGGGCTCTATTAAGTAAAGGGGCCATGCTCCTCTCTTCCACACATGCATAATTCCCATTAATGTCAATGGCCATTACCTCTGCAATGAAGAGAGCAGGCCACTAATATTTTTCTTATATGTTCACTTTCATCAGGTTCTCTGTGCCAGAGCTGTGGTGCTGCATATTATTCAGTGGTAGCAAAACAGAAATAAAAGGAAAAGCCATGGAAAAATAAAGTAAAAGAATAGCACAAAACAGTAGAGAAACAGCTTTTGATCTGTCATTTGCACCAAAAAAAAATGGCTTTTTTCTGGCAGTATAAGAGAAGTCCAAATTAAAACCCATTACGAAAATAGAGACTTGGAGTTAACAGGAGACCCCAGGGTTATCAAGTGCTATCAAGGATTATCAAGCAACCATCTCTAGTAGCCACTGTAGGCAATCAGAATAGATTTAGGGTCAGTTCTGAGCCCAGAATACACTGCAGTATGGCCAGATCCAACTATCCTTTCAGACCAGATGAGCCACAGCACTAGCAAAGACATTTCCTCTTTAGGGGAGTGGGGTTTCAAAGCACATGGGCTTCCTACTGCTGTTCACAAGGAGGAACATCAGCTGCTATGCTGTCTTGATTACATACAGGTGCTTTTGAGCTAAGCATGATGTGAAATTGTGAAGAAAGGAAATGCACCTTGATGTGAGAACATGAATCTGTAAGCCTTAGATTCTGCTGATATTTAGGGGGCAGTCAAGCACCTCTGTGTCTCACCTCCAAGTAAAATGGCTACAAGAGCTGATGAACAGGAAATTTCTAGAAGTACTTTTACCATTTATCTACTTTTCAACCCAGAAGCTTGAGAAAGTGACATAACACAAACCAGACAAATATCTGAAGAATAAAAATGATTCTGAGAGCATCTACTGGTGTCCTGTTTGCATTGCTCACTCTTCAATAACTCTGAAACATCTGTGGTCATCTACTTGTGCTAGGTGTGATCCCCTTACCCTTGCCACAAACTTTCTGGGGCAAAGACTGCTTATGTGCAGTCAGCAGCAGTGCTATGATGAGCGGTAAAGTATTGATCTGGGTCTATCAGATTACTGATTTGGACCCTCCCACTGCTGCTATTAATTGTTTTGTGTTGTTGTTTCCTAAATTTTATTTTTAGAATATTAAAAACATATAATATATTTATAAACAGCAACAGAGATGACCACAGAATGATAAATCTTTTTCATATAGGATTTGAAAAATGAAAATTTCTTTTTGAAAAAAATGAAAAAATAACCCCTCATATTTCTTTATAAGAAGGAGTTGCAGATCCTGGGAAGTCTGCAATTCCTCATTCAGAAGCAGCCTAGTGAGGAACACAGAACTCACAAAATTTAAAGAAAAACAGCCTAGAAGGATATCCAAGTTAAAATCTTACCCAGACTTAATTAAAATTAACAGTCCATCTCTGAGAAACCTTCACATTTCCATGTGTTTTGGTATGTTCTAATGGAAAAAATCTTGTCCAAACTGTTCCTGGCTATAAAAAGAAAATATTTAAGACTTATCCCAATACCTTGAAGCAACCTGAAAACCTGTTTCATACTGTTTTATCAACACTATACTACACCCGGGTTGCTGAAACGTCTATGGCTATGTAAAGAGTGAAAAAGATAAAATACAGCACTAATGGCGAATTAATGGGATAGTCCATTGACCACTTTGGGATGCTCCTTCCCAGGGTGCAGGTGTCAAATATGCACTCATACAATGCCCTGCTTGTGGCTAGTACACAGGAGATGCAGCGCAGAAAAAGTGATTCATCTCTGTTAAAACATACTGCCTTTGTAACAATGATGTCAATTATCTTCAGCAAATATATGAGTAACATAAGTTAGTGATTATAGATAAAATGCCAATTTACAGAAAGGCTTGAAAAAATTGTGGCATATATTTTGTGGCATAGATTTTGTGGCAATATTTTGTGGCATAGATTGGAGGGGAGTCTTCCCTCCTGGCTTTATCTTCTGAATGTTCTGCTAAATGTAGTATTCTGTGTGACTAACAATTCTCCTGAACTACGATTAATACATGCTGACTAATTTGCCAGAGGTATTTGAGCTATTAGCTAAGGTTTCAAAAGGTTTTTTCCAAGTTCCCTTAACAAAGACCTTTGTCATAACAGTAAGTCATAATAATAAAAATACTAATACTGTTATATAAAAATAGTATTAATGACATCTAACTCTTTAAAACTTTTCAGGGGAGAAAATACAATTTTGGGAGGAGGGAGAAAACTGCCATAAAATACAAATATGCTCATTTAATATGAACAACATAAAGGATAAATGTTAAATGGTCTGTCTATTAAACAAACTCACATCAATTAAGGAACAGTCAAATTTATTAAAATCTGTATAGTATTCAGGAATATAAAATATTCCTGAATATTTAAATCTATGACACCACTTTTATCCAGTGTCTATAAATGTTCTACAATACTCTTACAAGAAAAAACCTTTTCTGTTTTACAGGCTGATAGAAAGAACTACTGAAATTGTAAAATCAAAATTGCCTCTAATCTGTGCTCTGAGAACACCTACAGCTCGGTGACCCCACACCCTGTAAGCACCAGGGCATGGGAAGGGAGCATGTCTGAAAGAGAAGAGAGGGGACAGGGTTTCAGCTCACAGGAGATGGGGGCTATAAATGAAGGAGTTGGGCGTGTTCTAGGGCTCCAGGGGATGACAGGATGGTGTCATCTCTCCTGCACCTGGATATACTCTCTGAACCAGGGAATAACACAGCAATTGCTACTGAAATATTTTTCTTGCAAAGATTTCCCAAGCAGGAGGACATCTCTCGAACTTCAGCCAGCCAGCCTTAAATTCAGACTCAGGGTTAAAGGAGGCGTGTGTGTGTCAGGACCAAATATATCTCCAGTAACTTGGCCACAGTAAGGGATAGCTAGAAATTGAACTCAGCACATACTTTTTGATCTTTGCCTTCAACCTTTCCACCTTGCCTTCATTCATTATTTGACTCACTGCTCTACACACCAATCTACTTTTTAAACCTATAAAAAAGAGTGAGTACCTGCAACGTCCAAGTTAAAGCTGTAGTTGAGTAAAGTGTCAGCATGAAACTAGTAAAGGCCAGGCTAACAGAAGTTTATTGCAGCAAACATTGATTCATAGTTGTTAACCACTGTGAATAAAATACAGACAACAAGTGTGCCACTTAAAACTGGCTAGGTGTGCCATTTACCCATTGATTGGAGTGAACAAAATCAATGGTGCGGGCTCTGCTCCATGGCAATTGTGCCAGACATGGAAGAGTGTGTTTCAGCAAGGTACCAATTAAATGGATTTGTGATCTGAGCAGTTTTGGTTGGGAGCGCAAAATGTCGGAGAAGCCACGGGTCTGTGTAATCACAACACATTGTAAAAAATGGCAATCTATAATTTAGATTATTTGAACACAGTTGTCAGAGCATAAAAGTTAATATGAACTCTAGGATATATGTAATAAATTTAGGACATGACAGTGTTAGGCAGTTATCTTTTTCCAAGTACCGCCTCCTATAAGCAAGCCAAGCACTGAGGAGCAAGTCAACCCTTGCATTTTGGGGAGGACAAAAGCTGGAGAAATGGAGAGGAGACTATTATCCTACTGTTTGCTTTCTGTTGACAGAAGGTTAGTGAGTTCAGAGACAAGTCTGTAGAGACAAAAGGTCATTTTTCTTGTTGTAATAAACTCCCAGGTCCTTCCCACCCCTCTGCCAATGGTTTATAATGAAATATGTAAGAGTGGTTTAGGCACTTAAAGACTTTTTCTAAGTATAGGCAAATACCTTTCAAATTAAATACTAGTACTCAGATGCAAGCCACCAGCACAGCAAGCACTGTAAACAATACTTACATAGAGTGGGTTTAATGAGTCATATATCAAAGAACTAGAAATAGCCACCTCAAACAGACCCCTTTTAGTAATCACTAAGCTCAGTGGCTGAGCTGTTTACACTAAAGGCCATTCGTTATGCATGCCCTAACAGTGAACAATAGCAATATTATGCTGAAAAGTTGAGTAAATCTATCCCACCTTTCATCAATACCTTTATGAACCAATGATTCCATGGGGATGAATGGCATTATTCCACAAAGTATTGTGAAAATAGATGCCATTGTTAGGCCCACAATGCATTACTGATAACCAAACAGAGGCAGAGCGTAAGGGAACATTTCATTATTGCAGGTGAAGAAAAGAGAAGTGTTCTGCAAACATACAGAGAGGAAAGAATATGCCTTTTGTGCTTCTCAGTCATAGTTAAAGTATAACTGATTTTCACATTTAAGCAATAGCTTCCTAAATATAGCCTTGACAAACGTCTGCCTTGTCTGTTTTTTGAACTAATTCTGACCAATGCTTAGATGATGAATTTAAAAATAAATGTAGAAAAATTGAAAATAGGATCTTTTTTAAGATCTATCTTGGTTATACTGGGAGATCTAGCCTGAAGGCCAACAATGTCTGAGGTTGGAAGGGTATAAGAGTGATGAAAGAGAGAGGAGTGGTGGAGATGGGAAAGAGGATGAGACTTTACGTCCTTGCATGTATGTCTTTTAGTGCAAGAGCATCCCTCACTGGCCAAGAGGAGGCAATGACCTGGAACAGGTTTTCCCTCTTTCTTTGGATGAAACACTGGTCTGGAAGCCACCAACAGCAGAAGCATCTTAAGGTGTAAAGAATGATGTTACAACAGAAGGATTAATGTCTGAGTAAATACAAATGAAGGATATCTCTGCTTCATGAATGCATGTGTTTTTATACAAATTAAACAGAGGTACATAAACACATAAGTAGAAGATTTCCATATAGGTAACATCTACATTTCTAGAGAGAGTGAACATACAACTACATGTAATTATCCACATTGTGGCTAGATTTTTTAAAATGCTACATGTAGCTTAAAGCAAGTAAGCAGGTAAGGATAAATCATGGTCCATATTTTTGGCATTTCCCCTTGGATGAACATTAAAGCAGTGAAAGCAACTGTAACAGTAGATCTCATGCATGTTTTGATGTGCCTGCTCTGGAAGCAAGCCATGTATGCATCCCACAGTATCTATTTCTAGTGTAGAAGAGGTACAGAAGAACGAAATGAAGATAAATAGGGCCTCACTGCCCTGATGTGTTAGGCACCTTGCAGAGAGCTTTAGGAGTTCATAAACTCAGGACTAGCCATAACTTAGAGTAGATCTCTTGACTGCAGTATCCCATTCTGTCATTTATATCTATTGGAAATATGTGGTGAAAGTGAACATAAAGTAACCACATCTTACTCAAATGTCATACACCCCTTAAGTGAAAATTAACTGGGCTCTGTGTTTATTACTGTGGAGCTTGTTAGACCTCCTTGGGTTCAGGGTCAGTTGGTGTTTCTTTATGAACCCCTTTATGAAAGTTTTCAGTGCTTTATAGCTCAGCCATTAAATTTTGCTCCAGGCTGAAGCCTCTCACAAAAGGTTTAAATCTAGGAGCATTTTTTTTTGGTAATATATTTTCAAAGAGATCTCTTTGGTCATTTTTAAAGTATAAAACATTTAAAAAAAAAGAAAAAAAGAAAAAAAAGAGATGTTAATTAGTTTTAGAATCTCTTTAGGACTTACTATAATTCAGAAAAAAAACTAGAGCTCGGCATTTTTGGTGTTTGAAGCCTATCTACAGAGTTTGTACTGGGACTTTTTATTGCATTTCAAATATGCACATCTATAAATAAGCAACAGACACCTCTTTATGGTTATTATGGTTTGTTTTTCACCCCCACAGGCAGAAGTCCTGCTTGTCTGACTTGTGCAAAGTAATCCACACTGAATATGATAATCATATCATTGTTAATGATAACATTCTGGTGAACTAAATCTTTGGGTTTTTTAATTGTACAGTTTTAAGATATTCTTTACATTTCTCTCTCTCTCTCTCTTTTTCACAGAATTTCAGCAGTTTTGACCATTTCACTGCCTTTAAATTTCTGTGTTGAAATTACTTCCTACTCTGGCCTCTTTATTGATATCACTGCAATTCTGGAAAGATGAGTTTATCAGCAGCCTTATCTAAAAACTGTTCCTATTCCAGCTTCCCTTCTAAGGATGATTTCTGCATATTCCTGGGTCCTAAAGTCAAGGAAAGTTAAGGTTTGAATGCTTAAAAACATTCCATTCGTACACGACTATGAAACCAATGAAGAGCTATGGCTTGTCCCTGTGAGTTTTGGTGAGTTTCACAGGAAGGCAACTGGCACCAACATTCAGATTAATGAATACTATGTAAGCCTCTTCATACCATTTCTTCAAAGAAGTATAAGTGAAATCAAAATATACTTAAATAAGCATTTATATGCATGCCAACATTGAGCCTCTTGAGAGCAAAAAGTGCTGAGAGCAGATCAAAACCTGGGTGTGACTGACTCTTGGCTGGGGAGCTGAAGAGTTGCGAAACTCTGACACACTCTGTGGCCCTGGCTGTGGCATGGCTTGCATCTCCCTACCTTACCCTTCCCTTAGGGCCAGGTAGAGACCGTCAGAATCCTGAATTCTAAGGCAGAACTTTTACTATTTCTTTGAATAGTAGGTTGAGTTCCTCATCTGGGAATCAACCAAAGCCCATCTTCAGCTTAACTTCCCCACCTTGGATCTGCACTGTCTTACTCAAAACTCTATGTTCCTCGTTCTTCCCTACTCTTCCAAACACCTTCCTGGTTCCCCCTTCCAGCTCCACTGCCCTTCCTCCAAGTCCTGTGTCTCTTCCTCATCGAATTGCACCCCTCTTGGCCTCATACCCTCATATGCTTATCCAGGCCATAGCAAGTCAGGTCAACTGTTAAGCAGTAACCACAGCATGCAGCCTTTGTGAATCTTTTTGTAGTTATCATGGTCTGTGCACTGCATTTATAGTGCAAGTGTAGCAAGCAGAGTGTGTGCCCTGTGCACCTTTGCCATGCCTGAGACACCATATCATGGTAGGAGAAGAGACTTCCTACAAGCATCAGTCCAAAGCGTGATTTGTTCAGGTTACATCTACCTAAGCATGACCCTACACTCACTCCCAAACAGAGGGTTACACCTGCGGCACTTAGCATGGCTACACCCACTACATGATTAGTGCAACAAGACTGGTATTGAATTAAGGTAGCAGCAAGAAAGTGCTTCGTAATTTATGATAACAAAAGAGATGTTTATAAAAGACACAAGAAACAAACAAACAAGAAAAAAACCACAGGCTCTTCTTCTGGTAAACCTCAGGGCCAAAATTCAGGTTTGAGCAGGAAAGAATATCTGTTGCATATTAAGCTAAGATTTATTAGCATTTGTGGGACAGCCAATATAAATATAAATCTATATTTTACCTGTAAACGCATACTTTCATTAGATGGTTTCATGCTAGACCTGAACATTGCTCTACAACCACGCCTTTGGCTATGTCTCTATCTATCTTGCACATTCTTTCTGCATAACAGCTCTAATATACAGCTCTTTCTATCCACTAATCATTGCATGTCTTGATTACTGCAACATTCTTTTCTCTGGCCTTGACAAAAGCAATCATCCTCATGTCCATTAAGAATATGTCTGGCAAAAATTATTTTGTAGTCTGTTTTTTTTTTAACTATTTCATTTCTCTATTCACATTTGTCTGTTGGCATCCTTCCTCTATTACATGAAAAAGAAATTAGTTGTCATTAATTTAAAGGAACTTTATAGCTGATCTCACTTGCACTTCCTATCATCTCCTATCAGGTCTCCTTCTTTACTGAGATGCTTATTCCTGTCTATTCTATTAAAATTTCAAACAAATGCTTTGACAATTTGTCCCACAGGTTATCCTCATGCTCTTCAAAGTAGAAGGTTTTCATGGTCCTCTAAATAAATATTATTTCAACATTCTTCTATTTCCTCCTTAAAATATTCCTCTTCCTCAAAATCTATAAAAAATTGTCAATGCTTAAACTAATAATGCACCGAGATGACCATCTACTATGCTGACCAATATTGTCCCTTGGTTTCCTTTAAATCCCCTAAGTTATGTCTACAGCCATATGTTGTCTCTTCTCTTGGGCTCAGATATATAATCAAATTGCCACAACTTAATGAGTATCACGTGTTAGCTGAGCCCAGGTAGTCATTTGCATAGTTTTAGCCCATGGCACACTGCAAGTTAGAATGCATTTACTTAAACCTCAATAAAATGGGTTTAAGGTAATAAGTTGTATTGCAACAACTAAGAGCAGGTATGCATCAAGGCAGCTTGTTAGACCTGCTTGTTAGATGAGCAGCTTATTCATGTGACTGGAGCCTTCTACTTAACATTGAACAACTTTTGGAGCAAAGGCTACTTTTTCATAGATCTGTGTGGTACTTACAGTTTTTGTAGGACAGGGCTTTTAGGGTTTGTTTTACACTGTGTAGTAAATAACAATGAAATGGGGAGCTACACAACATGGTTATGAGGACAACCAGACACGCTGTTCCTGGCGTGCAGTGATCTGTCTCAGCTCTTATAGTATCTCCATAGTGTAGCATCTTTCTTGAGAGCTAGCACTACCTTAATCAGAGGTTCAGAGGACCATCTACTGCAGGGCATTTGGGCTATGAATTTGGTTTCTGCGTTTACATTCTCCTGTGCTCTTTCTCTCTCTCCTTTTTTTATTTCTGTCTACACTACTTCCTCAACTTATTTTTTCTCTCACTCTTTTTATCTTTTTTCATCTTTTTTTTTTCTAATTGTAACAGCATCTCTGGGAGAGAAAGAAATAAACAAAGAAGTAGTTTTCACACTCCTGAGCTCTTGAAGATTGATATTGACAAGATTACTAGGTTCATTTATTCCTGGAATAAATGAGACTTTAAAAGATTTTTTGTGGTGGTTTGGTGTTGAGTTGTAACTTGGAAGTCACACAAGATTGTATGTCCAGGCTCACGTCAATAAGTAAAGCTGTATTTTTCCAGTAGTGATAGGGAAGCAAAAGCAGGAAGAGGTCAAGGAAAAGTCTAGCACTGCTGAGCAATTTGAAAATTCTAGAACTTGAGCAAGTCAGTGCAAAAGAGGACTATCATTAGGCTGACATCCTCTCTTTCCACAAATATTGCCTTACATTTCCTGCTCTCAAGTTTATCTCTCTTATTCCTGCGTGCTTATCCTTTAAAACTTCCCATAGCAGGAATCTTGAAATATATATAAAGAGGTATAGCCTTTTACATTATGCAGGTGCCCTGGGATAGATAAGAAAGTTAAAGATTCCTTCATCGATGAGGTGGAGACGATATCAACCAGCATATTTTTTAAAAAATGAGGACTTCCTTCTATCAGCACTACAGACATGTACAAGCAGCTATTTAATATAGCTTTCAAAACTGCCTAGTTGTCATTGGAATAAAAATTCCACTGAAAAGTATCATTAAAAGATGCACTCCGCTAAATTGTTTAGACAGAAAACACAATCAGTGGCTCTGAATGCCAAAGGCAATGCACATGCTAGACAGCAAACACTATCAATGCGAAAATGTGTTTCTGTGATAATCCTGGGCTTCCCAGTATAAGAGGGATGTGGAGATTCTAGAGAGGGTCCAGTGGAGAGTGGCAAAGTAAGGGACTGGAGCATCTCTCTTATGAGGAGAGAGCGAGTGAATTGGGCCTGTTTAGTTGGAGAAGAGAAGGCTGAGAGGGGATCTGATTAACATGTATAAGTACATGAAGGGAGAATATAGGGAGGAAGGGGCCAAACTCTTCTTGGTGGTCGCCAGTGACAGGACAAGAGGAAATGGGTACAAGTCAAAAGACAGGAAGCTCCATCACCATGTGAGGAGGAACTTCCTTACTGTGAGGGTGACAGAGCAGTGGAACAGGCTGCCCAGGGAGGTTGTGGAGTCTCCTTCTCTGGAGGT
>JAUBOD010000719.1:343928-379143 GCA_032353885.1 Nothura maculosa | reverse complement strand
ACTCCCATCTGAGATGCACTGGCTTTTCAAAGATGTCACAGAGAACTGTATAATGTATATTAACCTCTCCTTTTTAAAGGAAATCTAATAGGCTACCATCAAACATCTGAAATGGGTATGTTTAAGCATACTCATTGAACCATAAAGATAACAGCAAAATTCTCACTGATTTCACAAGAGTTGAATTATATTCTCATTGGATGTCATGCCATAAACTCCATAAAGCACATTCTAATCTGAGGCACCATTTCTTCCCAGTTGAGGCTACTTCGGCTATTATGGTTATGTTTTGGAGATGAATTTTGGCCAATATTACCTCTACCACACTCCTCTTATGAGTATCTACACTATGCTGAACCCCTACTGTCTTGACTCAACTGACTGACTGTCTGAATGAACCAATGAGCAAGTACATGATCTGGTTGCCCAAACTTTCCTTCTGTTCAAATGGTGGAGGTGGCCAGAGACTCAGTATTGAACCCATCTGCTGGTTAGAGACTCTGCACAATCCAGCCTGCAATCTGCAGAGTGCAGGTATTTCCTGCTATTTCAGATATAACATGGTAACACTTTACCTTTGCTGTTCCGTGCTGAGAATTCCTGTCCCAGCTGGGAGAGAGGAATTTAAACAGAATTTAATTCTGTTCTGGACACTGAATTATTTGAACATTTGGAAACCTGAGAAATAAATGAGCCTGAGCTCTGCACTGCTGAGTTTTAATTAAGTTTTGTTGGGGAATGGTTAAGGGCCACAATGAAGTGCACGAGCAAGGCTTGGAAGGGAGCAAGGGGGCTTTAGGAATGGAAAAATACGACAGTGAAGTAAATAGGCTGTGAGGGAAAACCAGGATCTGAGCACGTGGCTTGCAGTATGGCAGCAAGCAATCAGCCAATCAGCAATCAGCCAATCACCAAATCTGCAGAAGCTGTAACCACTGAAATTGTAACAAGTGTGTGTTCGCGCCTATATAGTCGGACTGCTAAGAGCCATAAAGTGAAGCCTTCATCACTCATATTGAGTCAGTTGTGCTTCCCTGTGCACTGGGCAACAAATCCTGACAAAGGTCCGCGGCAAAGTTTACGTATAGATAGTTATTGTGCAGTAACTGCTATTCAAGCAGCAGGGCAGGAGAAATTCTTAGACCCCAAGAACTGGAGTCTTTGGGAACACTGAGGTCTTGATCTTTCCTGCTTTATCAATATTTTCTTTGAGGAGGGCAGAAAATAGCTGTGGCTTTTTCAGTGACTGATTTCTTTCTTGAGATGAGGGAAATAATACCATTTTCCAGACTGGTTCACCTAGCTCTGTTTAGGCCTCCCCTCTAATTATGTTTTATATTTTTCCAAGATCTTAGGCCAATTTATTTCAGCAGAAAACTGTATCTTTAAATTGTGAAAATCACTCCATAAATTCTGAGTTAGAACAGCCAAGGTCTGATACCTTATCTGTGCTCTTACTGTGTACAAGGTCACATCATCAGCATGTAGATGTACAGAATATTTCATGAACTATACAGCGTCGACAGGTCATTAATAAAAACTGCAAAAGTAAAAGCCCTCTAATTAGCTTCTGAGGTAACTTCGCATGTAACATTTTCACCTCAGATTCAACACCATTAAACAAAATGACTGGTGTTTGCACTCTAATGTAGCCAGAGAACCATTCTACTGTAGTTAAACTCATCCAAATTGAGGGAAACTTAGATAGCAATATGTTGTGATTTATTGGATCAAAGGCCACAGTCAAATCAATATAGATATTTCCAGCATAAAAAATTATAATGTATGTCTATAACAATATCAAGGTTACCTTGAAAAGAGCAATGTAGCAGGCCAAAAACATGACTAAAATAGGGTCAATACATTATCTTTGAAAGGAAAGCTCATTAATTTTTGAACAATTTGGACAAAACAGCGAAAACACAAATAGATTATAATTAGGGTGGCACAACAGGGTTACTATAGCATCATTTCAAATGGTTGGTTATCTCAAATTAGAAAGTAGATATTATAATAAAGATCCAGCAACAGGCCTAAGAAGAGATTACTGAAGGTATTTAAAGAAACACAGGACAGTATTTTCAATGGATATCAAACTAACTGAAAGGTGTGCTGGCCGGTTTGGATTAACGTCCTACCTATGGGCAATAAGGTCACTTTTTGTGACTCTGCTTTGTGGAGTCTCGATTTCTGCTTTGCAGTATGGATGACTGAAATGACATTTTTGAGAATGTTTTGTAAGGAAAGGCAAGGCCAACTGCACAGGTGTTATCAGATGCAAGAAAGTCAGAAGGCAGAGCAAGTCAGAAATTAAACCCTCAACTCTTTATCCCCAAAATCTCCGCTTTTCATACAGTAAGTCAAAGGGAAATTGCATGAAAACTGGGTATCATTGACAGGCTGAAAAGACGCCTCTCCTGCATTAACTGCCTGTGATTAAGAACAATTTACTAGTCAGAAATAAACTGTTCTGTGGCCACGAAGGCCACATATTGGCAAGGAAATAAAACAGGGCAATAAAACAGCAATAGGCTACATGCCCTACTACTAGCACGCTTCCGGGCACAGCCATGGTCCACAACTACTAGTGCCTCCCTGGTGATGCTTTGGTACAAATGATAAGATAGGATCATGGCAGGACTGTTCCCTACTGGCATTTGGGCCTATTTTACTTGATGTAGCCCTTGAGTCATATCAAGGCAAAGAGCAGAGCAATACGCTCACTCCACAGAGGGGAGAGAACTCTTCTAGCAAATACTGTGTTTGGTAAATGTCACTCTTTCCTCTGTTTAGAAATTGCCACTGATGGATTTTTCATTAATGTGCTCGTTATTTGATCCTGCCTGATGAATGAATTGTGAAAAAGAAAAGGTATTTCAGTCTATGTTCTTGGGGCTTCTTGGTGAGCATATTACTCTTGGTTCTTTGCTATTCAATATTTATAGTGTTTGGTCACCCAAAATACATTTGCATTGCTTCTGCTTTCTGGATTACTTGAGAGAGAAAGAGATTAATGAGAATTTGAGATGGCCACACAACACCAAGTGTGACGAGATTAGCACACATATCCATGAATTACAATCTTTAACCATTTGCAAACTACTAGTCCTTGGTGTAAAAGGTACATTATGATTTTAGACATGTACCCAATACTCAAAAAGATATTGAAAATTTTAAAAATTTGGACTTAAAGCCTTTTTAAAACCTGATAGCCTATTTCATTGCATATATAATAATGATAGTATATCTGAAATTATTTGTGACAGTTTATAACATTAGTAAACTTGGTCATCCTTCCATCAGTTAAATTGATTAACAGGAAGGTTTGTATTTTTAGCTTTTATAAATCATTCTAAAATATAGCATGAAACTAGCTGTGAACAAGTGCTTTGATACTCCTTTCAGCAAAGCAAGTTACCAATCTTTAAATGAGGCTGTCTCTAAAACAATATCCTAAATGCTCCTGTCATTCCTCACGTTCAACATAGGCTACTTCCATGGAGACATGATGGTCATGAACATGGAGTAAACAAGTGGGTCTAAGCGAAGTTGTGTTAACCTCAATTCTCAAATTCTCATCCAAAGAAGTCATATACTGATGCTCTCCCACCATGGTGGGAAGTAAAAAAAAAAAAGGAACAGGAAGAATATCTTTGCTTTTTATGTTAAAGAAATTCCTGATAGAGAGACAAGCTTAATAGACACCTGAAAAGTTTTTCAAAAGGAGCAGAAGCCATTGCTTAGGTCCCAGGCAAAGTACAGTAATGGAAAGTGTATTCCTGGGAATCACTGCAGTGGCCCACAGTGGATTCGCCTAATGGCTCTTTAGCCAACTCTCCTGTGATTTCTTTCTACTCAGGCTTAATAATTTTCTTAATAAGTTTCTTCGTACAACTCCATATGAAACTGTTTTTTTCCCAAGTGGTAATTGCCTCAAACATCCTTGGAATAGGGCTATTATCACTACCAGTGCAGTTGTTACAGGAGCTCCTAAGCAGAAGATTGCAATAATAGCCCAGGAGAGCACTGGTTCTGAGTACTCACACTGTTCCTAAAAGGCAATAGAACTTCTTTCTGTTTTCTCCATGAACTTGATAGGTGGTGGTCTTTGTCTTATGTTCCCTGGTTTGTGAATGGAGAACAACAGTACAACCTGTCTATGCAAAATGTTTTCAGAATTACTGCTCAAAAGAGATACATTTTATTTATATTTCACTCTTGAGTCCATGAGAGCAGACAAGCAGAAAATACAATTGATACCTATTAATAATTATTTGGGCTATATAGGAAACACAGATGAATAACACTATAATAAAAAATGTACATACAAATAAGTAAAAATCTATTAGGACTTACCATAGGTATTATATCTGATGAACTACATGCTAACAAACAGACACAGGCAAGAGAAAATAAAATCATGTGGTTGCTGTCAGGAAATGATCTGTGTTAATCATATGAGCTATTTTCTAGCACATTCAGTGTAATGTTACTCCTACACTGACTGACTTGTCAACATGGCATTCCCTGCGGGGATCATAAGAAATACTGACATCTAGAAGTAACAACAGAAAGTTAGTGCATAACTTTTACTACAAATTGAGAGATCACAATTGAACAATTTATACCTCATAAACCTTACTTGCTCTTTCTATTCTAGATAGTTAGAGTTACAGTACTAATTCAGGGACAGAAGCAAAAATTTTTGCACAACGAGGAACAGCGAGATCCTGCAGGTAGCTCCCATTCACTGGATGATCTCACCTGAGGTGTGGGCTTCCATGTCTCCGTGACTGTAGTTAACTATCTTAAACCTACGTGAACCTGTCCACAGAAAGATAAACTCCAAAGTACTCCATAACAAAGATCCCATCCAAAATTAGATTGACCAAACCAGGTGATTAACCATGGTCTGTGTCTCCAAGTTTTATTGATCTATAGATCAATATACTCATCTAAGGGAAAAAGGCTTATAAATTTCAGCCCCACAGACCTATTTTACTCTATATTTTGCAGATGTGTTTTGATCTGGGTCACTATTTATGTACATCTGTATTTACTCCAAATTCATAGCTGAATATTATTTAATAGATGTTTCCAACATTTTCTATCAAAATGAATATAGTCTTCTATAAAAATGAGGTAAATATCAACTCAAAGGCTTAGAGAGATGTTAAAACTAATTATGAATTGTTAAATAACTATGAGCAGGCACCAGAATTATAATTCCTTTCATTTAACAATATGCCTTCTAAAAGGCCTTTTGGGGCTACCCAAATCTGAGGAAATTGATCTAACTGTTTTATTTTTGGGAAAAAATAGACATCCTTTCATGCTGTGTTTTCAACTGTCCAAACTGGACAACTCTACTTAACTGTCAAAATCCTTTTCTCTGCTTTAGTGGTTAACAGCAGAATAATCTGTAATATGGATATAGTTCTGAGCAAAATTAGAAGACACAATCAAAAAAAACCTAAAAGTGGTCTATGCTATAGCATGCATTGCTCTTCCAAACAGAAGATCTATTTGACAAGGAACAGAAGATCTCATGTGTGCAGATGATTAAAGAAAGCACATATAGATTTGAAAGAAGCTGAGCAAGGAGAATGTGCATGGAGCAGATACAGACACATTACGTCAACGAGGTTTAGCCACAGGAGGCAGAATGCCAAATGGTAACAGGTTAGGTGGAAAAGGAGCTAAACCAGTTTCATCTCAGCTGGCATTTTTTTTTTTTTTTTTTTTACAGTTTGTAGCTGAGGGCAAAGTATTGCAATTATTGAACACAAGGGGTCAATTCTCTTTGTCTGGAGGAGCTGAGACTGAGTAAAGAATGAGACATTTGATCCAACAAAAACACGCAAATAAAGAACTACACGATAATATGCAGAAGAAAATATTGTTTTGCTTTCTACACCTAAATCTAAGTCTTTGCAGAAATCTGATGATCTTATTTAGTCCATAGATTAAGATCTTAGTAGAAATGTAATAAAATTACAATAAAGGTTATATATCAATAAGGTGTCAGTTATGCATAGGGATGAAGAATTCTAGTCATAATTAAATTTCAAATCTAATTATGATTTGAGGAGTCCTTTTAATTACAGTGCAATATTTTGCTTTTGTACGAAGATGATTGCTATAGCATCTTTTATCTGTATTTTTCTTTTAATTAAAAAAATGTAAATAAATCAAAACCAGCTACTTAAAATATTTACATCTTAAATGAAAACAAACAAAGAAATAGAGGAACTTCTCTAGCCAGGTCTTATCTACTAAATCACACCTAGGTCTACATTTCTGCTTCTAAAGAGGTGATGAATTGCACATTTTTGCTTATTTTTTTTCACTGAACAAGTAGTGAGAACTTTGGCAAAGGGGAGAAAAAGAGTTTCCTTTAAGCAGAGACTGGAACACAGGAAGATGTCAAATCTCCTTTCAAAAGATGCTGGGACTATAGGGCGTTCTTTAAAAAGCTGCTTTCCTACAGTGTGCTCCTCCAGTCCAGCCAGTCCCTCCAGACTCAACAGCACAGCATGGATTGGATACCTCTGTTTATTAATTCCTATGAGCCTCCTTGTCCTTGTATGTATTTGTCATTCTTGCATTTCTTTAAGGTATTTAACCCCAGTCAGTTTATATACCACCTCTCCATGTGCTAACATTGTGCCGACCCAGTTCTTTTTCCTCCCTGACATTAGGCTTTCTGATGGCTCAATGAGAAAGGAATCTCACTATTTGGCCTCCATTTCTCTAAACAAGACAGACCAGAGTCTTTTAGTCTTTTAAGACAGAGTCTCAGCTTGCTTGAGCACCTTTCTCTGCGCTTGCTCTAGTTTGGAGTTAGCCTTTCCTGAGCACATGTGACCCTGGGGACTCTCCGGGGGCTCTGCAGCAGCATAAAGATGGTGCTGTTCCAATGGAGAACACTGAACTTACTCCATATTAATACCAGATTTGCCTTTCCCATAAACCCATCATACTGATGGTTCGTAGCTCTCCTGTGATCAGATCCCAAATACAAACTGTCACTTCCAGCTGAGACCTCGGAAGGACACTGTGTAGGATCACTGTGTAGCATTCAGCTTTATTTCCTACCTATAACCAAAGACTTTGAGACCAAGTTCTGGCTAGTCTAAGATATTTTTGCCTTTGTTTTGAAAAGGCACTACAACTTGCTTTTTTCGTGAACGAGTTTTCTTGCTACATTTTATGCCAGCATCATTCAATAAAATCAAATGAACATTTGTAAAGGAGCGCTATTAATCATATATCTCAACTCATACCCCTCCTTCCTGTCTTTGCTGTAATAAATCCCATACCCAATTCTTTTAATCTACATATTTGTTTATTCTTCTTTCTCCTGTTGAACAAATGATTAAACAATTTTAATGCAGCAATAATTACTTACGGCAGTATTAAATACCAGTCCAAGTGGATTGCATCTACAGCATTTCCTTTGCTTAGAAGACCAGTTAAGTTATCAAAGAAAGCTATCAGTTTTATCTAGCATACTCTGCAGGGTATTTCTGGTTGGGTTTTTTTTGTATTTTTTTGAAAACCTAGGCTATATTTATCTCATTTTCTTTTTATTTCCTTATCTTTACTTATCTGCTACAAAATTTCTTTTAAAGGCCACGCCACAATTGATCAGACCACAAGGTCTATAATTGCCCAGATAATCTTTCTTTTTCTAGTCCTTAGGTATGGATATAGCTCTTCTCTTTACTTAGTCTGACTTGGTAGCCTTTTTTTGTCACAACACATGAGGAATCAATGGCCCTTTCTTCAGAGTGCTGAAGTGGAAGTTACCAGGTACACCAATATTTGATTGAATTAAGGTCCCTGAGTTTTGCTGGCTCCTTGCTTGTGGCAATCTCCATTTCCATTTGTTCCTATCTCTGACCTGCCTTTGCCCTCCATATTTAACATTATTACATGAATGGGAAAAGCAAATTTTTTAATCTCCTTTTTGGGATATCATTTACTCTATTTTTCAACTTTACCCCATCCTAGTGTAGAATACTTCCATTTTGTCCTTCCTTAGTTTTATTCTGTTTACATACTAGAAAAAAACTCTAGTTTTTGGTTCAATACACTTTGCAAAGTATATGGTAGTTTTCTTCTGGCAATTACTGCTTTATCAGTAAAACTCATGAACTTAAAGATACAGTTTTCTTTCCTGCTCACTGCTTGCTTTCATTCCATTTAGTCTTTGTGCATATTTCTACTATCTAGGCAGTTTGAGCACATTTTTTGTCCGATAATTTTTCCCCTTTTACTGAGATAAAAATTCATAACAGATTTTAAATTTTGGACTTAAGAGAATTCTAAAACTCTTTACCACTATTCCAACAATTTGATTTTCAAATTACAGCTCATGTTAGTCCATAAATATTAGAAAAAATATATAAACAGTACTGTGAAAAGGATTAGACACAGAAATTAAATAGTTCCCTTAATTTCAAGTGAACTAACCACATATATACATCTAGGCACATATGTGAGCTGTTCCTGGTTAAGTTTGGTGGACTGAACCAAAGCAATAAAGCAAATCAATGAAAATTGTCTTGAATCTTAAAAACACCTAATAAAGAAATGTGGTTGTTTGCTAGTACATTAAGGCAGGTTCTCAGATGATTCAGAAGTAAGACCAAATGTGACCTGATCCTTATGTATAAGTTCTCGTCACTGAAAATAGTAACAGAAATTGTTTCTTCACTTCTGTAGTCTATAATAAAATTTCTGCATAAGCAAGGAAGTCTGGCTAGTGAAGAACATGTATTTATACTATTTGATCTACACTAATTTTAGCAGAAGAGCAAGGAGGAAGTTGCCTGTTGTGTCCCTGACCTTGCACAACTACCCTGATGCCTAAAGCAGAAAGGTGCAGAGGGGCAGGAGGAGGAGGTAAAGGGCACAATTCACATTACAATGCATTAAAGACCATCCCTGCCACTCATCCCATAGTAAGGAGCACATGAGCAGTCCTCATTTGTTTCAACACAGAATTAGGCAGATTAGTTTAATCTGCTGCTAGGGCTAGTTTGAGCTGCCCTTGCTGAATTTGCAAGGGGTTCACTCGCATATCAGCAGGTCTGGGGGTCTGGGCCAGTGAGAAGCTCCAGCTGCTGTGCAGGCTCCCAAGCAGCTGGGAAGTCTGTACTAGATTAACCACACAGATGTTTGCAAAACAAATATATATCCACAGCTTCATTTTCTAATCTGCAGAGAGGTGGTTCTCATTCTGAACCTGCTTCTTCTCTGTGGGCTCTCACGTATGGGTTATACCAAATGCAGAACAAGAGAAACAAGACAATTGCCTGCTCATCTTGGTGCCCATCACATCCCTGGGCCTTATAAATGCTCCATGCTCCAGCAAAATGCAAAACGTGTAAGTAGCTAGATCAGAGGTTACTGGGGTACAGAGCTTCTTTTTTTACCCTCAGTCTCATATTTGATGCTGGGAGAGTAAAATATACATTGGGTAATTGTAGTGTTCCACTAAGAGAAATGTAGTTATTGGCTCAATGCCTATTAGAGTAACCTAACAAAATCTTAATTAGTCTAGAATTGCAAATACTGTTCAAGCTCATGTTAGCTTGAATGATAAGGTGACTGTATCAGGCCTTTTTTTTAATCAGTCTCCCAACATTCCTATTGACACTTTCTACTTTTTTTTTTAACTTCAGCCCAAAAAAGATCTAAATTTCAAGCATATTTTGATATGTCTAATGCTACATTATGATGTTATTGTGCATTGACAGTGTACAGAGAAGGTGAACAAGATTTTAACAAAGTCCTTAACTAAGATTTTTCTTTTTTTAGGAAGTTGTGTGTAGAACCACTACACTTTGGAGCAAGAAGAGATGATGGATTTGCATATGGATATGCGTATTATGCACTTTGAAAGTAGTTCTTAAGCACTTTTGAAGCACAGGATCACATGAGGACTTTAAAAGTTCTTCTTGTCTTGAATTATCCATACGTTAGAGTTTTGTACTGAGAGGCACCCCTAAGAAGCAAAACCAGGAGAGGTAGGTAGCAGAAAAAAAAGAGAAAAAAAAACCCAAATAACTCACACATTTGCATGCAGTCAGAAGATGGGAGGGGAAGACCACTTTGCTTTTAGCTCGCCCACTTCAGTGCCACTTTGCAAACCTCATTTTCCAGTTGGACCATCCTTATGGGTCGATGCTTTTCTTTCCTCCCCTTTTTCTTTCCCTTGCCCCTGCTGGCGGCGGGCAGGGGTTTCCTGCGCTGGCGGCCGCCCCACCGGTTGCTGCTTCTCCCCCGCGGCAGCACAAGCCAGGCGCTCGCGCAGCCTGTTAATATTTTCCACTCCGGCAGCTGCTGCCAAGTTCTCCCACAGCTTGCTACAAGTTTCCTGACAAGATATGTTTTGCAGCCCCATGTACGGTAGATTTACACAGGCGGCCGCAGCTAGGCTCTCACTGGCCGCACAGGGCTTTGTTTGTTATTTATGTATGTATATGTATTTTGTGTGTGTGTGTATACATACATATATATATATTTTTGGTGGAGTCTGGCCTTGCCACCTTGGTGCTGAGCACTTTCCCTCTTGTGCCATCCATGAGCCACAGCCCTTCCCCCACCAAGAGGATCCAAGTCAACAAAAGCCAAAGTTACAAGAGTTGTCTCTCCCCTCCTTCAGAGCAAATATATATTTCTCCCTGTATCACAGGATACAGCCTGATCAACATGGGGATTTTCCCTGCTCTGCTGCAGTCTGCTTGGATCAGTAGTTCCCACAGTACCATAAAGTGTCGCTTTATCTCTGCTGGCTGCTGCTCTCCGCAGTTCCTGCCCTTTACCCTCCACTCACAGATCTCTTTCCCAGACAGCTACTACTTTCTGTGCAGCCCAGGCAGCCGCAGGCTCTCCAGAATATTGTAATTTTCCCCAGAACTGATGTCTCTCCGCTTGCCGCTGCTCTTGGATGGGCACGGCTTCTCCCAGCTCCCCCATTTCCCTTCAGTCTTCCAGACATAATCTCACATCATTTTGCCACAGCTTTACTGCCCGATCACTTGCCAAACTACTTGTAACTCTTTTTTTTTTTTTCTGAGTTACTCTGTGGAGATTTTGTACTTCAGCTCTGTACATGCCTCTTTTTTCCCTCAACTTTTTTTCCCTCCTTCCTTGCACTCTACCAGCCAAAGATTATCCATATAAAGCAATGTAAAACACACCATTAAAAGGCCTCCTTGCCATAGTGTTCCCAGTTATTTTAGCTTTAGGCTTCTGTCCTGGGTTACTATAATATTTTTTTAAGTTCTTTTTTTCCAAGATCGGGTCCAAAAATATCTGATCTGACAGTCTCTGGTAGAACGCTGCAAAAATACCTCCACAAAGCTCAGGAGCATTTGGATGACTTACAGCCTTTGTCCTCTGTTCAGCTTAAAGTTTGGAAATACTGAGATAGGCAGGCGATCCCAGTTCGTTTTTTTCTGTTTTGGTGGCAGCCCTTTCTAGCAGAAATCAGCATCGTCACAGGGTAAAGTACAGAAGATCGGCTCCTTAAAGAACAGACAGGTATTGACACCCTCAGAAATCAGAGTGCTCAGCACATAAAAACGCTTGAGGAATAATATATGGTTGCAATGGTTGCACTTGGGCAATAATACCTATTTCAGGCCTCTTAAGAAAGAAGGTGCACTACCATGGAGCTGGACCATGGCTGGAGGTAAGAAGCACTAAGATCCCCTAGACTGTTAACAGCGTTATAGGACCCTGAGCCAAATCCAGCAGCGTACTGGTGTTGAGGCAATAGAGAAGTGCTGTGTCAAGCTAATTAACCTTACTGCTGGAAATGCTGCTTTCCAAAATGCACAAGGCCAAGATGTGTGAATGTACCGCTTCATCTCTGCTAGTCTGGGCACCATAGTCTAGTTCCTAGACATTGTGCTGCTCAGGTGATGGTTGGACAATTAACGCAGCCAAATATTTAATTAAGGACAGTAATTTTTTTCTGCCCATGAAGACCAGTGTACTGATCTTAGAAGGGAGGAAGCATCAACAAGACCCATGAGATATTTCTGAAACATGTAATGAAAACTATTCAGTCTGTTCATAAGCAATCTCTAAAACAAAAAGGATGTGGTATCAGGTTATGGCCAAAGATTTTACTGGACGGTGGTATCCTTGTGGAAGACTTTTAAAATCTTGATTAGTCTTTTAAACCCCCAGTGTGGATTCAATTTCTTCTGGCATATGTAGTTTACATCTTTGAATAGGTAATATGACATATTTACATGTGAGAAGATCAATTATTGCATGATGAGTGATTAAATTTATATATTCAAAACCTGACTGACTTGCACTGACGGTTTTCCATTTAAAGAAACTCATGCCTATATAGAAAGCATAAATCAGCAGCCCCTTCTTAAAATGTAATGATTGTAGAATAATAATTTATAATAGCAACATTAATATCAATTATTTTTCCTGGAATAGGAGTCCCTGCATATGCTAAAGTCTGAACATTATAGATGTAATAACTCACTAAGATTATATGCTCTATTCATTTGCTAGGAGATTGCTTGAAAAAATTCAGGAGCTGGTGTGTATGAAGGGGGCAAAAGCTTTCTTTAGTCCCATCTAGTAACACTTATGGCAATACAAATGTTATCGACTCTGAAATTTTATCACTAGTTACATTATTCTACATTGGATTAGTTCAGTACTGGTAACTGCTGGAACTGGAGCAAGATTGCCAAGGGAGAGACTACAACAAAAGCTGTAGATGGGTAAAACCATATGAAGGAGGGTCCCAGGGTATGAACTTAAATCACTTGTTTTCAGAGCAATAGGTAAAACAGATGTGTGTAAAGATACTTCACTATGATATTTTTTGTTCCTGCTCTTAAGATTAAAAAACGTTTTGGTTTGACCAGATGATTAGCACAGAGATTTCTGAACCTTGAGAGAGCTCTAGGCTTTTCCTCAAGGACAGGTGATGTAAGAGAGCCTACACTTAAATCAGGAAACCTAAGTGAGGGGCTGTGTTTATGGCTTAGAGTCAAAAGCATAGCCATTTCTATAGGTTTAGTCATTTCAGTGACTCTTACGTGTGTCATTTTCCTCAGCTTCAATCCCGAGGATTGTAAAGCATGGGCTGAAAAGAAAAACCAGACATATGGGATTTTTGCCAAATGCCCATATACGCAGAGTCCTCAGCAACTGTGCAAAAGACCTGTAAACTTCATGGGAATCTCACATGGAGGCTATACCATGATCTCTACCACTTCTTTTGTAGGCACGTAAGAAGATAAATGTGGAAGAGGCCAGACAAGCAATCATGCATTGAAAGAGAAACCTCTCAGAAGCCTAAGACAAGACAGACTTCAAATTTGCATATGAGAAACTCTCTGTACCTACTGGCGCTCTCTTCTTCACTCACTGCCTTCCTCTTCTCCCAGTGCATCAGTAAGAGAAAAAAAGTAAGTCCTAAAGAAGGTAGCAAATGATTCCAGGCTGTTGTCCCTCTTCCTCTAGCAGGAAATCTTTCCAAGTGGCAGAAATGGCCACTGCAGAGAGGCAGTGGGCTACTCAGCATAGGCTTCTTCCAATAGTAAACCCAAAAACACTTAGACAGCCTAAACAATTATAAATTACCACAGACTGTCTACAGACATTATTTAGTCCCACTTAAGTAAAACTTCCTTAGACTTGATGGACTAAAGCGCTCTGATGCTAATGGAAGTTATCTCAGAGGAGAAAATAACCCTTTGGCTTATTATGATCATACTAGACACTAACTTGGCAAATATGTACCTGAACTTAACTAGCTTTAGTAATAGAAAAGTACAGCCAAAAACCATGTTGGCTTAAGAAATGAATGGGTTCAGATAAAATAAGAACTGACCTAAGCTTGGTCATGATATTTTCTGAGATCTGTAAAAATGATTGTTTTTGTATGTCTCTGCACTTCAACACTCACTGTAGAGACTACAGTTATAGGTTCTTTGGAAATGCAAATTAGACAACACTGCCTGATTTTGCCTGGCACAAGAAAGGGAAGCGCTAAAATATTTTCTGATGGGTCTGAGCCAGAAGTCTAGAAGACTAGATTTGTAGCTTGGGGTTTATCTCTATCCTTAAAAGAAACGCTATTGTCACAGACTTTCCATCCCCACTGAATTCAGGACACACTGAAATATCCTGACAGCTGATATTCTCTTGAGATTTTCTACCTCCCATTTTCTTTCTCGTTTGTACAAAGACACTTCCTCAGTTTATGGCTAGTTTTGAAAACTTGCATAAGAAATGCGAGGCCAAACCACATAGTTTGGATAGTGATCTGCAGTTTTGCAATTTTGGGGGAGTGGGGCGGGTATTAGGATCTGAACTGCTTCAAATAACTCCCACAAAACTAAAGCTAAGTATGGTTGCCAACCCTGGGACAAACCCTGATCCAGGCTATTCCCAGCAGAATAATGGAGGTGGGAGCAGGTTTAGCCTGTTTTCCTCATGGGAGTACTTAATAGATATTACACTTCCATCATTGAGTATTTGCAAATTAGTATCTGTCCATTTTGTAAATCATTTTCTAGAACAGCCCTGTACTTTTACGTCAGCATACATATTTCTATTCAAGAGATCATTACTATTATTTTAAAACAGATGGTTTGAACATAATCCACATAAATAGTAGATTGGCACTGCCAGTCATGGTGGCATGTGCAGAAAAGAGCTGGCTGATGTGACAATATTTAAAGATTAGCAGTCTGGGACACTACAAATGACAGTGTCTCTGGATACCAAACCTAATGCTTGTGCTATGGCATTCAAATAAAGCTATGGCAGTCAAAATGCCAGGAGATCTGATAAAAGAACATATTAAAAAAAAAGAATAAAAGTTTTATTGCAGGTATCTGATGAATACAGTCAGGGATGGCAAAGATTCCTCAGTAGCAAAGAAGAAAGAAACTCACACTCCTGTCCTTGTGTTGGGATCACCAGATGGAGGGCTCATGGCAATCTGTGCTCTGACCACTTCTGTGAATATGCCAGGATGGTTTTTGCTTTTTCTCCAGGACACTTGGAAATTTCCATCCATATAAAATATATAATTATTTTAAATTATCTATATACAGTGTCCAGTACAACCTGTGAAAATGTTGCCCGTTTCAAAAGAGCTCTTAGTGTATGTGTACTCTGCAGTTGACCCTACTGCAGCTGTAACTATCTCAAGTTGCAGCTGATGGTGAGGAATGCAACATCACTCCAAGCTGTCACTTGTGTCCAAGACACTTCATCAATATAGCCCATTTAACAGCCCACATCTCTTATGTTTGGCCACTTTACTGCATCTGCTTGAATTGCCACACTGACTCCTCTCCCACTCCTCATCTTCTGCACAATCAGACACAGTAATTCAAGCAGTTCTCTTAGGTCTGGCTTTATTGAAGGCTGATTAACTCTTCTTCGCTAGCTTAGGTCTTACATGTTCCTATGTGTCTAGGATCTGGCTGTAGATGTCACTGGGTAGTGGAAGTGTGTCCTTCTCCCTGTTTTGGTACCTGGGTCCTTATTTTGGCTCCAAGTGCAACATTCTCACTGAGGCTAGTAGGAGGAGAACTGAGACCATGCGACACCCCATAAATACAAAGAAACAGTAAAAACAGCAAGGTTGTTGGTGAGACTTTCATTGCTGGTCAGAGGCAGGGAATAACGTACAAGTTCAAACAACAAAGCTAATAAAGGACACATTTTGAATTTCAGTAGCTAGTTGAAAGCTTGAAAGCTTCAAGGGCATGACAAACCCTTTGAGGGTTTGCACGTGATGCGCATTCACAAGTCACAAAGTCTGCCCACAATACTTGTACAACCACATGACACTTCAGTAGCAAAGCCAGCCACACGTTTGAAGTACCAGCGCTGCCTTGCTGGTTGTGCACCGAAATGCCTCCAGGGTACTGATGGAGTTTATCCAGGACCCAGGGAAAAAAAAAAAGAGAAAGCAGTTAAAGGCTTAGCATGCAGGCTCCTACGACCATTATAGCATACATGGAAATGTAAAACATTTTCTTGAGCAAGCTGTAACGCAGTAACAGAAAAGCCACTTAAAACATCTTCAAACTATCAAAGTCAGAGATGATTTGATAGAACCTCACAAATCCCATAATCTACTGTAAGTAGTAGCTAAGACTTTGGCTTCACCCATGTGTCTGCAACTGGGGAAGAAGCAAGTGAATAATTTATCCAAGTCTGGGGTAATGAAGTGTTAACAAAAACCATATGAAGTTATTACTACAACCACAGGCCGCAGAACGTGAAAGAAGGAGGATCTCAGGAGACCTACCTATTTTCAGTCATCTCCTGCTTCATAGTTCATCAAAAGGTGTTCACCAAAACAAAAGGCAGGCAACCAAAATTAAGTGATTCATTAGGCCTAATGAACAATGCTGATCATATCATCTCTAAAATACAGTCCGAAGACTTTGATATACACGTACTTTAACTCATTCTTCCCAACTTTATTAGGTACATATGTCTACAGCAGACACAAATGAAACATTCTACAACTAGGCTCCAAGCCAAAAACTAATTTATTCTTTAATGTGGTAGTGATTACTTGGTGGTTCCTTGAGCAGAGATGACAGGTCTGAGCTAATGGAGTTGTACTGTAAGTTAATATAAATCATGACAGAGCAATTAATTACAGAAACCACTGCAAATCCCTTTGTTAGTTTTCCCCATCACCAGAAGGATTTAATAATGTTCATTTTGCTAAGTTCCAGTGACATTTACAAGTTTTAAACCATTTTTAATCAAATCAATATCACTGGCTGCTAAATTTAGTTGTGCTTTGCTAGCAAGTCCTGGAATGCATTGATACTAATGTTTCCTACCTTCTGTTCAAGTAAAGCATACTGAAGACCCACACTTCCTCTCCATTTGTTTACATTGAGTAATTGGGTTGTTTTTTTTTAATGAGCATCATAAAAAAATAAGTATATTCAAAGAGTTAGGAGACGGCAAGCTAGAAAGACTTACAAATATCCATACTTATTGGATGCATATCACGTAGTTTAAAAATTTAAGGAAATTTTCCTTAATTGGCTACAACTGCTCCAAAGAAACGTGACGTCTTTTGTGGCTGGTGTGCTCAGAAGGAGCTCTGGGTGAGTCCAAATGGTGAATACAAGATTCAGGGCTCTTCTCCTCCTGACTAGTCATGTCTTCTTAGCCCAGCAATCCATTTATCCCAATGTGAGCTCAGCACCTAAATAAATCCCTCTGAGGACTGTGAGAGGTGATCTTGCACACTGTTTTGTACGGGAAGGTCTCACTTGCTCTCTATTATTATTGCTCTCTATTTCATTTATAGCTATAATCTAGGCAAATCATCCTCCCTCTTGTTGTCATATCCATTTAGATTTTAAGTCCTCTGAGGCACATGTCTATAATTATATGTGTGTACTACGCCTAACAAAAAGGGAATTCTGAGGCCAATTACACTACAAGAAAACTAGTAGAAATATCAGTAACAATGTTGCACAATTGAATCCAGGGACTCTTTCCAGATAAGTTACTGCACAATATCGAGCATTTACAAAGCAGTTTGAAAAGTGCCATGATAAACATCAAGAGTAGTTAGTCCATGTTTCCAGCCCATGTTTCCAGCCCATATTTCACTGGAAAGGTTTGGTTTTGAAATGAACATTTCTGAGAGCAGGATTAGAATCCTTGAGTGGGGTTATTTTTTCATTTTTTTAATATTATGTTGCCAAAAAGGGAGCTGGCAAGCCTCGTTCACTAGCTGGACTGACCTGGGGTTCTACTCACCCCAGGGCCATAGAGCACAGACCCCAATATGAGGATGTAGCAAAATGGCATTTATTGCGTCGTTCAAATTGTATATATACTCCCTGTACGGTGGGGAGATTCATCTACTGCCCAATTAGTCGGCATGGGGTTATCAGTAAGGTAATTAATCATGCTCCCAGCTTCCCGTGACATCGCGAGATCTTCCAAACGGCATTCCCTGTGCTCTATGCTCTATGCTATACTACATCATCTGCTTTAGCTAAGCTCTCTATCTTATTAAGCCCCTAAAAAGCACGATAGATTCCCACAATATTATTAAAATAAAATTCAAAATAATTAATCTGTTTTCTGATTTTTTCATCAAGCTAATCCAGCAGACATATTACTAATTTTACTCTGTAAAAACAAAGTGCGTCAGTTCATCAGTTCTGGATAGATATTTTGCTGTGCCCTTAATAACAACCACAACAACAAAATGGGGAGCAGTCCGACATTCTGTTGCATTTAGATCAACATCCTTTTCTTCATACCTAATAAACATGTTCACAACAATGTCTCTCAGATCTCTGACATCCTCAAGGGACTGCACATAGGTCATGGGCTCACAACACCAGCACATCAGCACAGAATGAGAATAATAATAGTATAAAAAAAATCAAACTTCAAAGTCACTGCTAGCTGCAAGATTTCTTTCTTAGAGACCTTGCAGCAAGTTCTACCTTATTTATTTCATTTCAAATATTTAATTAATTAATTTTGGTGAGATTCAGCAGTAATTTTGTGATACATAGTTCCGTGGTCTATGACCTGCATGTTATTCCCTGTAGATGGGCAAGAATTGTTGTGGCTTTTTTATTTCTTGTTTTTCTGCAAGCCTAAAAACAAACCACAAAGATCTAAAGCAAGAATGGAGAGAAGAAAGAAAAATACAGACTTTAAAAATAGAATTACTCCCACTGAGGTTCAAAGGCTGAGCTGAGCCAGAGTCCCTCATCTGCACTTTCCATTAATGCCTGGTCTTTGTGTAAACAATATAGATTGGTAACTGGAGTTTCATTTCTTTTGTTCTTCCTCTGGACAAGTGCTTTCCATTTTACCTTAGATGACACCAAGTCATTGTGACAGAGCCCCCCCAAGACCTCGCTGTGATTCTGTAATAACTTAAATTCCCCACTTTCCCAGAGTGCACTAAGACATCAGGCTTTTATGTCCAGAGCTGCTGCATTAAGACCTAATGGAAAAAAATCTCTCCTAACTTAAAAACTACCTTACCCCCCATGAATAAACAACGACAGTGTATGGATCAAGAATGACCTCTAATACATCTGTCTTTAATGGAGGAATCACTGTAAAAATTGATTTCCTTTTACTCACAAGCAAAAACGTCTTCCACGTGCAGAATTAAACACATCCAAAACAGAAGATATATTTAAATGTGGTACTGCAAGTAGAGGCATTTCATTTAATATGCAGCTATGCTGGAGGCTCAGACCAATCTGAGATTCAATTTGCATTATAATTCTAAAAATAATAATTCTCAAATGAGAATATTTGAGTCTATGTGAGTGTACAGACATAAAATTCACTTGGAAAAGAAAAAAAGCACGATTGATTTTCTGTGGGGAGCAGGAATTTAGAAGCTTAAAGCAAACTTAAAAAACAACCAAAGGAAAAAAGAAAAAAAATTTAAAGAGAATCACAATCTGACCTTTTATGAAATTTGCTTAGCTGACCGTGTGTTTTCTGAAACAAGCATCAACAGACATGGGAATAGGGCATGTATTTCCTTCTGTGTGAGGAGAACAGACATGTGGCATGACCATGACTTTGTTATTATAGATATGGAAAAGTCATGTTCACATTATAGAGCACCTTGGTGGTTAAGCATAATCAAACTTCAGCTAATTCAGCTGACTACGATCCATGTTACTGTCCACATTAATCACAAAGAGTATTTCTCCAAATCCACCCTAGCAGTAGGATTCTGAATCCTTAGCGAACTTTCTTTCCCTCATAATTTTATAAAAGATTCTATAATTTATTTTCAGTGCACATGGGAATCTGTTGTTCAAGTTAGTATTGCATTTTTTAAGGCATATTCATTAACTGAACCAATTTTTGGTTATTGCAAAATTGCATTTATTTATTGCAAAAATGGATCATGGCTTTTCATTTTTAAAATCTCTTTTTAAAGGTTGTTGCCTCTTTAGTCATGAAATGTCTTGGAGAAAACAAAAAAAAATACAAGTTGGTAACCCATATATGAAGAACTAGCCATAATTTTCCTCTTTTTCTGACTGCATGCAATCAGTGAATTAAAACATGCTGGAATATCAAGTCCTTCCAAGCAATTCTTTTTCCCTATTGACCTGATACTCTTTCTTTCCCTACCAAAACCTATCAACAGATTGTAAAAAACAATATTCTAAGTATAAATTATATTTTTAAAGTTAACTACTGAATTCTTAAAATACTAAATATAACTAATGTGTTTTATAACTTTCTAGGATTTGGTTTTCTAAATATTGTGCAGTGTATTGTCAGGAAATACCGCAAATTCTACATGCAACATCCTATTTGCCTATTTTTCAGATTTATTTTAAGTCAAACTTTATATGCCTATGAAAGACTTATGCATATTAACTTACCTATTTCTGAGCTAAGAAGAAAATGAAAAGTGTGTTATTTTAACAAAATGTAGAAACATATCCAAATTTTAAATTTTAAACTACTTTTGCCGTAATGCCACTTCACCAATGAAATTTTAAGCCAAATATTTAAGTCAGTAGCTCAAGAATGTATGCATGGGTTTGCACAGAAGGTGGGGATTTACTCTTGTTTTTTCCCCTACATGCTTTTTATTTTTCTTTGAAATTCAAAGATATTGATTTGTTTTCAAGATGCTCTAAGAACAAACTATGAGCTTTTAAGCATTCTACACGCTGTCAAAATGCTCAAAAGCTCATGCCAGGAAGATTTATGACCAAAATCTTCCCCTTTTCTTGCCTTATACGGGAGCTCCAGCGGAGCAGCTGTTTTCCTAGAGACATCCTACTGTGTCCACTGCTCTTTTTCTTTCCAAATGGAAGAAACAATCTAGATAGCTCTTCTCCCAACAGCAAAGTGCTTAAATCAAAGCACACGGGCAAACAGCCATGAAGACATAACATCAAGCACAACTTCCTCTGCCCTTCTTTGCTGTCTCTGACCTCCACATTATGCACCCTACCCTGCTTCAAGAGAAACGTCACGCTCCTTGCTAGAGCCATGGCTCATCTGCTGCTCACGGCAACAGCAGGACGTGAGCCATCCCTTGCAGAGAAGTCGAGAACAGGAATTTGTGGTTGCTGAACAACTCTGAGTGATTCACCTCTTCTTTTTTTATTATTTTTTTCTTTTTTTTGTTTGTTTGTTTTGCTGTCTGAACATGCAGAACCTGACACAGCATCTGATGCTGTTGAGAACTCCGGACATTTAGCATTGCCATAAATAAGACGGGAGACCTTACAGGTATAAAATACAGAGGTAAAAGGTTTAACATACAGACCATATAGCAGCCAGAATAATTCCAGACTATTCATGGTAGATTCATGCAGCCACATCTGTGTTAAAGATGGCAGCCAGCATAGCATGTAGCTCAACAGAACAAACAATACTGATTGCTTGCTTTCTGCCTTGCTTTATTCTTGTCTTATATTTACTTTTCATAATGCTTCTTTGCACAGACTCATAGCTAGCATGATAGCAACATATTGTGAAATATTTAGAAACTGTTAATCTTTGTTGAGCGCTTCATTATTTGCCACTAAATTTGGTTGTGTAATTTCAAAAAAAAAAAAAAGAAAGAAACTCTTCAGGATTTGTATTTCCAGTCATGACAGCACACTCACATTTGGTCTTAACTTCTGCATCAGCAGTTTCTAGATATTGGATGTTCCCACACCCTCAAGGGAAGCTGAGGATTAGATTTATCTGCTTGATAGCCTTGTTTCCTAGAAGATGCTTGGAGGCTCTGTACAGCACGGAGCACAGTGGGATCCTAGCCCAGCCGAGACCCCCTAGGCCCTAGATGGGAAACCAGTTTATAACCAGCTGCTGGTAGGCATCTGCCAGCCAGGCCCCTCTGAAATGGAAGGGATCGAGCTGGCATGGGGCTCCTGCTGGCTGCTCTGTCAGCAGCAAAGGGTCCTTGCGCTGGCACACGCGTGTGCCTGCCACGCAAGGGCGAGCACATACCCCCCAAGCATCCAGCCTCACGCCAGCCTAGCAGGAGAAAGGGCACCCTGCCCAAATCGGCCAACCCAAATAAACCAGCCCCAGCACTTCGGAGCATTTCTGCAAGAGCCCTCTCAAAGTGTGGATGCGGATTCTAAACTAATCGGATGCCAATCTTAGTCAAGAGAAAGACCTTCCCCCCATCCTTTCCAGAGCACTCTGGCTCAGTTTTTAGGTAAATTCTAATAAAGCTAATGGCGCAGTAGTGTCACAAACAAAATAAACGCTCAAAGGAGGCAGAAATGCAATTGATTTATACAGTCAGAGCAATGAGATTTACTGTTTTATAGTTGCATCTCTCTCTCAGCATTGCTGCCTGCCACCTCTAAATCAGAGTACTTTAATACCTCCCTGGTAAGCTGTCCTCTGAATAATAATGTTGCATAACGGGATAAGTTGCTTCCAACTAAGTTTACATTTTAACCTTACAAAGCCTTTTTTAATTCAAATAACACTGACCATTAGGAGTTGAAGAAATCATACGTCTTAGACGATGGTTTGATTAGAAGTGGCTGTTAAAATTTTAAGATCAGAGTGATTCCTCCTGCTACTTGCTCATTCTTCTGCATTCTCACTTTACGGGAAGCTCATTAATAGATCAGCTTGCCCAGTTTGTCATCTGTTTCATTATGCAAAGTACATACGTTTCATTTACCTTTCCTGTGGAAAAAATCAGTTATCTTCAGCTAGATAAAATGACTTCTTTGGGTTTCTCCTCAACCCCTGAATAGCTCAAAATCCCTAAAATCTCAACTGGTGGTAGAATATCAGGGAACCCTGATGTGTGCCAATTGCACTGTAATGATCTTTATGTTCCCATTTAAATGGGAAGTGTGATAGCTTAGAAAGCTGACCACTAAGCAAACCTAACATTGACCTGAAAGGAAAATAAAATAGTTTAAAAGCTCTCTGAACATTTTCAAAAGATCTATTTGACATAAAAAGTTAAAGAAGGAATTCCTAAATGGAGCTTTAATTCCCAGATCTTTGGTTTTACAACATCTATGCAAATTAACCACAAAAAAAGAGTTTTTGGTTGCTTGTCTTATTTCTTGACTTTACTAAGAAAAGCACAGACTTTATCTTCAACTAATAGATCAAAAATCTTGAGCTCTTCATCTGCTTCTACGCTTTCCTACAATAATGGAGACTGCATCAGACTCATCTCTAATGAATACAGAGGCACCCAATAGAGACAGTATTGTATTTATTGTTATTTCCTAGAGATGCACTGCAGATACATAAAGACTCATCAAACACTACAAATTAGAAATAATGAAAAATTGATTGCCCTAAATGATGACTGTTTAAGTCCTCAGCTCAACAAAGCATCGAAACACATGGATGCATGTCATGCAAACACCCGCTCCCCGAATTCAGCACGAATTTTCTGTTTTTAGGACCAGGGTTCAAATTGATATGATAATAACTGAAAAGCAGGGGAAGACCAAAGAGGGGAAGGGTAGAAAGAGGGCAGTATATATTCAAAATCACTTAAAAATTAAATGTCTCACAGCATATCTGTAAGGTAGTGAGGTTGCCACTGATTGCTAGATGAAGCACTTGTTATAACTGCAAACAAACACACTGGTGGACTGCAGGAGAATCCTGGCTGGCAGTTGCATACCACATTGCTTCCAAGGAAATTTAGAGAATAATGTAAGATAAAATCATGCTCTACCTGAGGAAAGTAAACCCTTAAAGTATACTACTGCAGTCAATGAAAAGCTATTGTACAGGGAGAAAACATCAAACTGAAATACCATTCTTGGCACCAAATGACTCCAAATTCAACTCCCAGTCCCCAAAAATGCATATGAATGGCCTATTGTGAAAAAAACTGCCTCATTCCAGGATGTTTAAGATACAACCAATGCAAACACTATGCAGGGGCACCTGTACAAGCTCCTGATTGCTCCCCATGGGCAGCAAACAGCAGAGCTTTCACCATGATGCCCTGCACGTATCCCATTTCTGTACAGGTGCAGCTGGCCATAACCATGCACCTATGTGCTTCATCATCTAGATGTTTGATGCCTCATGAGCAGGTAGCTTCTTTCAGCATCATCTTAACTGCCTCTATACGCGGTCACAGAAACGTACTCCACAGTCACATATAACAAGAGAAAACAATTTGTGCCTTTTTCATTTATATAAGCTTCTCATAGAGACTCAGTATCAGAGCACCTCCTGGATAGAGGAAGAGCAAGCAAACAAACCTGTCTTCTCCCATTCAAAGAAAAGCCTCAAAAGGAAATTGTGTCTGAGAGCTTCCTCAATGAGTTGAAAGTTTAAGATCATGACCATCATTGGAGTTAGATACAAAGAAAAGATATGTACTAGACAAACCATAGAAAGAGATCCATTTATTTTTTATATAAGGATATGCGTTGCTGTTCTGAATTTCATATTTCATAAAACTGCTGGATTTTATAAATGGCTTCCACAACACTTTTTTTTTAAGTGTATATACAAGCAAAATATAGATAGGCAATGTATGTTTTCTAAGTATAATAATGGAGAAGAAAATACAGTCTTTGTATGATTTCTACTATAGATGGACTTGGATGATTAACATTTGTATGCAGGGGTTGAGTTTTGATAGGACTTTTTAGTTCAACTAAAATTATTACAAAGTTCACCCTAGGATCTATCTTCTGTAAAAACATTTGGAACAATCAACACTAAATCTTTTAAGATGCAAAATCTAGGAAGATACCTGTTCGTTGAGAGAAGACACCCTCATAACCTCTGGCTCTATAGAGATCATATAAACTTGTTCAATAACCATTAAGTATAACCTATAACTATCTCTAACTATTAATGTATCATTTATAAAGAAATCGCGGACTGAAAAGCTTCAGATGATGCAGAAATATCTAGCTGACTCCCAGCTTTAACAATCTGCCTGTTATAGCTTGGAATTTTCTAGCTACTGGATCTTGCAGTACCTTTTGGGGATTTCTTTATTTTGTTTTGCTAGATCAAATAGCTATCTCCTAGAAAAAGTCTTTTCCTTATGCCAATGCTTACCACCAACAAGTACTTCTTCCTGTGTCTCATATAACTTAATAGTTGGTGCTTCTGAAGTTTCTCACCAAAGGGCATGCTCATTTCATAAACTTCTTCCAATTTTGCCACAGCTCAATACAGTTTTCCTTCACCAGACTCACTAATTCCAAATAGAATGAAATTTTACATTCCCACTCCTACATCACAATCTGCTTATGCCACCAAAGATCATTTTGCCATCTTTACTCAAGTTTGATACTAGAAGCTAATTTCAATCACAAATATGAAAACTTGTCATTATGCTTGTATCCTGCATGCAAACCTTCAAGTTGTAAACATTTGTTTTGCAAATGCGTATGTTTCGGTCAAATGAACATATATTTACCTGTGTTAAAAGGTGTTTTTATTTAAATATGCACATTATTTTAAGCAACCCAGACCCCTGTGTACAGGTGATCTGCTCCATTGCAGCATTTCACTTCAGAAATGCTTATATTATCAGCAATTTAAGACAAGAGTCATTTTATGTTTTCTGGACAAAAGATACTGACTAATCAGCTACAACCTTCTAAATGCCCTCATTTTGGAGACGACTACCATTTATAAGCATCCCTGAGAAAATTTAATAAGTTTGCAATTAATTTAGTATGAATGTAATTAATTTTATTAACTTAATAGGACCTTTTTTTTTTTTGCAAAACTCTTAGTTACCTTATAATCACCCCTATAACTATACAGCTACATTATATTAATATACAACTAGGTTAGTGATTCTATCTGAAGATTACATCAGAGATTCTTCACAAAATCTTTCCTTATAAAAAAAAATATTCAAGCGGCAATTAGGCTCCCATCATTTAACTCTTTAATGTTAATGTCATATTTCAACCTTCCCAATTCTTCCAGGATCACTATCTTGGCTAACTGCCCTGCACAGATATTCCAATTTATTCTTTTTTAAATAGTGGAAAAACACATTTTTTGTACATCCTGGAATTTTTCCCATCTTCAAAGATTAATTCAATGTCAACAGTTATGCTGTAAAATACCTCCTTGGCCAATTCTTTTAATAGACTTGGCTTAAATTACTCAGTTCTGAAGATTTCAAAACATTTCATTTAAACCATTGCTGTTTAATCACCTAAATATTAGCTTCAGGATCTGAAGGTATTTCAGTAGGATACTAAGATACATATCATCTTGTTTCTTTCCAATGATCAAATTTTTATTAATTGCGTCTTTTTGCATATTGCTAGAAAATATATTCCTCCTTACTCAATATTGGGCATATACTAGTTTTAATTTGTCCTTCATGTTCTTTAAGAATTCCTTTCTATTTCTGGTGCCCTGTTGGCCACAGTTTCTTTACACTCATACGTTAGTTTTCTCCTCCATTTTTTTTTACATTTCCTAAATGTTGACTTTTGTTCACTGTGATCAACTTCCCCCTTTTTCTTTTGCTACATACTGTTGTTTTGTAATTTTTTGGTTTTATGGGGGGGGTTGCAACTGTCTTCACCTCCCTCTTTAACAGCATTGTTTTCTTCCAGCTATAGAAACCTTACTTGATTGCAGAGCTGGGGTTTTTTTGGCATCTAATAAAGCATTCTTAAACAATTCCTAATTATCATGCACATTCTTGTGTTTAAATTTTTCCTCCCACTCAATTTTGTTCATGATTGTTTTCCGCTTTGGGAAATTGGCCCTTTTAAAGCACCAAGAACATAATACTGTTTGCACAAAACAAATAAAATTAGATCATGATTGCTTGCACCTAGGCAACCATCTAGTTCAGTGATCAATTCATCTTTATCTGTCAGAATATGCAATTAGGAATGTCTCACGTTGGCTGCAGTACCAGCAATACTACTTTTAGAAAATTACTATTATTTTAGTGCTCCAGACTTTTTAAAATAGTACCAGGAAACTTCGGGCATACATTCCACCAACTAATGTCATCATTCTGTGTGGTACAGAGAGGTGTTCAAAAAGTTGCCTCAAATGCTTCCTGTTCCTCATCCTGTGTTTATAACACAGTTCCCACTTCTATATGGCCATCTGCAGGACCCTCATTTATTGCATGTTCCCTATCTTGTGCCAAAAGCTAGTGATCATTAACAGGATGTAATGAAGTAGTATCTACATTGAGACTGTAATCAGATAATAGGCCCTTTCTGGTTTTGATTCTTGGCATGAGATAAATCTAGGCGGGGGAAAGACACTAGCACGGAGAAATGTTCCACTCCCTCTAAATATAGGGTTCCATATTTGAGGTTTTATCCATCTTTTCTTTTGCCTCCATATAAGGGAAGCACTATGGTAGCTTTCTTCATCATCTTGAAACATAGATGGAAAACTGAAACAAGATATGTTCTTAGAACTAGGTCTGCTCTCAGGGTTTCATAGAACCCCATAATCCCTCAGGAAGAAAGATTTCTAAATTGTGAAAATGTCCTTTTGTGATTAATATTCAGCATGTTGTAATGGAAAGAGAACACAAAACTCATTTTCATGAGAAAATCTAAAATTGGATACATTCCTAACTTTCAATGGAAAGCTATTGTGGGTTTTTTTTCAAAAGAATTTTAAAAATGCAGAGAGATTTGTTCTGTATCACTGCTTATTTAACAAAATTGTTCATACATACTTTTGTGGACAAGAATCAAAGAGTGACAGATGAAAAAATTATGATTTTCTTGTAGTTTTAATTCTTGATCTTCTTCTAAGTTATGTTGCCAAGGCATTAACAATGAAACCACAGAGACTGTATGAAAATGGGCTCCTATAAAAATGTTGAAATGCCCATACCTTCACATTTTTTCCCCACAAACAGCTTCAGTTTGGCAATTACAATATGTCCCCAAGGTAGGAACAATATGAAAATAAATATGCTTCTCAATTTTTTTGGCTCCTGCTAGTCCAGCTGGCAGGATGCTCAGCTCCCTAAATTTGGGGAAATGCAGAACCCAGATAACAAGGCTACTGGGGAAAGTGATATACCAGAGAAAGAGAAACCAGCAGCTTCTCCAACTCGATGGCAGGCACTAATTGGTGAGTGGCTAGTTGCACCGGGGTGGGAAGGAGGGCTTCAAATAAGCCCCCCCCCATCAAGCAGTAGGGACCATCAAAAGCCTCCTTATTTGGAAATCTGGAGATAATCCATCACCTGGGCTGTAAGGTTGGTGTCTATCAAAAAAAATGTGGCACATTTGGCCAGTCACCCGATATAGTTCATGTCTGACCATTTCCACTGAATGTTCCTGCACCTCAGAGAGATTTTCAAAACAAAACTCTCCAACTAGAAGATGTTCAAAAAGCTTGTGGAAAGCCCCTTTCACCAGCAAGGTCGGCAGCTCATCCTTTTTATATATTTGAGCAGTGTTTTTTTCAGTGCAGGTGTCGAAAGAATCTTCTGAGAATCTCTACTAGAGTTCATCTGATCAAAACACATGAAACAACCCAACAGTAATTCGCAAGATACCAAAGAAGCTGCTGACTCGCACAGGAACGGCTATCTTGTATGCACATGGGCAGGTACCTCGGGTGCTGAATGCACCAAGGCTGGTTGGTACGTACTACAAGTACCTGTGCGAAATAGCACCAACTGTGTTAGCATCACACTTCTGCTCCCTCCAAATGTTTCTCAAGACAGTTGGGCTTTTTTTTCTTTTTTTTTTTTTTTTTGTATAAGGAAATAGATTATTTAGAAATGCCTGCATTGGAGGCCATCTAGAATGCTCTTTATATCACCCAAGCAAAGAGCAGGAACTGTTATGCAATCAAGATAAACAATTACATAGCACAGCTAGCCACTGGTAGCCAGCTTGGAGGCTCAGTTATCTATAGGCTGAAGGTACTCCTATTCACCCTGCAGGTGAATTTTATATATATATCTGTATTCACAAAAGTAAAAAGCTTGAATGCTGAGAAAGCTCCTACTTTCATGTACTAGTAGTATGCAGAGAAATTCCATTCCTAATGACCTCACAAAACACTGCAACATTTTACATTTTCCTGAAATATATTTATTTATATCAGAAGTGTACATAGAGCATACCATAGTCTGTCCTATGTCTGCCACCCTTTCAAATGAATTTTTATCACAGAAACCACTAAGAGTTCATCACTGGTGGGGAGCCTGTTCATTGAAACTCATTATTGTTCTAATGAATTATACGCGGGAGCTGTAAATGATTGCATTATAATAGTCAGGCTCAGCCATTCAATGAAAATTTAATTACGGAGTACAGGGACATGACAAAAAAAAAGAAAACACGCCTGTGTTCTGGAATACAACCTCCCCAGCCATAGCTGGCTATTGAAAGTCTTCGTGCAATTATGCTTTCTCTTAATTACACTCGTTTTTTAAGAAATAAAATAGTAGCTGAAGTACACAGCAGCTATAACGGCTCCCCTGCCTGCCCCTCCATTGGGAATAAAGATCTTTTGTTCCCTCTTTGGGTGATTCATGTATCCAAAATCTGGTGAACATTTCTGAGAACATCCCATTCCCTAAAACGAGGAACAATGTGATACTGCAAGACTGACATAATGTAAGAAACAGCCAGTTGATGGCAAATGACACAATCTCTTCTTTGTGGTCCCAGAAAAGAATTTGCAACAACCCTCACGAGTATATTTTAAAGCACTATTGCAAAGACTTTGCCTTCAGTTTTCTTTCTTCTTTATAAAATGATGCACAGATCAATGGATCACTATTAGTGATCATTACGTTGTTCCTGCAATAGATAGTCCAGGATAACACTTCTCTTTTGGGGCTGATAACACAGGGAATGACTCTGAGACATGAATGTTCATGTAGCTCTGAAAGTAAAGCATTACTAAATGACTTTTACTCCTAGTTCGCCAACACCATTTGACAACCAATGGAAAATCTTCTGTCCCTGCTGCAAGCGGTATTACAAGAGTATTGTACTCATGCATCTCCTTCACCTTCACAGAAGCTGGCAAAGGAGAGGTGTAGCATAATCAACAAAATCCTTGTGCTGATATCCAAGAAACATCAATTTATTGCTCATCTAGTAATATTAACAATAATCTCTATCATAATCTTTGCTAAAAGTCATAAAAATCATCTTTGCCTTGTGTATACAGTCCTCTAAAGATACTTCCTAAATCATACTAATGTTTTCCTTTTCTGGTCTCTTCATAATATCACTGTGAAGGAATAAAATGTTCTAACAAGCATTTCTTTGAACTTGTGAACAGTTTTATGACATCACTCAGGGAAATATATGGAATATTCTGTTGTAGAACTTCTTTCAAAAATACTGAGTATATCTTCTTGAATATTCATACTCTTTTTTTCAGTGATATTTACAAGAAAAGAAACAACTTTACTTACATTTGAGATGCTGAAGAGGAAGTCTTTTTTTCTTCAGAAGAAAAGGAAAATGGAGGAATAGTAACCATGGCAGAAAAAGTCCACTGTTCCCTTCAGTGAAACATTTTGAAGTCAGAATTAGTCACCTTTTAAAAAAAGTCAGAATTTATTAACTTCCTTAAAAAAAAGAAAAATCACATAAACTTGAACTGATGCTAAAGTTATATTGCAATCTAATGAGATGATACCATAAGAGCTAACACATGTCTCCAAATCAGATACTGTGATTAAAGCAGTGTATGTTGCATAGAAGTGTTATATGGAGTGTACATCTGATATTAGCAGGGCATCATTACTAAAATAGACATGGTATCACCTACCAGCATATCATCCTTGCTGTGTTCTCAGCTTATTCTCTGTGAGCACAGACAGTTCACATTAGCTGTTGCTGTGAGCGCTTTAATGCTTAGACTATTTGACAAAAACATATTCACAATAGGAACATTTCCCAGTTGCTCATCAATGATGTTCAAAATTAAATCACATCAGTTTAACATTATGTTTGATGTCGTCTACAAATTGCAAAGGTAAACTTACTGATTTTAAGTCCCTATGGCTTCACAAAAAGAAATGGGCACCTCAGAACACATCAGCAGTGACTATAGAGGTAGCATTTTGAAATGGGGAAAGGTCTTATTGAAACACCTCATCATGAGATCCCACTGGAAAGGATTTCTTCAGTTGGCATTAAAGCAGCTGTGCCTAATTCTTATTTCCACCTGCTATGGAATTAAAGTGTTAATTTAAATATCAAAGTTTAAAAGAGGATCTGTTCTTACAAATTAGTTTCTGGTACCTACTGGATGTGAGGAGTATATTGCAGTATGAGCATCATCCAGCTCAGCTAAGAGATGCTTTAAAATAGGATGGAGAGGATCCAGCATGGCTTCAGTTGCAGCTCTGCTAGTCATTTGCAAATGTGAACTATATGATAGGAGAAGAAAGAACCTAAGGAGGATTGGATCCTTTTTACCTCTAAGTAGAAGTGAAAGTTTTGGTGGAAGAATTCATAAAATCCAGCACAATATTTCTGCCTTCAGAGAAATGCCTGGCCATGTATGGCATTCTCCGAAACAAAGGTGTTGGCCTCATGTTGGCTGCTCCTAGCTGAATCCTTCACAACACCTACAGAAATACTGTAGATAATAGAGTAACTTATCTGTCTGTTTCTGTAACTGTCTTTCTTCTTGTTTATCCCCTCACATTGGTATCTGCACCCCGGAGAGGAGGCCTGAAGACACCAGGAGAAAAGTCTAGACATGTAAGCCTGGACCATACAGGAAAATCTATCACAGGCCGCAAGGCTTCCTCTATTTTATATGCTCCGTCATTCCCTCTGTTTCTGCACTGGGGGATCCTGGCACTCCCATGTCCATGAAGTACAGATGATAGCATCATGGCACACAAAAAAAATGCAGATATATGAGAGAGAGAGAGAGAGAGAGAGAAAGAGAGGGAATAGATGTCTACAAAAGCCTTTTTGTGTCAGTGCAATTCAGAAATCTCCCAAGCCTATCTGCAATGTGCTGGTGTTTATCCAAGTTGAGAGAAAGCATATATGTGAAAGAAAGTATGTGAACTGCTAGAATATTATTTTCCAGTAAGATGAGAGAATCTTAAGTCTGAATAATTTTCATATAAATAGGATAAGTTGGTTATGATCCAAAACAGAGTATTTTAGTAAGTGAACCACTTCACTTTATATACTACAGCAATTAATTATCCTTTTAACAAAATTGATTGTAGCAAGAACACATTTTTTTCCCTAAGGAAAAAAAATAGTACAATTTTTTAACCAATTAGCGTCAAAGAACTAATAAAATCCAGCAGCAATTAACATGCAAAATATTTTGCTCTTTTAATACAATTTGCTTTAGTTGTATTGAAAAAGCAGCAAGAAGGAAGCAAGCTCTTTGCTATATCTGGCAGTTGCAGGCCCAGGTAAAGAGAAATAAAAGAAATAAAGAAAAGTATGAATGAAAAATAAGTTTTTTTAATGTAGATTTGATACAGGAGCGATAATTTAACTTGATTCTAAGTACACTGGGCAATAAATGGCCTCATAAATGTGCTGGGTAAACTCTGAGGATACGGCAAGGAGCCATTTATTGCCTTGTAACCTCAACAGCAAACTAAAATTATCTCCTAAATAACAGATATTCTAGTTGCACTGAATTATTGTGTAACAGAGGGGCAATAACTTCCCTGTATCTCTCCCTTGGCTACTAGTAAAATGAACAGCATGAATTAGATCCAGGTAGTGCTAGGCATCACTATTTTTAGCAAATTCAACCTTGAAAACTTTTCCAAGGTAACCAGAGTCAACACCAGCTTGCACTTGGGGTTCATACGCTGTCAAACTGTTCAGTTTTCAGGAAAAAAATGCAAATCAATGACTTTTGCTGAGGTCTTGTGCAGAATTCCTGTGCATCTGCATATCTCCTGACAAAGATGACCACTAAGCCTTGGGGTATGAGGTCACTACAGGGATCATAGATTAGTGACACCCCCAGCTGCAACAGCTTTGGAGGGCAACCATTTTGCAGCTAACCCAATTACATTTCAATCTGACCAAATAATTTTGAAAATTCCATGAGATTTTTGCCACTTTATACACTGATTTGTCTTTATGGCAGGTGCCCAGGTCAATAGGTCCAAGTACAATGCTGCAGGCAGAGCCTCCACTTGGCCTAAGCAAGGTGCACCTCATCACTAAGCAACTTGTTGGCTTCAGGGGCAATTTGCATGCAGTTTCAGTGAGGAGATGGTGGGTTGAAGAGTATTGAGAAACAGATGCATTTTTTTCAGAAGAAAAAATATGGGCAAAAAAGCTCAAACTTACTGATCCAGGGCCATGTAAGTATTATAGCTGTGGATTGTCCACACTGCCCCCAAAAAGGTGGACGTATTAAGTTTACATGGCATAAATTCATGCAGTTAAGGTCTTCACTCTCTTTACCTACTGCCCAGAGATGTGTCTGTAGGTCATACTGTAAACAGTATTTGCACACACATTTCTACCTAAACCTGCCTTAAGTTTTGGAATATTTATCTTGTCTAAGCTATGTTCCACATCAGACATCTCACACGGGCAATGGATTTGAATGAGTCATTACAATTGCAGAGCAATCTGTATCTGCTAGAATGCTTGAAATTCAGTGACATGGGCTTTATAACGAAGAGTTAACTGGTCTCTCAAAATTTCTATATATGGAAAATACCAACAAATAGAATAAAAGGCTAGAACAAAACGTTCTTTGTCAAGCGCAAGTTCAAGTTTGCACTCAAAAATACACAAGAATCTATAATAATAATATTTACCCATCACTTATCTGGTATCTTAGACATTTTACAATGAAACAAACAGATAAAAATAATTCCAAAGTTACAAGAGTAAAACAGTCCAACTCAGTATAAAACCATAAATAAAATCAAGATACTATGCCAAGAACTTTCTGGAATAGAGATGTTTTTATTGCAAAACAACTAATTCTGTGTTGATTCTCAGGTCAAAATGCCATATAGGCAAAAATACTGGCACTGTGTCAACTGCTCCTGAATATGCCAACTGTCCCCTCTCTTAAAGGGATGAATGATGCTCACAGAAAATAACGTTGGCACTTTGAGGCCTTTTTGGCACCACAGAGGCCTCCTAGGCCTACCCAAAGAAGGAGGTATGTCAGTGCTGCACCTCCATGCCAGGAAAGGGCCCTGTTTTGGAGAAGAAATATGCGAATAGGAAGACGGGCAAATCTAACAGGGTTTCCCAAGTTTCAAACCCTGCTATGTGAACAATCTCCCCAAAATGCTGTTTTTTTTTCACATGGCCTGCATGGCTTCTGGAGAGAAAGCCAGGCAAGACAGGCAACACTGGTCTGGTAGGATAAGGGAGAGATGTGTAGCCTCAGGCTTTGGCAAGAGGAAAACCATCTGTGAGCTGAGTGTGTGGCTTCTGTTCATAGGATCAGGCTCTTCCTTGCATTTTATGTTTTAGGTAATTATGTAAAGAGAATACATGGTATCCAAGTCACTTCTTTTTTTTTCCCCAAATAGAAGCTAACCTCCAGAGTCCCAAATGGTATCTATTAATTAGTCTAGGAGGCAAGAGTGTAATGCAATCTGAAGTTATAAATGGTGGCTAGAAACCAGTTCCTTAAAAGCCTGGAAGTCCAAAACTGCAATTTCTTAAAACTGACTTTAACTTTGCTTGAATTTCATGGCACCTATCTTGTCATATATCCATTTCTTGAATAGCTGGATGTTAGGAGATACCCTTCTGACTCTTTCTAAAGAAAAAATAAGCATTTCTCTGGGCAAGTAGTGACATAGAGTTTTTTCCTTGGAAGAGAGGTTTGCCAAAGAAGACAGCCACTGGATAGACGTGAGACCATCCAAAAGAGGAAAAGCCTGATGAAAGTAAAAGTTTAGACATGACACAGACAGTATTATTAATTATGTCAGATGTGCTCTGCCAAATAAACAGTTGAGCAGGGGAGAAAGGACCAGAATGTGGAAAAGAAAAAGAGACAGAAAGAATAGCATCCTAGAGATACGCCGCCAGCATCCGCCGGAGGGACACGAGCAATAGCCAGCTTGGCTAATGTCCAGTACCATCTGTGTAATATCTTGCACTGTATGAAAAAGAATGCCAAAATTAAATGCTTTGCTTCATTTAATGCTAGGGGCTTTGCACTTCACCTCTGGTTTGTGGAGCATCCCCTGTCTGAA
>JAUBOD010000719.1:312523-333953 GCA_032353885.1 Nothura maculosa | reverse complement strand
TTTCCACAGGCATAGATAACGCTATGGTTAGTCTACAACTCCCTGTTCCCATCCTCTCAGAAGAAATAGAGTGAAAGTCTTTGGACAGCCAGCAGGCTTTTGTCGTCACATCAGAAGAGAAAAGCATGGCTGGATCTAAATCCACGCATGGGTTTAATCTCATTTCAGCCTGCTGCTTTCTCCTCGGCCTGTTAAGACTTTAACGTTGTCCACAATGTGTCTTAACTGTAATATTATCACCTTACTGTTGGTTTAGACAAAGCTTAGTAATTTTCTAACCTCCTCCGAGTAACACGCAAAGACCTTTCTACACAGGGGGCAGGAAAGCGAGGAGAGCAGACAGCTTCCAACAATGCCTTAGCTTTGTTCTCCAAAGCAGCATTCCTGAAAGTAGCTTTTTATAAAATTTTGTTTGCAATAGAACAGTTCCAAACAAAGGAAGTACAATGTTTCAGCTAAAATTCCTCTTCCTTTCTCCACATCATTCATCCTTTCTAAGATAATCTAATTTTACTGTGCTGCATTCTTAATAACTTAGCTCTTTTCTACCTGGCTTTAGGTGAGTGACTTGCATAGAATATCTGGATTAGTTTGTGTAATCACACAAGCACCGTGCTTTTTGTATTTTTATACAATTAGAGAGCACAAAAAGCATAGTTATGAGTGAAGATGCAGAGTTGGGTTCTAGCAGGAAGTTTAGGATTCAGATTCGAAGATTATGCGAGGCGTTTAGCAGTATGACACACATTGCTCATGTAACATAAAAAAGCTTAGAACAGATTTTGTTTTTATCATTCCAAGAGAGGTTTCTTCCATTATTCTCTGTTACAATCTACTGAACTCTTAATAGCCTCAGTAAATCAACATTCACATTGCATTGGAATTATTTGCATGTAAATCTGCTATTGTGGCTTTCTTTACATGGGTATAACTGTAGTCTCGTTCAAAGTAAGCAACAACTACAGTATTTATTTCCACAGCTCAGCCTCTTCTACACAGCTGTAGGCAACAACATGCCAGCCCTTGATTACTAAAAGCACCAGCACTGGCAAAGAAATTATAGAGGCAAGAGGTATCTAAGTAGAATGCAGTGGGGAGCTCTAGCTCAAGCTTTTCCTTCCGATCCCTCCCAGTTGATAACAGACATCTTCACGATTTTCATGACACTGGTGCTTATGATGGTCACAGTTTCATTTGCAGGCTTTTTTTTGGGGGTCGGGGGGGAGGTGAGGTGAGGTTGGCTCTGTCATAAAATGCTCCTCACATCAGCAGCTGTCAGTTATAACGGCAGTGAGGAGAAGGGACGCAAGAAGCCTCAAGATACTAAGCAAAAAAGAAAGGAGAAAGAAGTTACTCAAGAAAGAATGTGGGGATCCAGGCGGGCAGCAACAAATGGGGCAAAGTAGAGATGCAAAGGAAAATGAAAGCAGAGAAAAGGAAAATTGATCTCCTGCTCTGCAAGGAAATCCACTGACTTCAGTAGAGTTACTGATGATTTCCATCAAGGCTTTTATTTTCAAAGAAAACAATAAGGAGAGACTCACAAGGAAAAGAAAAAAAAAACCAAGGGTGGAGGTAAATGTGGTGGAAGAAAGTAAATGAGATTTAGAAGGGAGAAGGAAACCCTAAGAAAGTAAAGAAACCAAATGCTAATGTGCCAGACAAACTGTGGCTTCCTGCTCTCATGTTCTGCCCCAGCTGTTTCTTCAAAATAGCTGCATTTATGCTATCTCCCCATATTAAAAGTATTATTTTCTCATTCAGTAATACTGTGCAGTCAACTCTGATCAAAAGCCTGCAGTGGCAGAAACTGAACTTCAGCTGTAGGAAATGGAGGAAATCGAGTCTGTACAGAATTCTGTAGATTCTGTGAGTCTGGCAACACTGCCATAAGCCTACATGGCTCTGCTTTGCTGGGGGAAGCAAGTAGTGGACCTGCCCTGTTAGGCTTTTGTAAGAGTTGCACATTTCTGAGGTGTTTGCCTCAGTAGCTTTCTGGTTGCTTGGTTTCCTGGCCCCCATCCCCTCACTTCTCTCTCTCCCCTCCAGCACTTATCAAATGACACTGAAAAGAAGGAAAAGAAGGGAGGAGAGATGCCTTCAAGAGCGTCCCCCTGATTTTCCATCCTCTGCTTTCCATGTCTAGTTCTCTTAGATTGGCAAGACACAAACACTTTTTTATTCCCCAAGCAGTCCATTCTCTGTGTTTTCTGCAATATTCATGTTTTTTTTTATTAGCAGCTCTCAAGTTCCTCAACTTCTTTTTATAGCCTGATCTTTATAGTATCATCCTATGTCTTTTTTTCTCAAAGAAACACATATAATTGTGTTTAAACTTCATCCTTTTCTCCCTCTCTCCTCTTCTTTTTTAGAGAAAGGATTAAAATATGCAAGAAGGAATAAAAACTCCTTTGAATAAAAGGCCAATTACACTTATATAACATTACATTTCCTGCATTGAATTTGCATACTGCATCAGAAGTTTTCAGAAGACTTCCAAGAAATAACAAAGAAAAGAACAAGAGCAGTCTATGCCAAGAACATCCCTAAAGAAAAAAAAGTCATTCTTTTTGAATACTAAGAAAACAGTGTTTTAGTGCTGAGAGCTCACGATATCCTCCCTCATTAGAGAAATATCTGCAAGCTGTAAAGTATCTGCCCTGGCAGAGGATCCACAAATCACAACAATTACCTACTTCTTTTGGATATTGAATCAGCTAATTACCCACCAAAGTTTGGATTGGACATCTGCTACCTGACTTATTTTAGTATCCACCACAGAGCGCTTTTTGGCAAAGGCTTCCTGATTTTCCCCTCACCCACCTCTCAATAGGAAAATGGAAAATGATTTGGACACCATCACTAAACATTAAGTAAAACGAGACTACTCTGGTCGAAGGTATCTGATCCCTGGACACTCTATAGGCTTTCTCCACGCTTTGGGCCAAAGCGAGCACTAAGGCAGGTGGAAAAGGAGCAAATGAGAGGAGGAAGGAGTGGGAGGAAAGTGGGGGGAAGGAGGTGGAGGGAGAGTCAATTAGGCTTCTGGGCTAAAAAGTTAAAAAAAAATAAAATAAATCAGTATCCCCTAACGTAATATGAGTTACAGTCTGGCAAGCACTAGGGATGAATCACAACATCTGGCATCCTAGGTGTTACTGTTTATCTATGCTACCAATAGCATCTGTGTAAGCAAGCCCTGCCAATATCATTGTCTAGTAGAACCTTTTACGTTAAGAAAAGAGTGTAAAATGTTATACAAGATATTTAAAAAAAATTGCAACTTTCTGATGTAACTTCCTCCTCAAGGAGAAAATTCACATGGGTGTAGGCAAGGGGCACTCCTGCTGAAATCATAGGAAGTTCCACCCACTTAAGCCTGAATTTGCCCCCACTAGTAAAGATTTCTTCTTCATATAAATGAAAGACAGCCGCCTAAATAACTGTCTGTACAGAGCCAATGACTAAGGGACAGCACCAGGGTAGGGACATAGACATCCTGACTGTGACAAAAACACCCTGATATACACTTTCTATCCCTGTTTTCTGATTGGACGTATCCAGTTTAAAACTCCATCTGTATTCATTCTCTAAACTAAAACCTAGTAATTAAAGGTATTAAAAATTATTAAAACATTTGAATATGTTAAAAGTTCGAAATATCAAAGAAGAGACTGTTTTTACACGAGGACAATGTTCTCCACTAAAACTACTCTTCACACTGAAAAAGCATGAACTAAATGGTGTGACCAAACTGGTACAGCTTTAGCCTCTGTGAGACTAGAAAATGTAGAAGAATGAGACTTACGTGAGTAATTTGCCTGGGCACAAGGATGAGGACAGCTTTTGTCTAATATGATACCAGGTCAAGGCAAAACACTAAATATCTTGCAGTAACTGCCAAGTTCTGCTTTATGCATCTTCGAACCTATGTTGACATTGAAGGAGGACTCAAAAGTTTGCTTTCATCTCCAGAGGTCTTCAGATGATTTTTTGCGTGACTTTTACACTATTTTATGAACTAGGAGTAAAATGATAGACCCCGTTATGAAACCCCGGAAGATATTTAATTAAATAGCCACCAACTCAGTACATACTAATAGTCTGTTCCAGTAGGAAGCATGCAGAGATACCTTGCTGCTGTAATTTTTAAGCAGCAAGGCAATCCTACATATAGGATTAGCAATCCTACATACTTTGCAATTTCAGAATTTCAAAAGACGTTCTGGGATTTTCCCTAACTAAGTAACTGTGAAGGACATGTTACCTTCTCTTAAAAATGGGAGTAGAAACTACCTTCCAAGGAGTATGTCACTCTACCAGCTCTACAACTCAGTTATTGCTTGGATAAGTTACTACATTTCTCTTTCATTGCTTCTCTTTTCCATACAAACTTTTTGTCAGAAATGTATCTATGCATGGGTCATTCGTTGGGACAAGGTCTGCCTCTGACTTTTGGAGTTGCTGTGCTATCAAACATCATGCTGTACTACACTATATAGTGCATGATATATATAGTGCACTATATAGTGCATAGTCAACATTAACTATTTTGTCCTGCAGGAATTATTAGAAAATATGCTGATTCAAGAGATAACATGAACATTGCTCCCATCTCACAAATGGGATGCAACAAATCTGAAGTGTGTCCTGACTTTTTGTGGTGGAAACTGTTACAGAGCAGATATATATTATCATAAGGTACTTCTGTGGCATGTGGAAAATGTAGAGGAATACAAAAAAAATGCATTTGATAATGTAAACTGCAAGGATTACTGTACCAATTGTATTATTCATGTACATATTTAATTCAGTAAAAAGGAACTGAATCTGAATTTATTTGTAGCTGCCACAGAATTCCCATTTTATCATAGGATTCCCCAGGGTGCCAGAGAAACAAGTGGGCCTTGATGCAGAATTTAGATCTAGCCTGTACACAGCACATGGAGTACGTGAAGCGCAAACCAAAAACAGGCAATGAAGTGAATTCTTTCTCCATTTACTCTATATTATTGAAGTTAATGGATTTGCACATAGTGATACCTGCCTGAGCTGAAAATCAGGCTCAGCAAGTCAGGCCAATGAACATAATTTAAGAGCTGTTAATTCTGAAATAGAGCAACAAATGATGGGCAATTCTATAGAGGCCAGAGATGCTTTAGGCCTGGGACATAAACTAGAAGTGGAAATATTTATCCAAAATTCATTCACTATTTTTGAGCCTCCAGTTCATGGTTAATTTAGCTTTTAGTTGGAGTTAATATTGTTGAGTCAGGAAACACTCTTCCTAATTTAACCGCAACGAAGAGCCTACAGATTCTAATTCATGAAAAAAAAATTGCTTTTCTTCCACCAAATAAACTGAAAGTATTCAACCCAAGTAGTCATCTAGGTTTGGGATAAACATACTCTTTCCCATACCCTTTCCAAGGCCCAGTGAAAAAGCAAAAGAGCTCTTCATGAAAAGGAAACGCAGGATGCAGGAAACGTAGGAAAAATGAGCCCATGAGTAGGAAATGCAACCTCATACCCTTTTTCACTCTTTCTTGTCCCCAGACTCAAAGCAGAATTTCACTGCATAGGTGCCATAGGGCTGTCACCTACTGAGCACCCCACCACAAGGTCTGTGCCCAGAGCTCAGAACACCTGCAAGAACATCACAGAACCACCACCAGGTGGGCTCAGGCTTGCTCCAATTGCTAATCATAGCTATGAACAAAAGGTTTTCTTAAAAAGTTTCTCTTTTGTTACTGTAAATAATAATTTCTTCCTTCATTCAGTAGAGTTTTGTGTACTTAAGCAAATAGAAAGACTAGCACAGAATGCATATTGGCATTTACTCAGGCTTCATAATTTAAAGAAATTTTAAAATTTGTTACTTGATACCAGAAAAAAGACTTGCACATTGAAAGATGGAGAGAGAGGCAGAGAGGGGGAGAGAGACGGAGCAAGACATAAATGGGGAGAGGGGAGAGAGGAGGGAGAGAGGAAGGAGAGAGTGAAAAGTGGAGGGAGGGAGAGAGGGTAGGAGGAGACAGGAGGGAGATAGAGGTAGGAGAAAGAGGGGGGAGAGAGGAGAAGAGAGAGAGAGAGAAGGGAGAGAGAGAAGAGAGGAGAGAGAGAAGGGAGAGAGAGAACAGAGGAGAGAGAGAGAGGAGACAGGGAGGAGGGAGGAAGAGAGGAGGGAGATGGAGGAGGGAGAGAGAGAGGAGGGAGAGAGAAAGGAGAGAAAGGAGAGAGGAGGGAGAGAGAGAAGGGGGAAGAGGGAAAGGGGAAGAAGGAGGAGAGGGGAGAGGATGGAAAGGGGAAGGGAGGGAGAGGAGGGAGAGAGGAGAAGAGGAAGAGAAGGGAGAGAGAAGAGGGAGAGAGCAGGAGGGGGGAGAGGAGGGAAAGAGGAAGAGGAGGGAGAGGAGAAAGAGAGGAGAGAGAGAGAGGAAAGAGAGGGAGAGACAGAGAGGACAGAGAGGGAGAGAGAGGGGACAGAGAAGGGAGAGAAAAAGAGGGAGACAGAGGAGAGACAGAGAAATAAGGAGGAAAGAGAAAGAGAGAGAGAAAGTGAGAGAAGGGGAGAAAGAGAGAGAAAGAGAAATACAGATTATTTTTTTACCATGAGAAAAATCTATAAAGAGCAATTTCTTTAATTCTTTTCTCATACTAGATTTCTTTAAAAAATACACAATTGTCTAGGAACTAATCTCTATGGGATCTGAGAAACCAAGTAATATGACTCCCAAACATTTATCCTTCATTAACAAAAACATAAAAGAGAAGATTAATAAAAATTAGCCCTAACCTGCTGTTAAGCTTTAACTGTCACCTTAGAGGCCAATCACACTCTCAGTTAATCTCCATAATGACTAGTTCAGAATTCCAGACCTAAATTTGGAGGCGAGCTGCATTTTAAACAGCTAAAAGGAAAGAATTGAAGGTGTGCATTACAAACCCGGGACTAAACACAAGAGGAGAGCTCAGTAAAGTCTTCCCTAGTGTAATAGTTGGTACATGCACAACAGACGCTACCTAAAAAAAAAGATCGGCCAGAGAAGAGCCCTGTGTATCGGGACAATTTCAGACAAATACATTTAGGGTGTCTAGACTGAAACTTCTGATTCAAGTTTGGCTTGCGGGCAGTTCCTCAGCCTCTTTACTGATGTCTTAAGAACACCCAAAGTCCTCCATAATTGTCTGATTTCAAATTGACAGGTGTGATTTTTTTCCAGTGGAAGGTAAAGATGTCTATTGTATACCTGTCACCAGCTGTGCTTGCACACACTCTAACACGTCTATTCTTCCTCACATATTCATAGCAGCAATACATCAATAATAAGTGGGGCAGAACCTATGTTCAGCAGTGATAAGGGAACAAAAAATACCAATATTGCCCAAAACAGCATCTCACCACAGACCACGACAGTTTTGTCTTTACAGGGTGCTGGTGAGGCTGCTCCTACAATAACTATTTCAGAATATTCTGTGTCTTGTCAGAGCTGGAGGGAATGAATACAAGGTGACATAAAAAGAAAGAAAAGCAGATGGGAATATAGGTATATAAAAAAACAGGATAGGAAGGGTTAATTACAGATTGGAGCCTGCAAAGAGTAAACACCTATGAGGAATGGGAACAGTTTATCAACAGCAAGGGGTGAAATAGTAGCAGTGCAGCAAAAATAAGCAAAGGAAAAATTTAGTCTGAATGGGTGGAAATATTTCTTAATGGCAAGATACGTTGGACTGTGGAATAGTTTCCCTAGAGACACCTCAATTGCTTGAGTAATTTAAAACTCGATGAGACGAAGCACTTGAAAATACTTTGGGGCAAAGCCATGCCCTGCCATTATCTAATAGGTGCTTTCCATCTCTAACCTGTGTGATTCAACTGATATTAATTGACATGAAGGTGTGAATCAAAATAAAATATGATCTCTAAATGTTACCAGACATCACAGTCATCATTTTTCCTTTTGCTGCTTTTCAGTAAAGTAGAAGAAAGTAACAATAACTCGACAGACCTGGATGTCACAATCAGTTACAGCAAACTTACGTCATGTTAAGAAATATTTTTAGAATAATTTCATTCTGGTATGTTATGCTGACAGCTAAAATCCTTAGCACCTACAAAAGAGCCTTTCAGTTGAGACACTTCTGGTGCTCCAAAAGAGTAACTGAATCATAGACCAAAGAATTTAGGGTAGCAACAGAGAAACATTTTTCCATACAGAATGAAGTACTGGAGCTGGGGAAGTAAGGTTAAGGTTTTCAAGTACAACAACATCAAAATAAAGCTCTTGGAATGGCTAGCTAAATTCACATTATTTCTCCGATCATCTAACTACTTAGTATGCTTAATCTCCACATCTCTAGAAGGCATCTAAGGTTTATACGCTGCACTGCTATCATGTTTCTTAATCACTTGGTTTGCATTAGGATGTAATACCCTCTACCTAAAATAACTAAAGCCTAGGGATCCTTTTTCTTTAGTGTAATCAGTTCTCTGTTGGTTTAGCTCTTGCTCCCACAGAAGTGAGAAGCATTAGGTGAACATTGAAGGCTTTTGAAAACCTCACTCCCCACTCCTGATATAGTTACAGAATACACCAAGTAACACACTAAGTAACATTAATATTCTCCAAGCAGTTTCTACCCAGACTGGCTGGTAAATTCTATTAAAAGGTTGAAGGTAACAATAATTTTTATTTCTGGAGTCAGGCAAGAGTGGAACATCTTCAGGAGCTCATCAAAGCACTGTGAAGCACCACAAAAAGTGTACCTTGGCTCTATTTTAGAAATGCAGAAACAGGCAAGAGAAGCTAAGTGACTTACCAAAGAGCACTCTGCCAGGACAAGAAACAAAAACGTTCCCAGGTACTTGCTCTTGGTATACCTGGTTGACCATAATACCCTAGTGCCTAACTGCAAAGCCTTCACTGTGAGTAGGCATGGGAGGTAGCTAAGCCCCAAGCCAACCGCAAAGCTGCAGGAAGCAACACCAGAGAAAAGGAGGTCCAAAATTGGTGAAACCCTGTGCTGTAGGCCAGCAAAGTGGTGGAGAAACAGAGAAAAAAAAGAGCTATGGACAAGCCTAAAAGGCTTCGGCTTTGAATATACTGTCTCATTACACCCGAGACAAATTTCTGTTCAAAGGGAACTTGGGTCATGTAAGCAGAAGAAATTTGGTAACTGTAAAAGTGTAATGAGATTTAGGTCAATTAATTTTGTATGAATCCTTCTGGGGAGTGGTTCTCCAAATGGAAGGCAAGAGCTTCCAGCATTGGCATACAATGTTTACTGGAGTTTTATTTTCTCCCTTCCAAATAATACTACTCTTGACTCATGCCTACGAGTGGGAAAAATTAACCCACTGAGTCCTAGACATTTTACTTTTCCCAATTTCACTGTAATTTTAATATATTAGTATAAATTTCCTTAAACTCAAGCCTGGTTTTGCTAATGTGAATCAACTCTCGCCAAAGCTTTACACATATTCCAAAAAAAAAGCCTGTTTATATTATTACCATAATTTTACAGTAATAGCAGCATAAAGAAAGTAACTTGCCTGAAGTTGCACTGGAACTGAAGGAACAAGGAACTGAAGATTAGTTTTCCACATCCCTGCAGAGCACTGGAGCCCTTGGATCATCATTTCTTTCTTACCAACACTGTAAAAGATAAATACATCTATCAGCTCCCTGAAAATCTTGCTCAAGTTGAAGAAGTCTTTGAATCCTAGGCCCAGGAACAAAATAAAGAGTTTAGGCAGGAATTCACAGACACCAGGGAAAAAAGAAAACCAAAGAAACTCCAGCACTTGCACTCCATTTCTAACTTCATTTTTTTTCTGCAGTTCTACCTGTAAAGAGAGTCTCTGTATTTTTTTGTTTTTATTTTTACCAGAGGCAACTATTAAAAATACCACATTGCTGCAAAAAGAATGATGTTTTTCATTGTAATCCTGCCCGGGACACAAAATGTAAATCCTTCAAGAATAGGGGTTTTAATAAGGATCTTAACTACATTTTATAAGATACATCATGAAAGTTCATGGTGTATTCATGATTTTCATGATACATTTGTGATATTTTGCACTTATATTTGTACATGCAACATTTTACCTATTCTTTATAGTCAAATTATTCTGTCCTCCCATGCCCATGACAAAGATTCCTTAGAGATAGTCCAAACTGCCCCATTATATAGAATCAAATTTGGCTCAATTAAAAAAAAAATCAGAATATTATGTAAGCATTTCCTCTTTCAGAATTTTTGTGTTGAATGGGGTCCTGAGCAGCATAAGCTGGCTCAGTGACTGACAGTGGAGGGCAGAACTCAGCACTTGAGAAAAGCAGAATGATTTTGGAACATAAAAACAAATGCAGTCAACCACCAAGAAAAGGAGGACAAAGTTACCAGTGAATAAGGAGCCAGAGAAGGAAACTATGCATGGCTGCATGTCATTAAAAATAATAATAATAATAATAATTGTATGCAAATACAGCATTTGTATATACAGTCACCTTGTTGCAGTGACATCCCTCACTGGGAGTGATCCATTTGTTTGAAGAGAATGGAGCACCCTGCTCCTGAGACCTGCTCTGGATTCTGTATATTTTCCCTGATCAAATTTTCCCAGCAATGGGGAAATAGGGGTATGCAATGTGGTCAGAAGACATCTCCTGGGAAATTCTCTCCCATTTAGTCCACTAAAGTCATTTCATGCTGGCTAGTGAAACCTACTCAGACAGTTTCTATGTTCAGTGTCTCTTCTAACCACGAGTAGATCTGACCTAGCAAAAAGAAAAGTCTCATGAGGTTAATAATGAACCACCTGAGCCACCCATTCCTCTGTCCTCATACAAATTTACATTTTTAGAATCCATTCTAACTTACAGTTATTTAAATAATCTTTGTTGGATGAGGAGCTCTCCCAGAGCCATCCATTCCATACAAGGCACCCCACTCAAAGTCAACTCCTTGACCTTTTATTCTCAGGCCAGGGAATGAGGCATGCCATGCACTAATACGTCCTGCCCCTGGGCACTACTCTGGGTAAGTTACTTGGACAGCACCTCTTGCCAGCTGATTCAGATGGAATCTGCATAAGCTCTTGAAAAGAAACGCTCATTAATATTCCTAGCCAGAGGCAAGTGTGCTACAACTCAGTGAGAGGAAGGGTCAGGGGAAGGGAGAGAAAAAAAAAAAAAGGAAGGAAAAATAAAAAGAATTGAAGGCCTCAATGAACAAGTCAATACCCCAAGACAAGTGGTCCCTTTGTTAATAGAAGAACAGACCATTCTTCTCTTGGAAGATTTATTCAAATAGACTGAAAACAGGGAGATATTTTCTAGTCTATTTTTACCGAGAGCCCAAGAGGATCAGACTAGGACAGCCCCCTCCCTGAAGACACTTGAACAATTTAATGAGGCAAAACAAAAAGATCGGGGAATTCCATGGAGCATTGGCCCTCCTTCAGCCAACAGGGCAATTGCAAAAACTCCTCATTTAGCTCTAAACGTCCTAGGGATATATTCACTTTCTCAAGTATGCTCTCATGCTTGATCCATCACCTCCTCCTTTTCTCCCCATGCTCCTTTCCTCATAATATTCTCCCTTTCCACTATGGAAATTTCCATCTCTGTACAGCAAAATGCAGGAATTTTGCTAGTACTGTGAACTGTATGAAGATTACAGCAATACACAGGTTTATATCTAAAAGCAGGAATTGTCTGCCATTTCCCTCTCCCACTTCCAGAAAAAAAAGGATTAAAAAAAAGTAGAAAAGAGGTGGTTATGTTATAGTTATTCATTTTCTTTTGATCTAAGTGATATATCACTTTTCCTATTAGGATTTAATTTGCTTTAGCATGAAGAGATCAGCAACTGAGTTCTGTTTTAATTAGACAGGTACTAAACAGTTTGATAGTAATTTGAATACTGACAAGCTGGAGTGTTCACTGGTCCATGAACAGAAATTATATTAGAGTGTTCAACCTACTTGAAGAGAAAAGGTCCCTTAAATATTTTACACACGGGGAAAATGGAAAAGAAAGTTATGCTGAATGGTGAGATGAAATATGGGCAATATAATACCAAAGCTGACCTATGACCCATCTGTAAAGCTTATAACCTACCTGTTTGTTGCTTCTGCTCTCTAACAAGAGACCTGGTTTAGCAACATTTATTGCAAGTGGGGGGTTAAAGTTAGAAAAGAAAGCCTAGGACACTTTATAATACAACCAAGATTTTGCAGCAATCAACATAGACATCAACCCCCAAGAATAAATCACAAATATATCACAACATACAGATAAATTCATGTAAAATGAGGAGTACAGAAGCACAGACTCATTCAGGCAAGCTCATTGCTCTCCATCATGGTATCATCTCTGTGGGTTCTTCTAGAGTCCTCACAATTATCATCTTTCCTATATAATTATTGTATCAGCACTTTCTCCCAGTATCCCAGTATCTCCCAGTATGAGGAACAGTAGGTCCTCACTGACACTTTTTTGCCTCACCCAGCATATATATCAGCTCCTAACTCACCAATTCTTCAGGAAGAAGTTTGCCTCGAAATCTTTCTGGATGCAATTGGACCTATATCTTCACCCCTTTCTCTTTTACTCCTGCTATCAGAGCTCCTTCTGTCTCTGCCACAGGCCAGGCACATCATGCTTCCAGCAGTGGTAGCAGTAGACAGCAAGCAAAAGGCCTCCTTTATTGAAGGTTCCTCTGCTAGTGCACTTCAAAAGCTAGAACCAAAAGCAGTACATTGATACACTCAGCCAAATATAAGGACCCACAGAGACACAGACTCACTTCTTCTCTAGGGAAAAGTTGGCAGCCCAACTTTTGAGTACATTAACATAGTCCATTGCTACTGTTAAAGAAGAGGTCCTAGTCATGCCTTGTACTGAAGAATAAGGCACTAGATTGACCTGGGAAAGACTCTGAATCATTAAGAATATTCCGTGAAGTAAAATTTATCCTTGCTGTTATCATTTGCATCAGAAGCTGTATTTCCCATATTACTCAGCCAATGAGATAGGCAATATTGGAGAATCAATATCAGTTAAAAAAAATCAACACCAGTGCAAAATAGAAAGTGCTAAATATAATGGAAGCTCTCCAAGAGCTTCTCCTATGGAAGATATCCAATAGCCCAGTTCTTCCATTTGAGGATAGAAATAGAGACAAGCAGATTCACAAATTCTCCCTTAGCATTTTAAATAAACAGAACAGTTAGCTTCAAGTCTGAGACTGAGAATTTCAAAGGAGACATGTTATTCCAAAACTTTGCATTATAAATGCCTAATTCCTGCATTTTTTTAAAAAGTTCCACCACAATATTTAAAGATAAGATTTGTTTGAAGGACCATGTTGCACGTCTGAAGAGTTAGAGGCATTTGGTGATTGGAAAAGGACAGTAGAGGAGTCGTCATTATTGATTTCCGTTGAAAACTCCCGACTGAATGACCATGGATAATATATCCCACTTTCCTCAGTTCACATGTGGATAAAACAAATGAATATTTATGCTAAACCTCAGAAGCATACTGTAAAACAATATATAAAGTTGTATGTTTCTCTCATGATCACGTGGAGTTAAGCTAATCATTCTGATGGAGACCTGCATCATTTAATATTGGACTTCTAAACTGCTTGGCCTGTGTAATAACTATTTCTCACTAGTTAAGGCCACAGCCTCAAATTTTCAGTTTCCCACACCTTAGACTTATCCACTGCAAAACACTACAAACAAATTATCACTTACTTAGGTATAATTTTTCTTTGCTATTTAGCACTGATAGTCGGTTCACTAGAACTTCAGCACATACCAGCTTTCTGCCTGAAGCACAGATATATTCCATTAAAAGAAATCATAAAAACAGTAAGGTCACAGAGAAAAGCAGACAAACAACATTATCCAGATTCAATTTACAATGGTTTTCTCAGTCTAGTAGCTCCATCCAAATGCAAGTTACAGGGCAACGTGCTGTTGCTTCTGCTGTCAAGTCTAGAGTCGCTGGAGCTCTGTACAGCAAACACATCCCCTGAAAAGCAACACGGTTTCATGCTGGTTGCTGTAATAACAGTCTGACAAGCTGGCATGTTTGTGAGTGAGACAGATATTTATTGTCTGGCTTCAGAAATCTGATATTGGTCAAATTTTAGAAAACTCACGGCAGTTCAGTTCATCAAATGAAACAGTGACAGTATCCTGGAAAGGCATTTACAAATGTTTTTAATGGCATATTTAAATGCCTGAGAAGGTAGACAAGAACCGACTGTTTCACTGAGTTGTGTGGTGACTGATTGAAACTTGCACGTTTCAATCAGCAATTTTCAGTCCTCAATTCCTTTCTTCTTGACTTCCCCATAATGTCACTTCTTTTCCAAGTTCCTTTCTCCCTTTTCTTTCATTTCCTAAAATTCTTACTCCATCTGAAAACAATCAACTCCAGGTAAAAGTAAGATATCATCTCAATTTCCTCCTCTCCTAATAAAAATCTGACTTTCCCTTTCTGTTGCTGCCTTTATGTACATTCTCCCTTATAGCTATCTGCCTTTCTCTTATTTCCTCCCTTTTGCACTACAGTAAAAATAAGGTGATGGGAAACCACACTTAGAAAATCCTAATCCTTGAAGTCTTAAGCATTTTATATTCCTCCTGCCTTGCATTCTGTTTGGATTACCGTTCCGATGCTTCTTCTCTTGAGTCTCACCTTTTCTTATGAGATACTCTCACAAAGCTTTTCCATTTCTCCCCTTGCATCCACTGAAAGGACCACTCTGACAGAAGGAAAGTCAAATTGTAAAGCACAAGTAGATAGACAATAGTAACTACTCATGCTCCTCACTAGCAGTTGCTAGTGATTTAGGGCCCTCAACTACACTCCTTTGCTGTCTGACATCCTCATTTTATTCTCCTAAGAAAGTCAGGCTGGAATTGGATGGCAAAAAAAGTCTTCCAGACAACTAAATACATGCCTTTCAAAGGAACTGCAAGAGGTTAATATCCACTGCTCACTATACATTCAAAAATCATAACACCAATGACTTTGGATTCTCCATCCTGCTTTCGAAAGTGGCTTGAAACTCAATGGACATGGACTGTAGTGCCTCAATTCTTTTGAAAAAGCAGAATTTAGGAGTGTATTAAATCTTACCCTCTTCTAAATAGGCACTTTATTTTCTCTGCCACTGTTCATTACCAAAGTACAGGTCAGACCTGTGACCACAACTGCAGGACACATCACTACAGCTTAACATTTTTTCCCCCATTTTGGAATATTTAAATGAGTAAAGATAATGCACAAAAATATCCAAGCAGCTATCTGTACTTAGGTGCTAGCTACATACCTGTCAGAGTGAAGGGTATTTATGGGAATAAGAGAATATTATTAGTCCCCTGTACATGTACGTATCTAAAGAATGGATACACTTAGAGAGAAAAGGTTACTTACATTTCAACTAATGTCAACAGAAAAAGAATTCAGCAACAGTAGCACTATATGAGAACTGTGTCTTTCTAAAAAAGCTGTATTATTGCTTGGGCTCCTGGGTTAGGGAAATAGCTGATATAGAGTGAAATCTTGGCCACCCTTGAAAAACTCAAAATGATTTACAGCCATAGTGACACCTACTAAACTGCTCTGTTCTCCTCTGTCATTTCTCTAGCACTTTTGATCATCATCATTGTCCTCAGATCATGACATTCGTTTTTCATACCTTTGATTCTTTTTTTACATAAATTGAATTCTGAATTTTCTGAAGATACCACGCTCAGTTTCAAAGAACTGGCAGGGATATTATGGGGCCACCTTGCCCCTTTTCCTGTTCCAAGGAAGGACTGACTGCTTTTGTATCTTTCCTGTTTTTTTTTTTTTTTTTTCTAGGAAAATGTTTGTCAGATGTTTGCCAAAACTTTCGATAAGACACAAAGCAATGGTGTATCCATGCTGCAGCCCTCCTCAAATCTTGCTGTAACAAAGTCTTCACTGTCATTTAACTGCAGTTTGTCCTGCTGCAGGTTAAACCTACTGCATTTTGTATTAGCCATTTTGAACATGGAGCTAGCACTACTGCCATTCTATTTGCAACATCTTTAATGTAGTTGCGTTCAGTTGTCATTCCCCACTCAGTTCTCTACTCTCTTCTAGAAGATATTTTACTCTTTCTTCACATTTTCTGAACCTCCTATCACTATCACTGTCCTCTTAGAAAATTTCTCCTATCAGTCCACAACTTTCTTGGCCTGCACTACCCAAAACCAGATGAAGCTTTAAAGCTGAATTCTTACTGATGCTAAATAAAGCAGGAGTTATGTAGGCCATGCTTTGCTCCCAGACCTGTATTTCTGCAATTGGTTACAGAAGCCTGTGTGGGACACTTGCCTCTTTTCCTATCAAATTGCATTTTAATTAACCATTTCTCTTTATCTATTTTTTTATATTATTCTAATCCAGTTCTCCAATGTCCTTTCACTCCTCTCCTAGCATCATGTTGCCTGGGAATTTAATAAGCCTGCTCTCTGTAGTGTCACTCAGGTCGCAGTTGAAATATTGAATAGCACTGAACTCAGGACAGGCACCTGAACAAGTGAGCAGAATACCCTCCATCCATCCTTTCATTTGGACAGCACCCCTCTGATGACTCTCCATACTCAGTTTTCTAATCAGTTTTGTGCACAATCTAAAATAATTTCTCCAGTATTAGGTTTCCCCCGCCTACTTATCAAAATGTCACAAGAGACAATGTCAAAAGCTTAAGTAAAGTGAAAATACGACATCTGCTGCTTTTCCTCTATCCGCAAGATCTGATACTCTCTCACAAAAGGAAATTAGATTGGTTTGACATGATTTGTTCTTGACAATCCCATTTGGTCACTATTCATCTTGTTAACTTCTTTGGGCTTATCAAGCATTTGAGTGATCACTTACTCCAGAATTTCGGAGGGGAACTGAAGTAAAGATGGCATGACTAGAGTTCCCTATCTCCTTTTTCTCCTCCCATGCAGATGCTGACACTACATAGGCCTTTTCCCATTCTTTGGTGCCTCAACCATAGCTCTCAAATACTATTGACATCTCTGGGATAACTTCAGTCATTATAAGAAGCAACCCAGGAAGAAGCTCATCAAGTGCAGCTCATTTTAAAACATCTAGGAGCTTTTTGCCCACTTTCAGAAATTACTGAAATAAAATGATAGTGTGCTTTACTCTGAGTTATTGATCATCAAAACACATTTTTAAAGGGAAATACTTTAAAGATTGACCTACTCAATGAGCCTGAATCCAGCTGCAAGCCTGAACCCAAAGTGTGGCAAGTGCTCACAAGTTCCATTGTAATTAAGCCTGTTTAATTGACCCTGTTACGGCTCACTTTCTCAGCTCTCTTGTGACTCAAGAGATGATATTTTCCTATTTAATGTCTCAGAAAAACATGTGAGTGGTATTTGTGGTGGTAGGTCAGCTCTCTCTTGACTGTGTGAAGAATCACAGACAACAGCCTACTGTACTTGTGCTGAGTTAATATTTCACTGCCTCCAAGAAAAAGACTTTTAAAACACAAATAAACAAACAACCACTCCTTTTGTTTGCTGTCCTTCTTTTCAAGTATCAGATATATCACAAGACACTTAAAGTTAGTAAAAACAGGAACAATAAAAGCAGGCTAATGCCAGCAAAACAGTCATATGCTTCTTGCTTTTATATAGACCGATCATGTGTTGTCTCCTGCAGCTAGATAGGATGTCGTTTTGTAGGTATTTCAGATCTTTCCAAGATATTCTGGCTGTGGTTTGTACAACACACTTCCCTTGGGAGTTGTGAGTATTACCAGGACATATATGCCAGCAATTGTTGCTAGCTCTGCTCACATGGGAAAATCCCACAGGCGCTTTCTTTTTTACAGTTCTTTTACTTTCCAGTTCTACTCTCATTTGGATGAAGGTCAATCAGTAGATTAACTTTTGTTCCCTGAAACCCACTTACTGCATCCAGGCCAATAAAAAAAAAAAAAGGCAAGGCTAATCTCTTCCTGGAGCAGTTTCTTCTCGCCCACTACCATCAATTAAATAAACTTTTTGGAAACTCACTTCAGAGCTTGTCTCACTGAAGTGGAAAGGCTGCACTGAAGATCAGTGTAGATCAAGTGGCTGGTAGCAAGCCACAAGGCTGTACAGGAAGTGGGCAGGCACATGTCTTAACTAAGATGGTTTGAGCCTCTGCCTTCCCAAGGACAAGTGCATGATCCTGGAAGCACTTCCCATAGCACCAAATGGCCATGGCCCCAAATCGCTGTAGTGAAATCAGCAAGAATACTCATGTCAGTAATAATTCTCCAAACCAAAAGTGCCTTCTAGCCTCAGTAAACCTCAAAAGAAGAAATGTGTCAGTGTCTATAGACAGCAAATGGAATTCTCCACTACTGAGTGGCCCAAACAGCTTCTCAGCCCATACAAATTGCTATTAAAAACACCTGTACACAGTTGTGCTTTAAATTAACTGCATGGATGTATCCCCCTTTGATTCCTGACCAGATCTCGCTGAATCCTCCTGATTAGCAACCTGAAGATGCCTCCAATAAATGTGTCTGCCTTTCTCCTCCTTTTTTTCAGAGAAAATTGAAAGCAGTTGCTGCTTGCTAAAATATCCTCACGGATGTTGGGAGGAGAAAATAATTTTGGAATAATGGCACAAGGGAAGCTGGAAGTCAAACTCCTTATTACTCTAATCCCTAAAGCTTTCTCGGAAATATGATTCTCGATTTTCCCTCTTCCTCTGTCTTTGATTCTTTCAAATTTGGATGAAGCACTCCTCTGGCAGTCCGAAGCGACACCCTCTCCTTTCGCTTTCTGCTTTTCCCTGGATCAGTGTATTTTTTCTTTTCTTTAGAAAAAAACAGACCATTCTCAACTTGCAGCTCCTGACGAGTGGCGATGCCGCGTCTTGCCGTCCCCGTGAGCGCACACAGCAAGAGCAGCCGCCGCCGCCACCGCTGCCCAGACCTCCTCCCCTCGGACTGACAACCTGTCTTAATGTTGAAAAACAGTTCAAGGTAGCACTTGAGACCAAATGTGCCATTTTCCTTGTCAAAATGAAAGCTGTAAATTTTAAGCCTAATGCTTAATGTATCCAGATATTGAACAGAGGGACTTTTATCCTCAGCTTAATGGTCTGTCTAAAATCATCAAAAAAGATTACTTAAAAATTCAAGGTCCCCGGAGGTCCCATAAAAATTGCACACAGCATTTTTTCAGTTTTTGGTGCTTTCGTTTCTTCTATTTCTCCCTCCTTCCTTTTTTTCCCCCCCACCAAGCACAAGGGGGAAAATGTGCAGAGAGAGATTTGAATTTCCTATTTTCACCCCGAAATTGAGGCACACAGACAAATCTGGATATATTTGGAGGACCAGAGCATCAGCCAGAATAAATCATCCCTATATCATAGTGTGAAAGAAGCTGGGATGATTTACCCCAGCAGCAGCCCTCTTCCCTCTAACCGCTCCACAGCGCTGCGAGATCCAATACTCCCAAGCAGCCCTCAGCAACGGCGAGGGCAGAAACCGCATCTCGCTCTCCCTGCCTGCTTTTGGAGGGTTTCTTTCTTTGGCTGATGTTGCCTCGATGTCGTCGAGTTTCAACGTGCCGTTTATTTAGCTTTTAGCTAAACGGGGACGACTGGCTGCGTTTGCTAGCGGGGATTTTAGCAAGCACAGTTGCACTTCTGAGAGCAGAGGAATTACTGGCAGCGAGTTCAATGTTAACACAAATTTTCGCCCCTTTTTACCCTCCCCCCAAAAAACCCTATTTCCTGGTGCTGTGATGCCTCCAGCACCCGGGCTGCCCGCTCTGCACCGGGGCAAGGATCGACACTGGGAAAAGGTGCTGCCTTTATATATCTTCACTTTCAGCACATAATTACCATCCCTCTCGTGCACTAAAAGACTGTGTAAATGTATCCTGACAAACCTCGCTCGCTGGCTGCTTAAGTCTGGCAGAACTTAAATCCAACCGCGTTTTGAATCTATACAACCAAAAGCTTTTGAAGCACATCGGCATCTGTCCATACCTACGAGCCACACAGCATAGCCCATGCTCAAACATTTGTCTGTTTGTCTGCAGCTTGCACTAAAAAAGCATTATTAAAATAACAAGTGTACACAGATTACAGGCTGCATTTTGAAATGTTGGTAAATACAGTGTTTATATGTCAGAGCACACGCTTGTGGGGAGGCTCCCAATGGGAGTCAGCTGCACAAAAACTTTCTAGTTGTTTCTTTGTGTTTCCCCCTTTCTGTTACACTTCCTTCAAAAAGACGCATAGACTTTGTGCACGTAGTGGCAGCTTCTCGGCCAAAATGCCTTCAAACATAAGCCTGGTGTCACACATCTGTAGTGGCCACTGCTGCGAACCGGCAAATGGCCACTGCTGCGAACCGGCAAAATCCAGGAGTTTCCTTGTTCAATTCTGGTCTTGCAGGAACAGAAAAAAATATCAGGCAAGAAGTTTGCTTCATCTGGTTTTCCATATATAAACTGAAAGCTTACCACTGTTTTAGAAAACAGAGACATGTTGAAAGTCTCAAAGTTCAAGATTTTGCTTTTTAAGCAAGCATACCAATATGTATACATGAAGCTAGAACGAATTGATAAAACCTACTTAGCTCCCTGTGTTCAACTGCTGTAAACCAAAATTTTCCTTTTCCAAACTTTGAGTTATATTGATTTATATAATCTGAAGAATTGTCCTTGACTCTGTGAAACAGTGCTGCAAACTTTACCAGACTTACTTGAAAGATTTCTAGCTCCTCCACTTACTATTTTTGGCTGGCAGCATCACATGAGCAACTGTATTTTTAGTTTAGAAACAGTCTTTCTGTCCTTCCATGTCCAAACAGCTCGACCACTTAGCTAGCTATTTAAATATCAAAAAATAATTTGGTCTCACTTGAGATCTCAAATGTAGGCAAAGCCTGATTTTTTTTTAAGGTAATTTTATGTGGTTGTCTTGTTTAATGACAGATAATACATAGGGAAAAAAATATGTTTTCCATGGCTATGAATCCACAAAGTAATACTCAAAATACAAAAATTCAAGTTAAAAATTAATTGAAAATTATATTCATTTTGTAAGCTTATCATGAAAATACAAGAGTTAATCCTTGAAAAGGAAAAAAAGCTTGTCTTTACAATGCCTGCATTCCATGAAATGTGTATTTATAATGCCCCGTCTCATACACCAAGCAATAAAATGATTGCAGGGAGGAGGCAGATGTGCCTTGCAAAAACCCAGCCACAGCTCTTGCCATGGGTCACTCGAGACCAAGTGGCAGGCAGGGAACTGCAAGGAATCGCTGCTCCTATTACCTGCACCTATTCCTCTCTGTTCAGTTGAGCATATTAGACAAAAAGGGGGGGGGGGGGACCACA
>JAUBOD010000719.1:299427-312513 GCA_032353885.1 Nothura maculosa | reverse complement strand
CCCCCCCCCCCCCCCCCCCCCCCCCCCCCCCCCCCCCCCCCAACCGCACTATAATAAATGCATTCAATAATTGTTTGAATTGCTGCTGTGCATTCTGTCATAAATGGTTTATGGATAACCATCAATTCGTTCTGCTCATCACTCTAACAAGTTCAATGTACTATTCAGAGCAAAGGATGACTATTTATTTAACAGCTTTTGGCAGGAAAATTTGTTGCGTGCCATAACTTTACAAAGAACATTAAAATCAATGACAATTTATAAACCAAAGACTTGGAATTATGCTCCGGATTCCCATAATTCATCAGAATAAAGCTGTCAGATACCTTTTATTATAAATTAATAGCTTGTTGTCCTGAAGCTTAGCAGGGGTAGCTGTTTTGTCAGGTTGGCAGTGACATCTAGTGGGTATTTCTGCCCATAGCTACTGGTTCACTTTTATTTCCTAGAAATATTCGCTGCTGCATTAGCTTTTGGTAATACAGAAAATGTGCAAAGACGATTGTGTTGAATGGTGCAGTCATCAACATTACTTAACATTATTTATGAATTTTAATTGCAAAGAAACAGTAGTGATCTTGGCTGAGATATTATTAAGAGAATCTTGAAATTTGGTTGTTGATAAAGAGTTCTTTTTCTGTATGATTCTCCTGATAGCCACATTAGGCAGCCATACACTATTAAATGAAACGCAAGAGCAATTTAGTCATTTCAGAATGGACATTTTTGGAGTCTCTGCAATCCACATTTATATAAACAGGAAGATACCCATTTTACCAATTTCTCTTAAATTAAATTCTTTGTGAAAATCCAGTTTTAAATGGTCTAAGATCCAGCCTTTTCTGGCTCAAAAAAACACACATTCTCCTACACTTCTGGAATTTTTCCTTCAGGATCCATTTAAATTAGGTAGAAAAGGCCTATTTTTTGGAGGCTGCACTATTCTAGACTTCCATTTCTTTTTCTCCACATTCTTCACAGCAATTGCATTTGCTTTAATGTTAATAAAGTGAATGAGCAGTCCTTAATACATCTCTGTTTTTCACATGAATTTTTTCCCCTCCTGTTTCCTGTGACTTCAGAATAATACATAGAAGTTGTAAAGAAACAGCATCCATATGCTTATGCTTGGCTTACAGAGGTACAGATGATAAAAACAATACACGGAAAGAAAACGTGTGAAAATTTTTTTCTACTTTATAATGTCAGGGGATATAGAGCTGATAATCTTGCAGCCATAAGAGTGAATGGTAGCAGATCCATATACAGTGGTAATCTTTGCATAATCACACACTCTACTGTGACTACTCTGTGGTCTTATTGCATTCTCAAGAATAAGTCCACGCTTGCTTCTTCACTGAGAAGAAATATATGAGAATAGCGACTCTTAGTGTCCCCCAGTCACTGATACCTGGCCACCAGGATCTGGTCTTTCAGAAGTGACATCCAAAGGGTTGATTTGACCAAGCACCAGTCTTGACCATTGCACAGCACCACACACCAGCCACCATCAGTTGCATCTCATCCCAGCTGGAAACTTGGTAATGGGACCACCACACCTTCCCTCTCCAAAGCTGCCTTTGCTCATGGTACTCACTCTCCAGGCTACTTCTCAGAGCTACCTAAAGTTTTGCTCCATGGCTATGGTTTATTAACATACAGAATTAGAGTCCCTCTTTCCCTTTCCATCAGCCCATAGCTAGAGAATCCAATTCAAAATCATGCAAGATGGGGAGTAAATTTCCTGCCCAACTTTGACAAGCTAGAGGTAGATATCTATTTCAAACAACCTCTCTAGAGCAACTCTGTCATCAAGGGGGAGGATGTGCTTCTCCAAAAGCTGATTTATCACACCTTTCCAGGATAAAACACTGCCCAGAGCTACTCATCTCTTCCCATTAACTGTAGAGGGAATCCAGATGACTAGTTTTGAGTGGATGCTAGAGAGACAAAATTAAGCAAGTCTGACCCATATATATAGGGAGTTGCATAAAAACACAGTGAAATAGGGGCCTTTCTAAGGGGCCAAAAGTCCGGCAGTCGTCTGAGTTGCTCTACTGCCAGACCCCAAGCTAGAGGCTACAATGATCCAAGAAAAATATTAGCACTTTAAAAAACAACAACAAAAAATGAATAGCAGAAAAATAGAAGCCTAACATAATCCAGTAGAGGAGCCTCACTAGAAGAATCTACTCAGAACAAGAGTTAAGTTTTTGTCTCACAGGGCTTCAAATGTTCTCTGTTCTTGCAGTTTTGTAAATGAATCTTGCTTTCTAAGGGGCTTCCCAAAGAAGAACCATGTGACACTACAAGAGACTCAGCAGGGCAGGAAGGCAGGGGAAAAAATGAAAATAAAAAAGGACAATTTTCCATCTCACCTCTCTGACATAAGTTTTAATGGGAAGATGCTAATGTAGTATGAACAGTAATACCTCAAGTTCAAAAATAATAACAATGCTATACTCATTATTTTGAAGAATCTCATAACTTCTAAGGTAACCTTGCACACCAGCAATGATTGAGCTATGATTTTTCTCATATAACATTTTGAAAGCACTTTTATGAGGTCCCAGAGGCCTCTCACTAGGCACACGCATGGATTACACTTTCCTACAGATATTATAATTTCAGATTTATCACTTCTTATATGGTTCTCAAGTGGAGTCCGTCTGCTCCAAGCTCCAAGTTCTGTTCGCAGCTTCTGATACGCTGCTGAAAATCATCCCCAAGGACAGCAACCCACCCCCTTTTTGCAATGCTTTCACTATTTATTTGTGAAAGTACACTAGGCGTTAGCCAAAAACAATCCCAAGAACTTTTGGGAAACATCTCTCCTCGCTTTGCTGATTCTTGTTAATCCATCCTACCCGTCACTTAAGCACTGCCTTCAAATAGCTGTAGTTAGCCAAATGCCTCAGCTCTTACGCCATCCTGGAGGGCCTCTCCAAGAACTCCTACTACTAGCTAGGCGGGCCTGATAGAGGCTATTGCTATTTAAGCAGTTTTGATCACCTCTCTCCCGACAACAACCTTTGAGTGAGGCAGGCTGAATGCAGGCACCCACCATTTTCCAGGAGTCTTGTTCCCAGCCATGATAACATACCATTAAAATCACAAACAGAGATGCTCAGAAGATTAAATCAGGGCAGAAGGGCTATAACCCGTCATAAAGAGCAAAGTGATTTGTAAGATTAGCATATGTCAGCCCACATCTATTTCCAAAAGGTCTCTCACAGCATATCGAAGCAATGGATTTAGTAGATATGAGGAAAGGCATTGCCGCCCCTCACCCCATTTAGTCACCATCAGTTACTACCCAACCGTGCCACGCGTCACATGGCGGGTGGTTTCAGCAGTGAGTGAGAGCTGCCCCCTTTGCAGCAGCCCATCTTGCAAATCAAAGCTCTGCAGAAGGATTCAGAGGGCCAAACTGGGGAGCGATGGGTAAAGTAGCATGAGCTAGGCTTCTTTTGAAGTATTTATATCCTACTACTGATGTGCAAATCACTGCAAGGGACTCTGCGGTGGCATAATTGACACGCTAGGGACTGCAGGGAAGAACAGAGGTGTAAAGGCAGCCCACACCCTCTGCATTAGCTGCCCTTCCTACCCTCCCTCCTCGTCTTTCCTGGAGCATTACCATAAAACTAATGCACAGGTTGTTTTTACTTTCAAAATCCAGACACCAGCTCCAAGCAGCCACTCGGGCTCCGTAGACTGATGGTATCATTAAGTTATAAAATAACACTAAAGTGCTTGCCTCCAACAAGGTAGAGAACAGCTGAGGAAATCCATATGTATCCTCACTGTGGTCCATCTTATCTCTCTCATTTTCAACCCAAAATAATTTGCATTACTCCCAAATCCTAACCTCTGTCTGGGATTCCTACCAATTCCAAAGAAAAACCTTGTAATAGCTTATTTTGTCTGAACCTCTGGCTGATTTGGATAGCTTCACAACCTACTGCCATAGCTAAAGGCCTCTCAGCAAAGCTATTGACCACTCACAGAGACTCCACATGGGGCTAAGCCTTGCATCCAGTTCACTTTGGCCAGTGCCCCAGGCATTAGAGGAAATAAAATAAAATATTTAACTATTCCAGAGAACTCACTGCCAAAGGTGTTACCGACGACAAAGAGTTAAAAAGTTGTACAAAAACAAACTCCTATAGTTTATGCCATCATTCTCTCAGAGAAAAGGATGGACAGGGAGTTTTTCTTATAGTCAACAGTACTCAGTTGTCCCTAAGGGCTCTTCTGCAATCACCCACTGAAACCATCCCTTCTTGTTCCAGCCACAGCTGGGCACTGCACTGGGTGACTACTGCCAGTCTTAGGCCAGAAAAGAGTCCGTCCTCTCCTAAATATGTGTCTAGAAGCATAGTAAAACGTATTCTAAATTGCCATGTTATGGTAGTCAGACACATTTTGCAAACCTTATGAGACTGCGACTTTTCCAAACTTCTTACTCAAGAAGGGCTAAAATTACTCTCTCATTGAAGATAGTTATGCGTGGATCAAGGAAAAGTCAATTAATTCCTTAAGGACACACATATATAGGCACATGTGTGTGCACGTGTGATGATGTGCCTATTTTCAAAGTGACCTTTTTGTGAGTACCACGTTTTCTAAATGCTGAACCTGAAAAAGAAAACTGTTAGAAGTGGCGAATGCATTGCCAATAGAAGATCCAAGCAGTGAAAAACTCTGCAAAGCATATCACCAAATTTGTTACTTAAGCTTCGACAAAACTAAGATGAAAAAATTATGTAAAACAAGGTTCCCCAAAGCACAGTTTACATCCACTTTTGCTTCCAAGTCCCTATCTATTCAGCAGGTCATAAAAGCATGCTGGGAAGCTGTTTGAATTCTTCGCACGAAAACTGCAAAAAGCTTCCTCCAACTCAGAACTAGAGAAAACAGGAAATGTTTTGCATAACATTTTTGCAAGCCAGGGAGCAGAATGTTACCCACTGGCATGCTGACATGAATCAAATTTTGCATTTCTTATAGGGGGAAAAATACATGTACAGGACCATTCCTTTAAGCTCAGGCCAAAAGAGAAAAGTACTTTGACAGAAATACAGCTACATTCAGTTAACATAAAATAATAATAATAAAAATAGGCAGCTTGCTCTAACCCTCTTCCCAGGTATTCCTTAGAGTATGCGATCCTGGGTCCATAAGTAACCAGGAACTCTGAGCCTCATTCCCTGTTGTCATCCTAAAACCAGTATTTCTGACTCCCAGGTATGGTGTTACCTATTGTACACGCTACAGAAGGAATAACAACCTCACCAACACACAGAAAGCTTCGTTTGGCCGCGTATGGTGTGCAAGACTCAGTGTGTGTGTTAATTCCCCTAACTTGCTGCACCAGAGACAGGGAGTTCTAGCCGCAAAGACATCTCATCGGCAGTGGGCAAGAGCAAAATAACAAACCCAATGTGTACCTGGAAACAACTACCTTTAACTGAAAGGTATTATGTTGATATTGGCAATTATTCTTCCAGCATGCAGGAATAGACTCAGTTTTATAAGCACATAGGGTAAAAGCAGTATTGGAGGTGAAGAGGAGAAGAAAAAGAGCAAAAAATCCACCCCATGACTTTATCAGGTGATAAAGAACCAAAAGTAAATGAAATGTCAAAAATTAGTTTTTGATCCTCATAATTTAGAGCCCTCCATGCAGAACTGGCACCAAAAATTCAGAGGTTAATTCTAAATTATTTGAAAATAACAGAGCTACAAAAACAAGGCTGTAATGCCTGTTCCCTGGAGGCTCACTACCAAGCAATATCAGCAAAGCAACTTTAAAAGGGCTTTTCTCTTTATATTTGGAACCCTTCAGCCAGAGTCCAAAGGTGGAGCAACATGGAAAAAAAAAAAAACAGAAACGCAAAAAACAAAACCAACAGCTAAAATGTGTGTTAACCTCTCCATGGTTAAATGAGAAGGTCTAAGTATACATGAAGAGGTGTGAGTTTTGATTTGTCTGAACATATGTCGAATAAACAAAAACCAGGTCTCTCATTCAAATAAAGCTACGCTTAATACTTTACCAGAGCATAAGAAAAAAGTTTCAACCCACTAATACTGAAGATCAGTAACTGTATATAAGTTGCTTTAAAGTTAAGAAAAGTACAACAGAAGGCAAACATCTATGATTGGCACACTTTATCTTTACACATTGAAAACTATTTTTTAATTATATACCTAAATGCTTATATAATCTTAGGTGGCTGTCACGGAACATATCCATCACAGTGGTTTATAAACTAAAGGCTTAGTTTTACACAAGCAGAAATCGTGACAGACCCTAAAATTGCACCCCAAGATGCAATAAAGTTCTTGGTAGAATTGGAAAGAGTGTGGGTATTCACATGTTCAGAACCTGTGCTCATCCTCTACTTTGTGTTGTCTATCATGAATATAAATGGCTTAGAAAGTCCTCACACTTGTGGTACAGAATGTGCTTAAGCATCATCTGAAAAGAGGAAGATGTGGGGGAAGGCCTTAACTTGTAAAGTAAAATTAGGGGAGCGGGAGGAAGCAATAGTTAGCACATCTACGTTACCATATGGGCTCAAGCAGTATTAGTTACAAGACACTTCAGTTCCATAAACAGTAAAAACATAATCATAACAAGAGAACTGAACTACAACCAGAAAGAAAAAAGGAGCACCACACACTGAGAATGAGAAGCACCAAAGCTAAAAGCAGATATCACTTACTCAAGGGCAAAACCTTTATCAGTCAAAGGATGAAAATACCAAAATCAGCAATGAAAAAACAGCCTCCAAATTCCTAGACACCAAACCTGCTCTCCAGTCTCACGGGAACAAGCACATTAAGCAATGAGTTTAGGTGGTAAGTGGCTTTTTAGTCCCCATTCAAACATCCAGCACTATCGCTCTTGATACTAGCTACCAAATAGACCAAAAAAATCTATCCAAGGTACAGTAAATGAACAGAATCTTCTTCAAAGTTCAAATTGTCAAATACTAAGTGGCATTTTTAATATTTCTCCTGCGTAGCAAAATGTCAGTTTCTATTGCCAAAACTAGAGGGAGACCTTTTATGACTACAAAATAAGTGCAAAATCTTCAAGTGTTCAGTTGCATATAAGCTACCTAACCAGATTCATAACTGTGAATATAGATGTCTCAAAGAAAATTTAGTCAAATATACAGAAAGGATGAAGTCTAGCTATCAAAAAGATAATGTCAAAGCTCCTATTGACCTCATGTCCCCATGCAAACAGGACTCGCATCATTTGCTAAGAAGACATTGTTGCTGCTCTTCTGTCTCTGATGACACTTTCTTCATATCAGATCCTCTAAGCCAGTACTGCCTAGCACATCTAAAGCCATTACAGGTGGCATACAGGAAGCTAGGGCATGCAGGAAGCAAGCAATATAGATATGGGCTCCTTCATGCAGCAGAGTTGAAGTAGTTTCGAGGTCAGAATAAGATGCAAAGATGTCCTACATAGATTTTCAATATCCAAAGGATAAAATTTCAGAAAATCAGAAAATAACAGCCTACATGAAGTGGGTACTTACTCAAGGATAGATCTGTTTTCACTTACTATATGACAAAGAAAGAAAAGGTTAGCACATGCAAGGCCTTCCAACTGCACGTAATAATGAAGCAGAGATGTATAATTCTTGCAGAAAATCCTAGGTCCTTCTGACAGTTGCATTTGCAATATCATTCACTGAAGAGCACAATCAGGGTCAACTGACTTCAGTTCAACTAAACTGCACAACTTCCCCTGTAAAATATACATATAAAATTCAAGGCTAATTCGCTTAAGCTTCCTCATGATACATGTGACAATGTGACCTGACAATAGCTCTTCAAGTTATGAAGTGTTTAGATGTTAATAGAAGAGGCAATCATTCTTCAGAAAAGTGTGGAAAAGATGCTTGATTATCTGCATAAATTTGACATCTTTCTAAGCTGTGAAAGAATAAAACTTTATTTTGCTGAATATTTCTTATTTTTCTTAAATAATACCTTGAACATTTAGCCCCTGCCTTGAGAGGGAAGAGAAAAAAAAAACCTCAGATTGCCAAGTTTGCATCTCAATTATAGAGGATCAGCTGTTTTTCAAGCATTGGCCTTCAAATGATGGCAGAATAAAAATGAGAGAACATGCTTCAAGAAGAAAGTGTATTTAATTTCAGGTCACATCTCAGGAAAGCACTTAAACATTTGCTTAATTAACTGTGATTATTCACTTCTGTGGAAGTAGACATCTCTATAACTGCTTTGTTGCCCTAATCCAGAGTCCTGGAGCTCTGCAGTTCTGAAACCTCCCACCTGGCTGCTGCTCTTCCTCCTATGGGAATTGTTGCTGCAGTGATGCATCAGCAATGTAGAAGATATGCCTTAGAGTATGAAGTCCAGACAACTCGCAAGCACCACAAAGTTTGTGTTTAGATGTTTGCTTTAGGATTTCTTGTGAGGGCAGGGGGGACATGGGACAGTGGTTGCAAAGCCCTCTTCTATCTCCTGTGCTCCTCTTCCATTAGAAACCACATGCTGGGTTTGCAGCCTTCTTGCACCTTTCTGGAGTTAATGTCTCTGTTCTGTTCCATTTCTGTGGAAAACCAGGATTTATTCACAGGCCTCCAGGTATGCTGTGAAAATGGTGATGGATGGAGTGTTGCTCCAATGACTTGTTAATCTGAATGCCATGTTTGCAGGGTCCTTCTGCCACATGTGCCTCTGTGCCCAGTTGTTCCCATTCACTCCCTATTCAAGCCAACTTCAGCTTTTACACTGCAATTCTCTACAATATCCTACATTTTCTGGGGATTCCGGGTAGAGTGAAGAACCAACACCATCCTGGGTCAACCATTTCTTTGGTTCTGTGGTGGTGCTACCAACACAGCACAGCATTGTAAAGGGAAGGAGGGGCAACAACAACAACAAAAACAAAACAAAGCACCTAATCAATCTCTATTTTGGGAGACAATGAGGAGGCAAGTCTAACTGCTGGGACTTGGAGATGAGTGGGTAGAAGATGTAGGAGTCGGGCAAAAAAAAACCTTTTGTTGCATTAGTTGCATTAGTAGCAGTAGTCGCTGGACATATATAGTTACCATAACATAACCACAGCAGTAGAGACACTTTCTAATATGGTAAGATCTATTTATCTCAGTTTCCTTACTTGAGGGATTTTAGAATAAACTTATTTCCTTATTATATTGACAGAAGCTCCCCTCTCACAAGGAAGTGTTGATAGGCTTGAATGCCCTGGACTTGCAAAAGAAGAAAAATCTGAAGAGTATGAAGGGTATGCATTGCTAAAAACAAGATTACTGGTAGTCTATTAGTATCAGAGATGTGTATTTTACAGTAATGGATCCCTCTCCTACCCTTTTCTTAAAGATTTTAGTATTAGCTTTTCTAGCTTGTGAAGATGTTTGAAAGAAGCTTCTCTCTGCATACAGTGAATATAGAAGGAAATCATGGTGTTTAAAATCCTTTTCCTTTGTTTTATAAAAAGGCAGCATGACATTTGTTGGCCCGTTATCACCAACTGCCACAATCCCAGGAGTCTTGAAAGCAACTTGGTGAACACTAACATTGAGAACAGGTCAGGCTTCCTGCAGCACACACTCTGAGCGTGCCGGCTGTTCTGTATGCATTTACATTTAGCCTTTTTTGCTTGACTTGTGATCTTAAATTCTGGGAGCCAATACATAATAAACCAAAGCAGCTGGAGAAAGCGCTTCCTGGACTATGCCCAAGTGGAGCAGTTGCATGAAGGATTTCAGCAGCTTCCAAGGAAGAAGTTCAAAGACATCAAGGCGTGTGACAACTCTGGCAAGCTGCTGAAGTCTCCTAAGTGGAAAATTATGCTGAATATGAACTGTTGGAAAAAGTCTCTCTCACATACACAAGACAATACAATTTATACTGAGTTTACTGTGCAATTCATTTGAAAAACCTCTCCTTTTTAATATCTTAGTTTACCCCATTTCAGCTGAGAAACTAGATCACTTCATGTTGAAAAGATTGTATCAAGGATCTTTAGGTAAGTTTGGTATAAATAAGTATAAATATGTTTGACTCCATTGTAATCAGAGGAACTATACACCAGTGCAGAAAACCTGAAAATCCACCTCCCAATCCCAAAGCAAAAAACACTATTGCAGAAGCCTACCCTGGAAACACTACAAACAGGATCAAATTCTTTCAGCCACACAGCTGGATATCAGATGAAATTCACTGACAGCAATTCAATGACTGTAATTCACTGAGGTAACAGAAAGGCAGAATTTGGCCCACATTTTTGTGTGTGTACACTATGCAAACAAACCCTTTGGCTATGTATACAAGGGAGAAATATCTTTCAACAGGAATGATAAAGGAAGTTTGTAGCATCACTGAAGGGAGGGAAGCAGATCTTCAGTGGATGCAAATCAAAGTAACTTTGCTGGAAACCATATAGTTATGCTTATTTATACCAGCTGAAGATCTGGCTCTCAATCTGAATAGCAATCTCAGTGACATTCTTACTGGAAATAGCCATGGATGTACCATTTATAGTTGGAGGTTCATTTTCAGTGTTTTATCAACTGATTTCTCCTCCTAATATCTGTAAGGTAGCCAAATCTTTCATTGCTCTTTCAGTGGTATTTCCATTTTGAATGCACAAGGAAGATGCTACTAGGCCTGAAGAAAAACTCACAAGATGTTTGTTTTCTGTATATGAGCATGAGTGCATGCATACTTCTCCCTGTTAAGAGAGAACTGTATTTTCAGTCACACCTCCAGCATAAGGCCTCCACCTGAACTACCTGCTCTTACCTAGGATTGTACCTTCTCCTCCATAAAGTAGTGCTCATTTGGAGAGCACTGCAGAAATCATTTTGCTCTCCCCACTATAGATATTTTATCTGTGTTTCCAGAAAGAAGAGGTACTATCTCCTAATTCACATCTTCTAGGGGATGGATTGTAAAAATCCCAGGAAAAAAATTACTTTCCTCTTTCCATTCTGGAAGATAAGGATGGAAGTTAATCAACTAATGATCTGCACTTGCTTACTAGAACTCCCTGGCCAGCTCAGTTCCACACTGGCTTTCCTCTTTCCTCAGCCCTTCAACTGCACCTTCCATGTGTGGACACAAAAAGCAGCAGGAAGCAGGTCAGATTGGATAGGGGATTCTTGGGCAAGTTTATTGCATGGTACTAAATTCAGTGGTGGAAGAAAAACTTTGCTTCAGGATTCTCTCTGGATAAAATTCACCTTTTGGCCTCAGATCCAAAAATTAAGCTTCTACGGGAGCTCAGTGTTACAAAGGCTTATGATGCCATTGCCCAGACAGGCAAAATTCCAAATTTCTTACAGTTCATTTTCCCTGAACGTGTTAAAAGCTCTCCAAGCTCAAATAAATAAATAAATAAATAAATAAATAAATGCAAAATTGCTTCTAATATTTCTTTCCACCCATTTACCCATTTCTAAGCTAAACTATAACCACTGGAGTTGAGGAAGATCGGATTTCTTCAAATGAAGTGTCAGGTACCTGCAAGCCATAACAGAAAATAGAACATGCAACAAAAAGACAAAAATAATCACGATCAAGCTCTTAAAATACAAAAACAGTGGTTACTTTTGTATTGTCTACATAGCATGTAATTATAATATCAATTAGTCATAACCAGAAGTGTATGTACAATATTTATTGTACAATGCTGGATTAATGACCCACTCATTAGAAAACACTTTCAATGAGGCAACTGTATAAGGCCATAAAAATATTTTTAGGGGATTCATTATTTAATAGAAGTAATTAACCTTGCAGTTTCTTCCCCTCACATACCTCCCCCTTTTAGCTTCTATTTTTTATTTAAGAGAATATTTAACTAAGTCAGGATGAGGATTATGAATATTCAGCCTGCCTGGTCATGTTACCATCCTAAGACAATAACTGTAAATAGCAGTACTAAGTTTTTTTTACTAAATGTGTTTATCTACTACCACCTTTTAGGTGTTCTAAGTATGTAGTGAACATGAACATAAGCATCTGTGAAACTTCGGTTCTGAAGCATCCTGATAAGTATATAAGTTGAAGATGACCTTTCAGATTTTACTCTTCTACATCTAAAGATACCATAGGAGCAAAAGCTGCATATCCTGGCTTATAGATTAATGCCCAGAGCCTACATGAAAACACCATAAGCTGATATGATCTGGAAAAAAAAATCCACCAACAACCACAGACAGTTTACTATGCAAGTGTTGGTAACTTGATATTCCTCCTGACAAACTTGGGGACAGTAACCAGAGGATAATAGAACCTGTGGAAAAAGCTTTTATGACCTTAGATATGAAGCAAGTCACAGGGTTTGGCCTGGGGCCATGTAATTAACCAAGCCATTGGTGGCTTATGCCAATGCTCTATTACAGGAAGCAACAGAGATTTGCTACATGGAGCAGAGAGAAAGCATCAATATGTCACACACAGAATCCTGCTCCCAAGGTGGACCTACTTACATGTGAAGGCCAGGATACAGGCCAGGATTGACACATTAACCAGCTGCAGCAAGAGTCCTGCTGCCCTGGGTCTATGATGTCCCCTGTATCTAAACTATCAGAACTAGTCCAGTTCATACAAGGGTGCTGTGTGTATGCACCAGGCTAAAACAGTTAGGAACTTCAAGTAAATTAGTCTTAAACCATATGTCACAATGGTGTGCTTCACTTGTAATCACTCCATTTAAATTTCCCTTGAAAAAATACTCCGTCTCATAGATATTAGCTCTCTTACCTTATTCAGATCTCAAGTACTCCAATCTTAATCTGAGTGAACTAGGTTGTCTCTTCTTCACAGAATCACAGAATTTTCAAGGTTGGAAGGGAACTCTAGAGATCATCTAGTCCAATGTTCCAACTCCAGCAGGCACACGTAGAGCATGGGGCACAGGGTGGCATCCAGGTGGGTTTTGAAGAGAAGGACCTCCAGAGAAGGAGACTTCACAACCTCTCTGGGCAGCCTGTTCCACTGCTCTGTCACCCTTACAGTAAAGAAGTTCCTCCTCACCTGCAGGTGGAACCTCCTGTG
>JAUBOD010000719.1:272043-299327 GCA_032353885.1 Nothura maculosa | reverse complement strand
TGCCTGGGGTTATTCCTCCCCAGGTGCAGGACCCTGCACTTGTCCTTATTGAACCTCATGAGGTTCCTCTCTGCCCATCCCTCCAGCCTGCCCAGGTCCCTCTGGATGGCAGCACAGCCCTCTGGAGTGTCAGCTGCTCCACCCAGTTTGGTGTCCTCTGCAAACTTGCTCAGGGTGCACTCCGTGCCCTCGTCCAGGTCATTGATGAACAGGCTGAACAGCACTGGGCCCAGTACTGACCCCTGAGGGACACCACTGGCCACAGGCCTCCAACTGGACTCAGCCTCATTTATCACCACCCTCTGAGCTCTGCCATTCAACCAGCCCTTGATCCACTGCACCGTGTACTTGAGCCTTACTGAAGTCAAGGTAGACAACATCCACGGCGCTCCCCTCGTCCAGCCAGCCAGTCATCCCATCATAGAAGGCTATGAGGTTCATCAGACATGACTTCCCCTTGGTAAATCCATGCTGACTGCTCCTCAATACCTTCTTCTACTTCATATGCCTGGAGATGCTCTCTAGGATGAGCTGCTCCATCACCTTTCCAGGGACAGAGGTGAGGCTGAGTGGCCTGTAATTGCCCGGCTCCTCCCTCTTGCCCTTTTGGAAAAGTGGAGTGATGTTGGCTCTCTTCCAGTCCTAGGGCACCTCCCCTGCTCTCCAGGACCTCTTGAAGATGATGGAGAGAGGCTGAGCAATAACCTCGGCCAATTCCTTCAGCACTCTTGGGTGCATCCCATCTGGGCCCATAGATTTTTGAGTGGCCAATTTGTCTAAGCCATCCCTAACCCAATCCTTTTCAACCAGCAGGTTTTTGTAGGAAATAGCCTTTTCTTTTCTCTAGGGAAGATGTTAAAACAAAAAACTTCCCTCTTCAACAGTATCTCCCATAATATTCTTAAAAACAAACTGAGGAAGTGCAGTCTGCATAAATGGACAGAGAGGTGGGCTGAGAAGTGGCTGTACTGCCAGAGGGTTGTGATTAGCAGCACCAACTGCATTAAACAAGGCACTTCTAGCATGTCCAGAGAAGGTGATTCTTATCCTTGTACTGGGGAGCCTAACACTGCATCCAGCACAAGAGACAATATTTTAGATTATGCTCAAGCAAGTTCAAAGAGCCACAAGGGATTAAGGCATTGAAGCATCTTTCATGATATGAGAGGCTGAGAAAGCTAGGACCATTCATAGAGGAATCTTATCCACCTGATGGGAAGGAAAAAAAGAAGTCTGAGTCTTAATGGTATCTCCTAAAAGGACAATAGATAATTGGCACAAAAAAAATCAATTTAAGCATTAAAAGCACTTCTCTACTGTATGGGTGCTCAAAACCTGGAACAGATTGTACAGAGAAGATGAATCACTGCTCTTGGAGATATTCAAACCCAACTTGATCCTGAGCAACCTACTGACTCTGCTTTGAGTTCAGGGGATGAGGCTGGGATAGACAGTCAAAGTCCTGTTCCAACCTCACTCATTCTACGATTTGTGATATTCTAAATCTCAGGGGCATTTGAAGCTTGTTTTCCCCTGTGGCCTCCCTAAATGGACAGTGAATTAATTAGCTACATACCGTCAACTCCCTTCATCCACAAGTTTTACCTTGAACTTCAAAAGAAAATAAAGGTCACTAGTACTTCTTTCAGTTTTCAGAAGAAGCCCTCTAAACAGCAAATGTTCCAACAGTCTTGCTCACTTGATTCTCTGGAAGAAGTGAGCAAAAAGCTCATATAACTTTGTGGTTAGAAGTGCATTGGTCTCAGTCACAAAGTGCTGCTGAGATAATGAGGATTAATTTCAGCATGGTTTGTGATGACAAAAAAACTCTCCCTCCCTCATTTAAAGACTCAGCTTCTTAAAACATACCAATTAGAGGAATATAGAAATGGCACCAGTATTTGTCCACCCAAAGCTTACAAGCAACTAATCAGCACTGATCTGACTATTTTGAAAGCACAGAACACTGCTAATCCATCTGATTACCATCCGATGGGTAGAGATTCTCATTTCTTGATTTAGCTCTACCATACAACCCAAGTCATGTCCACTAAGCACACTGTGCTTCCGGGTCCAGAGATTCATGCTATTTCGCACGTGTTTGAGGGTCTTGGCAACTACCTCTGACCAGTATTAGATACCTGGAGCTGCCTAAGGGCACTAAAATTGCCTTCCTGTAGGTATAAAGTTATCAGTGATAGTGCTGCAAAATTATTTTGTTTAAAGATGTTACCAAGAGGCCAAACTGTACTTTTATCTACTTGTAAAATGGATTAAGGCATGACTTCTAGCTTATTCTTCTACAAAGTAGATAACTAAATCGTATCTTCAGCTAATGTAGATCCATAGACATGAATACCAGCTTCTAATGACAAAAGCTTCCATAGAAAAGGAAGAATATTAAAACATACTTAGCATGTCAGCAATATTTTAAATATCTCACACTAGATTAAAAGTTTAAGGTATGTCATCTCTTGGCAGCACTGTTTGTGTGACCATGAAGAACAACAGCTTGTTCAGAAGGAAAATTTAATAGAAAGTGGCTCTTCTTTATAAATTGCATGCCACTAGCTTTTCTGTAATGGCTCATTCACTAAAAAAAAGTATTTATGGCAGTTTAATTCCCTAAGTTAAAGGAGGAAGAATGCAAATGCTGCTGCAAAGGTAACTGGGCTACCAAGAAGCAGATGGCTTTAATTACCTATTTACAGAGCTGTTTACATTGGGAATTTGAAAAAGATACACAGCTTAGGAACAATACTCATTGTGAGAGGACTCTGTACATTTTAATTAAGCTAGTTTTTAAATGGGAATGAAAAAGATTATTGCACGCTACCTGATGTCGAACTTCAAAATCATATATGCCTTGCACAACAACTGGGATATACAAGTTTGCGTATCTTCATACACATCTGGTATATGCTAAGCGTGATCCTCATTTTTGCCCTTCTTGTTTCCTCATGTTCCATGACACCACAGCCATGCAAGACAGCATTACTGCATGAGAAGAGTCAGGTTTAGTGCTGTAAATTTGATTTTGGATTTCAGTAAGGTTCAGTCTCAAATCACCTTCTGCAAATCAACTTAAAGGTACAAGTCCAGAGCCCCGTAGGATTTCAGATCTTGTCTTTTGCCCCTCATTCCATAACTTGTGTTATTTTATTCCAAAACACAGTTAGAAGCACCAAGTTGCAATAGCCAAGTTACACAAAACTACTACTCTTGTACGTGGTCTTTGACATGCTGAATGCCAAGGAATAGGTGTTTGTTTAGATCAGTCCAACCTACACCACCTCTCTCACCACTCACAAGATCAGATTAAAATTATATTTTAAATTAGACTAGTTAATGGATGCCAGGCATTATCTATAACTCACGGTAGCACTGAGCACCTTTTTATAATCAAGATAAAACATAGGTAGCATAAATACACTAATAAATCAAGTAAGCAAAGTATATCTGCAAAAAATATATGCATAAGGAATGGTTACTCAACTTCAGTGACTTGGTGCAAACAATCGCCTCAGGCAAAGAATAATTACAGTATAGTGCCTCCAAAGGAACAGAAAAACCAAATCAAGCCAAAATTTAGAAACATGGCACTGGCTCCAATGCACTTTTGAGTAAGAAAGAAAAGATTTCTAGGATAAATTTGCATATGAAGCAAATTAACAACATGGAAGGACTGTTTCCTTACCTCTCCTGGAAAGATCAAAAATATGCATTGCCCCACAGAAGGGGTAAGAAAGGTGAAGCCAAAATAGAGTAATAGAAATAAAGCCACCAGGAATTTACCTAGTGACTTCTGGTGCAACTTGCTCTTTGGGAATCACATCTGACATGAAATCATCTATTGGTCTTTTCTACAGCCATGCAACTCCAGAAATTGGAGGTATTTGACTCATCTTCACTATCTCAGAAGTTGCAAACGAAAAATTTATTTTAAGCTGTTGTTCTTCCTCAGAAGTAATATTATAGAAACATTCACATTCCTTACTCAGCTAAGATCACCACTAATCTCATGCAAGTTTTTAGGGTTTTTTTTTTTTGTCCCTACAAACTCTTTAGCCACCTCCATATCTCTTCCCTTGTGCTCAAACTGTAAAATCTTTAGGGCTGAGACTACTTTGGTCATCACAGATCAGGCTATTACAAACAATTTAGATGTTTCTTTGTGGAAGTTGTTTTTGTAATTTAGACATCACAATTGGTTTAAGACACATCACCTGCAACATCATCTTTGCAAAAATGTATTTAAAATTACAATACAAAAGCAAGTATAATATTATAAAAAAATAAACAGCATTCAAAGCTTCAAATAGTTTTCCAGTTACCATTAAAAAAAAAAAAACAATAACAAGGGGCATTCTGAGGTGGGCAGGTTTTTTAGCTTTTTGTCTATGCCCCATCACCCTCATCTCCTCCCAAAATGTTGAAAAAACAGTTCAGCTATTTTTTAACAAGTTGGAAGGAACATTACAGACCAAAAGCAAGAGCTTACATGGAGAAGCAACAACACTTGGTTGCCTGTATCCCTGGCTAGGTCTGCTATAAAAAAGGTCATTTAGTAAACCAACATCTTCACGCTGACATGAAGGATTACATGAGATGCAGAGCCTCAAGCAGAGTCTTTGCAGTATGTTTTTTGCATGGAATTATGGCACTTCTGTAACAAAGAGTGACAGCTGGGGACATTCTTTGTGAAGTCCTGGCCTGAGAGATAGTGGCAAAATTCCATTACATTCAGTAGGACTTGCTTCTGTCCTTAAAGGTTTCTTATGTTTTTCATTTATGACAAATTTCTAAGCTTTATCTTACTTCTAGATTCCAGGTACACTTTTACTGCCTCATTTTATTTATAGATATTGGCTTTCTATTAATTTTAATACTTTATCACCTCTGCTGTTAGTTTTTTTGGCATACTGACTGACTGCAGCCTTCTGGACTGTGCTAATCTGACAAGATTGAGACACAGACCTAACTAAAATTGTCTGATACAGCCAACACTCTGCTTAAAATAATTTCACTTTTTTTAGTCTATTTTTGCTGGCTAGGACAAGGATTAATCTTTCAATCATAAGGTTGTGCCTTAATTTTTATTTTAAGATGTGTTAGAAAATTTTAAAATAACCATTTTGCTATATTTTCTGAGTTGGGCTAGATAACTTCAAACCAACACGAAACTATGAGGCATAAGTCTTCACCAAGCAAGACTGTTGTATAACGTGTCTTTTTGAGAAATATTTCTTAAAGTGAAGATCCGAATAAAGTAATGCCAAGACATGGATAAGTGGCTAAAGGATATCCACTTAAGTATAGTCATCCTGCTTCTGCATTGTGCAGGAAGTAAGAAAAAAATTCCCCACATCCTTGTTGCTCACAAGACTGTTTTGGCTACCTTCCTTTGGCAGACAACTAAGGAAGCTTTCTTAGATAAGGCAACCAGAAAAAAAAGCACAATTGTAAAAAGAATAAAGTAAAATTTAAAATGTGTTTAGTTTCCAGGCTTAGAGAAAGACATTTGCAGGAATCCCTCCACTGCCATGTAGTTAATTTTAGTCAGAAGGACAGAGATATCAGATAGTACAGACCACATTGTGAATTTTATCACCCAAGGCACTGTAGTTACCCTTACATATGGGCCCAGGATCATTCCTTCACTCACATTGATCAGAAACATCTGTATTTGTTCTCCCTCTTTTGATAACTAAGTACTAGCAGCTCTGAGTGTTATTGTAGAATTTGCCACAGAATCCTTAAGGTTGGAAGGGACCTCTAGAGATCAACTAGTCCAACTCCCCTGCTCCAGCAGAGACACCCTGAGCACGTGGCACAGGGTGGCATCCAGGTGAGTTTGGAAGATCTCCAGAGGAAGAGACTCCACAACCTCTCTGGGCAGCCTGTTCCAGGGCTCTGTCACCCTCTCTGTCAAGAATTTTTTCCTTAAGTTCCTGTGGAACTTTTGGTGCCTCAGTCTGTGGCTGTTTCCTCTAGTTCTATCAGTGGCCACCACTGAAAAGAGGCTGGCCTCTCTGCTGTCCTCCCTTGAGGTATTTATACACACTGATCAGGTCCTGCCTCAGCCTTCTCTTCTCCAGGATGAACAGGCCCAGCTCTCTCAGCCTTTCCTTATAGGGCAGATGCCCCATCTTCGTAATCCTGCACTAGACTCTCTCCAGCAGCTCCACATCCCTCTTGTACTGGGGAGCCCAGAACTGGACACAGTCTTTAAATGTAGCCTCACCAGTATAGGGCTGAGTATAGGGGGCCAACCGCCTCCCTCGACCTGCTGGAGATGCTCTTCTTAATGCACCCCAAGATCCCACTGGCCTTCTTGGCTACAAGGGCACACGATCCATGTCCATGGTCAGCTTATCATCCACCAAGACCCCAAGGTCCCTCTCTACAGAGCTGCTCTCCCGAAGGCTGGAACCCAGCCTGTAGTGGTGCCTAAGGTTATTCTTCCTGAAGTGCAGGAACTTGCACTTGTCCTTCATGAGATTTATTACCACCCAGTTGTCAAGTCTGTCCAGGTCCTCCTGGAAGGCAGTGCAGCCCTCAGGGCTATCAGCTACTCCTCCCAGTTTGGTATCATCAGCAAACTTGCTGAGGGAGCACTCCCTCAGGTCATTAATGAATAAACAGAACAGGACTGGGCCAAGGACTGATCTCTGGGGCACACCACTAACTACAGGCCTCCAACTGGACTCAGTACCACTGATTACCACTCTCTGAGCTCTTCCATCCAGCCAGTTCTCCATCCAGCTCACCATCCACTCATCTATCTCACACCTCCAGAGCTGGCCCAGGAGAATGCTGTGAGGGACAGTGTCAAAAGCCTTGCTGAAGTCCAGATAGACCATATCCACTGCTCTCCCCCCACCTATCCAGCTAGTCATTCCATCATAAAAGGTTATCAAGTTAGTCACACATGATTTCGCCTTGGTGAATCTGTGCTGATTACTTCTGAGCACCTTCTTGTCTTCCATGTGCTGGGAGACAACATCCAGGATGAGCTGTTCCATAACGTTCCCAGGGATGGAGGTGAGAATGGTTGGCCTGTAGTTGCCTGGGTCCTCCTTCTTGTGCTTCTGAAGACTGGTGTGATATTAGCTTCCTTCCAGTCCTTAGGCATCTCCCCCCTTCTCCAGGACCTTTCAAAGATGATGGAGAGTGTCTTAGCTGTAATGCCTGCCAACTCGCACAGCACTCTGGGGTCCCTCCCATCTGGGCCCATGGATTTGCAGGTAGCAAGTTTCCCTAAGTGCTCTCTGGCGCAATCTTCCTCTACATTGTGCAAGTCTGCATCTCTCCAGGCTTCTTCTATTGTCCCTGGGTCTGGAATTCCAAAGGGCTGCCCTTTGTAACCACTGAGGCAAAGAAGGCATTTAGGAACTCTGCTTTTTCTGTGGTTTTCATAACCAGGGCACTGACCCCATCCACTAGCAGCCACTGCATTTTAATCCGCATTTTAATTATTAAAGATTTTCCCCCACCCTTTCGATAAAGCCTACCAAGCTAAATTCCAGGTGGTCCATGGTAGAGCTTATGAGAACTGTGGCCTGAGACCACAGATTGAAGTGACATGCTATAAATACACTAACCAGTAACAATTGGACCAGATAGATAAAAAGCTTTTGCAGTGTCCCATGTAACATATGTTTAAAATGCCAGTCATTTCCTATGACTGGCAGATTAAAAGGGCTGTGGGAGTATTTTGCACTCCCAGAAGGAAACGAAGACATAACTTACAGAAACTAAAATAACACAACCCAAGAGCACTTGAGGTCCTGCAGCAAGTGAGAAGTGCCTCAGCCCCACAAGGTGAGGACCAGCCCACCAGCTGCTTCCCCATGGTTTCTCTCTCCCTGAAATGTCTCAAAAGGCACAGGGGCAGAGGTCCCATCTCCACTCATATCACATGCAGTGGCACCTTGAAACCAGTGATATGGCATTTCAGCTGCATTTTGGACCACCTAACTTTCAAGGGTTGGAAAACTGGAGAGATGGCACTCTCCATCTCTCCTCAGTGCTCAAATGAAACACAACTGAAATTCAGATCATTTTGCTATGGATTTTAGAGTAAGGAATAATCTTGGGCACAAGCTTTGTGATCAAAGACATTGCTGCCAGAAGATATCAAAAGAAAATTAATTTAAGAGCAGCCAGTAGGAAGAAAGCAACTTGAATTGGTTGAGACAACAGGGACTTTCGGGTTCTAGTCTCAGTTCTGCACTTGACTCAGTAAGTCAGAAAGCTCAAATTGACAATACTCCATTTTTGCTCTCATGCTATAGACAAGTTTCACTATTCTACTTACTTAAATCCACTCTAATTAATTCTCTTCTGAAGTTGTCATTAACCAACTCACATTTCAATTCCTCCTCTAAGACGGGCACAGCAATACCAACAAATTCTATCAGAGTAAAAGCAAGGGAGACTTAATTGTTTACAAACTCCTTGGATCACAGAAGAGTTCTTTAAAACTGAGCATGAATTCTCAGTTCTGAAGTTGTAATTTTCTCTGAACATACAGAACCCTCTAGAAGTGATCCATGACTGATACCTTGAGGCTTTAATGACATCTACACACAATACACAGGTAAACGAATCTACAACATTCTTTACAGGTTTGCTAAGGTTGTATTAACTTACAAGTATATGGTCATTAACAGAATCATACTTTTTTAACACTCATCATACTTTTTTCATCATGACACAAAAATTATACTTTTTCTGAAAAGTACCGCCACACATAATACTAATCAGAAGCTACAATCAAAGATATCAGCCTAGAGCATATCAAACTCTAATCACTACAAGGCTAACAACTAGAAACAATATTAGTTATCAAAACTAACTTTTAATCTAGTAATTCTAATGTTCAAGAAAAGCCATTAACATGTAGTATGTATTTGTTTCAAGTGTGTCTTTATTCCTCCCCCTGTAAATTATTGGCATTAATAAAGAGCATAGGCAAAAGGTTCTCCTGCTAGAGACGGTTTTTGATGTACTAGAAGAGTGTGAAGCTGCTTGTCATTTTCCCCAGCTTTTTAGAATAAAAATTCACTTGCACTGTTATTTTTTCTATGAGAAAAACATATATTGGACTCATTCAAATGCTTTTAGAGAGGGAAAAGTGCAGGGGGACAACACTGGATTTGCCCTGCTGAATTTTCCCTTTTATTTTTGTAGCTAAAAAAGGGAAAGCTGAAAGAGAACCAAAGAACAGTTTTAAAGCATATCTGCATAAAGATATGGACTACCAATCTTTTTTGGAAGTGGTTACAATGAATATAACTTGATGATTTCCAATAATTGTCATCAATATTTGTTTCCTGTATTGGCAAGCTCTAGCAATATTTCTATGACAGCTGGGTTGCAGCTCAGCCAGTAGAGTAGCTATAGTGTGAAATTCTTCCAGGATGTCCTTAAGAATAGCTAGTAGTTTCCATTTTAATTAGCAAGAAAGGACTTCATCATGGAGCTGTAAAGCTATTCCGAAAAAAAAAAAAAAATAGAACAATTTTTAAGAGTCCCTAACTATCCAAAACAAAAAAACCTATTGCTACCATTTACATGCTTCAATAACATAAAGCACTGCATAAACTAAGTAAATCCCTAGTAATATTTACTGTCTAAAAATGTAATACTAAAATTGTTCCTCCCTAGCTCTATTAAACAGCTTTCATTGTTTCAGATATTTCTTGTTAAGATAACAAATGACCAGTAACAAAGATTTAAATCCTTTAGTTAAGGAAATGAAAGAGAGAAAACTTTGATTTGGTGGCCAGTGACAGGACAAGGTGAAATGGATGTAAGTTGCAACACAGGAAGTTCCATCTATGTGAGGAATAACTTGTTCCTGTAAGGATGCCAGAGCCCTGGAACAGACTACCAAGGGAGGTTGTGGAGTCTCCTTCTCTGGAGGTCTTCAAAATCCACCTGGATGCCGCCCTGTGCCCCATGCTCTAGGTGTCCCTGCTGGAGCAGGGTTAGACTAGATGATCTCTAGAGGTCCCTTCCAACCTTAACTAGTCTGTGACACCATTCTGTGATTTATGCTGGGCAAACTTCTTTGTCATAGTCGTCGTAATTATGGATGGCCTTACGATGGCCTAAAATTATGGATGGCCTCCGGGCCTTAGTTTCAGAACTGCACATCCAAAGATGCATTTAATTTAATATGTCTGAATGTTTGACATTACCAGACTGGTGCATTCATACTCACATGCACTAGAAAGCTAACAAACTAACACTCAATAGTTTCGTTAGAATAAAGAGTTTTTCTTAACAGAAAGTCCAAATAAAGCCATCTTTCTCCCCACCTCCTACCTGGTAAAAATCAACAGAAAAAGTTCAAGGAAAAGTTTTAGAGTTTTACATTTACCTATTTAGGCTGCTAAAATAAGTGGATCTTCAACATTGCCAATAGTGAACACTCAGAAGTGACAGGTAATTTACGTGGTCTGACTTTGACATGCTTAAATGAAGACACTGCCAAGAAAGTGGCTTTACAAGGGATGTATTAAATCATTATCCCCTTTGAAAGCCTTGGACTATCCCCAAAACAATGTTATTTTTTGTGCAACAGTAGCTGTGCATTGGACGCCCTTCTGAAAATATTTCTCCAGTTTCCTGGGCAGACTCATCATTTCACTGCTGCTGGGATGCACCTTCAGCTACTTCTATCCATAATTAGAGCTGACATAGCTTACACAGGCCATTCACCTTTTACTGAAAATGAACAGTGTGCAGAAGTGGCTGAGAAGGTTACAGGAAGGAAGCAGTTAAATGATAAAAATGTGAAATGTTATGCAGCAAGCTGTGTACAATTAACTAGAATTCAAATATACACCTTGTTCCAATCCAAGCCATTTATCAGATAAAAATAGTCTGCTAGAAGAATGTCATGATTAATGAGGTGAGACTCCAGCTAATTACTGTTTCCTCCAGAAGTAATTAGGTTGGCATTGCTAATCAAGATGAATGAACACTCTGACCCGCTTTTTTAAAATGTAAAACTATGAGCTGCAACAGCAATAACATCATTTAGTTCAGGCAATGTAGTCTTTATTAGGCTTGTAGTTTGATTAAATTCTTTTGTTACACCAGGCTTTCCACACATGAGCAGATGAATGCTGTGATGTTCAAAGAGTTTGTCACCCTTAATTAAAGGCTGAAAAGGCTTGTTCAATTCACAGGGCAATACACAGGACAGCTCTAAACTGATAGCTTTTAAGTGAGGGATAACAGAGGGAGTCATAGGGTTCGCTCATCTGCAAGAGGATCCCTCCTCTTTCCACAGTTTTCTGTCATAGTAGCTGAAAAATCAATATCAGATATATTGTATTGATTCCATTAGGCAATACTCGCTTCATCAGAGCAACTTTTCCCCACACATTGCTATACAGCTTCACTTGTATAAAGTGAATCCATTATGAATTAAAAGCAAGCCATAAAAAGTATGTTCAAAATAACCTAATTTATCATGCTGTTTCTGACTGTGACCCTTTTCCACAACTAATGAGTTCTAAAATAGCCTTCTCTCCCATTATTTCAGCAGTTTGCATCATGACAATATGTTACTTCATACTTATTTGAAGAGAAGCCAGAAGCATCTCCATGATGATTATCTAGTATATAGTTGCCATCTTTTCCCACTGCTTCCCATTATATAAAGCTCCTCTTTATTTCTAGAATTTCAGCAAAATGTTAGATCCAAATAATCACCTGAGCAGCTTAATTCAACCCTGAATTTGCCCAGATGACAAAGCAACCTATAGCCCATCATCTTTTTGATCAGTCTGCTATTGTGTTAAGGGAAGCAGCACAGCATGAAGATGGGACCATGTGGTCAGGAGCCGAGACAGGGAAGAGATGGGGCAGCCAGGCATTAGGAAGTAGAGGAGAAGGGAGCAATTTGGCCTGCCTTTTCCATTGGCAGGGAACTCAGGTGCAAGATGCAACTAGTATACTGAAAGTGCAAGTCTGCATCTATGATACACCACTACATTAAATCAAACTCATTCAACTCTGGAAGTTAAGCAGACTAGACTTAATAATTGGCTAGGAAGCTACCTATATACTTCAGGTAGGGGAGGGAAAAAAAAAAAAAAAAAGAAAGAAAAAAAAATAAAGTTTCATACCTAAGCATAAGACTCACAGGAGGCAAAAGTCACTATTTACCACCTCTGAGGCATTCAGCTGGCACATAAAGTAAACATAATACCCCAGACCCAATAGGCAGATGATTTTCTTCTTGCATCTTTCTCACCACATCATCTGTATTCCTGCAGTTCCTACAAGCCCTATTCACATTATGATTCCAGAGCACTAAAAATAAAAAGACAACCCTTGTCTCAGAAATCTCACAGTCTCATAAATCATGCCAGCCCACTACATCACATGGGCACAAGGTTAGATGCCTTTTTCTTCTTCATTTTTCTGATACTTAATGATTTAACAAAAAAATCCTTACCTAGAGGGTGAGAATAACATCTCTTTCCTTCCTCTACCATCTGGTTGATATTTCCGCTCACTAGATTGCAAAATCCTATTTTTAACCTCTTCTGTTTAATGACATTCCTACATTGCTCATTGATTGACATGTTTGTGCTTCCTGCTGCTTCTTCCTTCCCATCCTAAGCAAGCAAGCCAATACAGCAGCATCTCCAAAGCCTGACACTAGGCCTAGGCCAGCAGCCCTCATGGTTCATCAACTCCAGGGAAGCAGAGCAACAGCCACACACCCACACTGGCTGAGAAGCAGCCTGAACAGTCATGTAAAACTTCAAAGCTTGTGCTCTTTAGGGAAGTGGGGCACAAGCTTTTTGAGAAGGTGCTCCAGGTGCAAACACTGAGAGAGCTGATTTTGGCAGCTGGCGCTCATGAGCGGACATCCCAAGCTGCAGCCGAGCTTCTGGCATTACAGGTAGTGTCCATTTGAGGGGTACTGAGCATGCAACACCACATGGGAGTGGGTAGCCCTTTCCCCTTGGCCCTCCTTCCACTTGGATTCACACAGCTGTCTCTGAGCAGCAGTCTGGAGACAGCCATGTTCTTTAGCGACCATTTCAGGACTGACGCTTTTCTGAGTATATGCACAGTCAGATAGCACAGCTGGGCAAACACTGACAACCATAAGCCCTGTGAGTGCAGAGATACAACCAAGGATTTTTATCCCATATAAAATTATTTCACAGCTTGGTATTTCTAGATTACACCCCCAAAAAAGGTTTATTGCATGGTCCATTTCAGAGGCCCAGCATTGCTTGCTGGCAGCCACTATGCACCATCTGGCAGAGCAAGAGCTGCAGCTCCTGCTTCAAGAAGACTCCAGTCACATGCAAGTTATGGCCTTTCTAGGCCAAGAAACCCAGGAGAGGTTATATATTTGCCTCCATAGACCTTACATGAGTCCAGATTGTTTTGAATTTGTTCCATATGTGGCACCTACTTTGGGGCTGGAGCTAAAACAGTCAAGCTGGCCAGGCAGGAGGTCTCTAAAGCAGTGTCCCTAAAATTGAGAGGGGCTATGGAGCTTCCCTGTGCACTTCAGCTTAGGCATGTCAGGACACCAAGAATTCAGCCACAGAGATGTGTCTGTGGTATCAATTTTTAGTTTATACATGAACTGATTTATTTATTGGAGGATTGGACTAGAAGATCTCAAATCATCCCTCTTCCAACCTTAAGGATTCTGTGATTATCTTTTCTGGAAAGCAAAAGTTGTCCTACAGTCAAGTCTTCCTTGTGTTGAAGCCAACAAGATAACATGGTCATCCAGTACCTTTGACTCACTTTTGTTTTGCACACTGAATCAGCTTGCTGATTACAGAGACAGATTCTTGCAATAATAAATTCTCTAGGAAACAAGTAAAGGAGATATATACATAGTCCCTAAATGGTCTAGTTCCTTTCCCTGCCAATACCTCTTCAGGCTGTATTGCAGACATACACAATTTCACCTGCCTCTTCATTGCATGGTATTAACTGCATGGCAAGAAAACCTCTTCCAGTCTTCAAAGTAAATCTGCCCCTGCCACCAATGTGGAACCAAGAAAAAAATAGTGTAAAAAAAAAAGCAAATTGAGAACAAACAAAACCCACCCATTTTATATGAATGCATATACCTAGTTGTTCAGAAATGTACCCATGCCCACAAATGCAGAGAGCCAGTCCCTGCCTAACCAATAGGGATATGAAAGTACAGACTTTACATACATTTTTACTTTACTTTACATACATGCTAAGTATTTCTTTATTAATGCATCTAGTTCATGCATCCCTGGCTTGTCAATGGCTTCCTTAACTGTGTTGCTCTTTAAAGCAAAACAAGGCATTTCTAAGCTGCTGCATGCTCTTTGAGCAACTATAATAATTCGTCTATGAACGGTTCATTTGACCCACCCTAGCTGTAGGTGCCTATTCAGCTTTTATAAACACATACTCTTAAAGATTGTTGTGAGGACCTAACTATGCCAAATGAACACAGGACAGCCTGTAAAATTAGAGATTATAAAAATTTCCCTCTAAAATTTTACCACTTTCTCTAGTCACAGCTGTGCCACAAGAAATAGATCCCTTTCTCTGTATGTGGTTATTGGCTGAGAGTGCCCCAAGATTGCTCAAGCTGTTCTTCTCCAAAGAGCTCCAGCTCTTGAGCATGTTCATTCCAACCTTTTAGTCTGCTGCTACAGCATAGGCATTGCATCAGTGTTGTTCCTTGAGCTCCTTTGAATGCATTGCCTCAGCTGCCCCAAGGAATGACGCAGTACATTGGGATTGCTGGATTTTCTTTTGACTTTTAACTTGTACATTTGGTCTCCGACCATTCTTACTATAAACTGGCATATCTACCCAAAGGTTTACCAGGCAGTAGACCTGTTTGGACAAGGAGTGTTGCAAGTGAACTCTCATTTTGTTTAGAATATACGAGCTCTGATTGCCTTTTCCTTTTTTTTTAAAAAAAAAAAGTAATTTTTATATTAATAGAACTACAAACATCTCTGCTGCCAAGGGCTGACCTCTACCCTAGCAGCGTAAGCAAAATTATTCTTAGTATCCCTGTTCTTTGCTGATAATAGGACCCAAGGGCAGCTTAAGAAATACTGAGAGAATTAAAATATTGGATGGGCAATGAAAAATGCGAGTGAAAAAACGCGAGTGAAGTAAGAAGCAATAATAAGCCCATGAGGTCACTGATGGTGTCCAGACCTCACTGGGGTGCAGGGGACTTGCCATCGTTCGCACTGTGGCTATGACCCACTGTGGAGCATAGAGGGTGGAGTCCAGCTGTCATCAGTGAGGTCACCTCCTTTCTAATCCTATACATCTCATATTTTCAGAGCACAGGGGCTGTGGTTTGAGTGGGAAGTGAGCTCAGCCCTGCCAGCCAAAGGGTGAGTGTTGATTTCCAAATCGCCCAGCAGTTCAGTCCACCCCCCAGCTGAGATTATTTACAAGTCCCATGACTCAAAGAGAGGTCCAGGTTTGTCAAGATCCACCTACGTTATGCATCACAACTTGGCAGGGCCAGAGGCCTGAACCATGAAGCCCAGTGCACAGACTGAGACCTCTGGGTTGGTGTGACATGTTGGTATTACCTTAGTCTTGGTCTACCTAAAGCACAGGAAGGGTGGAGCCATCACACGTCTCAGGCTGTAAATGTATGAGCTTGAACAAGAGAAATACTTGCATCATGTCCTGGGAGGTCCCCTGTTCACTGCCCTACCATTAGACAAAATAGCAGGTATTGTGCATATAACATATTGAGTATGTTAGTTTTCGTGTACATGCACTTCAGACAACACAACTCAGCAAGAGCTGATCCTCCAATCTGCTTTGCACCCGCAATTGGAGGAGCTCATTTTCCTCCATCCTTCAGGCAGACTTTTTAATATAGGTACCCACATTTTGGTACAAATTTGGGTACAACGGTGAGCAGAAGGAATGCGCTTGCTCTTTCCAGGCCCTCCTCATTTTATAGGCACATGGTGGAGGTTGTTAGGTTTTCTTAAAAGTACAACTTGGATCTCCACAATTCTGCTCTTGCACTTTTCAGAGCCCTCCTTGCGGTGCCAATGCAGCAATGGGTGAGGGAGCGTGGGCACATGACCATGCTTGTCTACTGTGAGTTTCCTTTAGTTAATTTTTTTTTAACAAATCCAAATCAGGTTTTGCAATTCTGGATGTAGTTTTTTTTTTACTGGAAGAATAAAATGAAAGTCACTGATGTTTTGTTCTTTCACTATATTTCAGTGCCAGTGCATCATTTAGCACTGCAGCAGCCATCAATAACCACTCAGCCACTATCGTGCAACTTTTACCTGTCATTCACTGTGTCATTTAGAAAGTGATAAAAATTCCAGCTTAGAGCAGGGTATTTGCTTTTGTGGTCCCCTAATTCTATCAGCCTTTTAATGTGCTGAGCAAAATTAGCAACAAATTACTTTATGAATACCAGGCCTTTTTGTGAGAGTATTCTGAGAGTTTGCAATACTTTTGGGTTTCAATTAAATTTAAGAAAAAAAAAGCTTCTCTGTGTGGCTGCTTGCTTACACAGTGAGGTAATTATATATAATAAGGAGATCTGTTTAACAATTGCTCCTAGTCATGGCAATGTCGCACCATTATTGCTTAACATGAAGAAAGATTGTTTTATTGTTTTTAGAATGTGGGAAACCAGCAATTGCTGGGACATATCATAAGCCAAGTGCTTGGAGGAGAATTCTTCACATTACAAGTTGCAGTAAATTAATTGGTATTAACTTTCACGTTCTTTCAGGAAGCCTGGTTTTACACATAGGTTGAAATACATGGTGTAGGATCTTCTGAGTCTTGTGCCCCATGCCTTCAATGGTGGGTACAGCAAGAAGTACCTTGATCAAAACTCACACCTTTCTGTGGGTGCTGATTCTTTTCCTTAAAAAGAAAAAAAAAAAAAAGGCAAAAAGGCACAGCATGAAATCACAATAATCACTATTATTTTTTTCTATTTGTGGTGTCATGGCAAGCAGTAACAGCAGACGTTATACTGGAAGAGACTTGGTCATCACTGAATCCAAATACAGTATTCTGGTGCCTTCCTTTCAGAAATCCATCATGCCATAGATAAACAGATTTTTGATTACTACAATGATAAGTACTATATATTTGAGAAGACTGAGAATGGATGTGGACAGTTCAGATGTAATCTTTCCCATATGGGCACGATGGGCAGAATGACTTTTGCTACCTCTGAAGGGTACATAGGCCATTCCTTTAGGAATAGAGTGGTCAGCTGAGCAGAGTGGTTTGTGGAAATATTTTATCCTGGCAAGTGGGAAAAGGAATTTTACAAATAGTGCAGTTTTCCCTTGTGTTGATTAAGTCTTTTCTTGTAGGTTGGAAGGAAGCAGCTCTATTCTGGAATTCATGTGTGCTGTAGCATGGCATTTTGAACTCAGCAAAGCAGCTGGAAAAGAAAATGTTAAAGTTCAGTTCTGTTCCAGATTGAGATTTGAATCTTGGCTAAGGTTAACTAGGCAAGCAAGAACATAAGTCAGTTTTCTGAAACATGCCACAAAGGGCTCAAGCCTAAGAAAATACAAAATAGAAATAATTCTGCTTTTCCAAAGGGAGAAAAACATAGAAACCTGTGTAGAATCTCCACATCCTAGCATCAGGAGTGGAGAAGCACAAGAAGTCTGAGGTACTGAGGAGTTGGGCTAAGGGATATTTGAGAATCAGTGTGGCTCATTTCAAAAGCAATCACGGAGTGGAAACTTCTTGCAGGGCAGGCAGTGGTAGCCAGCTCAAGCTCCCACAGAGCTCAAGCGCAGCTCCCACGCTGGGACTGTGTCACAAGCCAGAAACAGAACTATTTGGCACAGCCAATTTCTCGGAAATCCAAAGGTCCATCAGTGGGAGAAAGTTATTGGGTGAGTAGGTGATAAGGTAGCCAGAAAAAGCAAACAAACACCAAGAAAAGCAAAGAACTGCACTTGGGCATGGAGTCAGTAATTACCACTCAGGAAAGATGTTGGAGTCATTGTGGATAATGCCGTAGGAAGGTCAAGTCTGTGCTCCACAGTCATCAGAAAGGCAGATAGCATACAGTGCACTAAGGCTTTCTGTTGTGTTTGATCTTCCTTACCCTTCCCCTTTCTAGGAAGGAAGATCAAACACAACAGAAAGCCTTAGTGCACTGTATGCTCTGATGTATACACATCTGCTTGAAGTTCTTGTCATTCATTTCAAAAATGATAGAAACAATAGGGCAATAGACATGATCAGAGCCATGATCAGGAAAAGGGGGAATGTTGAGTCTTCAAAATACTGGTAGATTCTGAGAAGAGCAACAGATTTGTAGCTGCCTCTGAGTCCCTCACACCTAGAAGACAGGAAGTGAATTGACCTTGCAGCAGTACTGGAATGAGCAGAGCACTTGTCGATATGGTACCTAATTCAGATCAAGTATGGATGCTCTGGATGCCAAAAATATAAGAGATATAGTTTGACATGTAATTTAACAAATTGATGCAGTAAAATCTATAAAGGGGTGCTGAACACAAAGTTTCCTCATGTCTTCAGCTCAGAAAGTCCCTGAGCAGGAGGGAAAGGCTAGTTTTTCCTATGTAGTAGGCCTCTTCTTACACTCCATTTCCTCACTTCGCCAGTAGGCAGAACGTGTCTTCTGGTCTGATGCAATATTGCTGTCCTAATATTGCTAAAATAGTGGCTCCTCAGATGTCCATCTGTCAGAATGTTCTAAGCCCATAGTATGTCTGGCTCTATCTGGCAGGCATACCTTGGCAAAATTTTGATTCCTTCCTGCCTGCACTCACTCCCAGAACTACCTCTCTCTGTACAAAGATTTTGGTAAATGCTAACTTCACAAGGAAGTTTGCTAACACTGTTGCAGGGAGTAGCAACAGCAAAAAAAAATGAGATGATTTCTAATAAGAACATGCCCGTTGAAAATTTTGATTCTGGGCCTGAATTAGTACATGGAGAAACATGGGGAAAAAACAAGTCTATCAAGCCCATGATGGAGTTCCAAGGATAGGCTGCCAAGGGAGGTTGTGGAGTCTCCTTCTCTGGAGGTCTTCCAAACCCACCTGGATGCCACTCTGTGCCCCATGCTCTGGGTGTCCCTGCTGCAGCAAGGGGGTTGGACTAGATGATCCCTAGGGGTCCCTTCCAACCTCAACTATTCTGTGATTCTGTGTAATAGAGCCTACTGGGAGCATGCTTGTCAGGACAGAGGAATGGGGGGACTGATCAAATAAGGTTGAGTGAGCTTGCACTTCTCAATATTTAAGACCCAATAAGGACAGAGCAGATGGACTTGTATAATACAAGTACCTGAAAAAAATCCAGTATCTTTATGTCTTCAAAGAAAAATCCTAATTGTTCTGACATTCTCCAAATCATTTTTTGTTTTAGTGTTTTAAAATGACCTGTAATACTTTATTTGATGTATTCACTATTTGCCTTTTGTGACTTTATGAGTGTCATTCACAAGCACAGTTTCTCTGTTATCCTCATGAGATCTACATTCCTCGTCTGGCTTGGTCACAGGGAGTTATCAAAAATATATTGTAGGAGACGTGATCCTCCAGGGAGTCCTCCTCATAGAGTAGAAGAGAGTCTAAGGATCTCCAGTAGAGCAATGCTGATAGAGGAATGTAGTCCAGTTTTTTTTATTGCATGATGAAAAACTATATGCTCTTTATAAGTCTAACAAAGTATTACACATGGACTAGTTTCTCTTGGATTGAATGAGCTAAAGCCATATTTTGATGTTCCTTAACCTCTCTTACAATATTAATATACTCCTAAAATAATATTGCATTTTCTATCAGAAAAGCCCTATTAAACTTTAATAATCAGATTTGGCAATTTATTTTTAATTAGTCTGAAGAAATAGGTATTTGCTATAGGAACAAAGTGTACACGCTTGCAAAAGATTGTTTAAAAGATGCCCTATGGCTCCAATCTGAGGCAATCTAGCAAAGAGTCCATTAAAAAACATCGTAAGTGGAAAAGAGGGACAAGACATTTGATGTGTGTCATGAACCGTCTTAATATCAGTATTCTGAGACCAGAAAAAAAAAGCTGCTGAGAAGGTCTCAGGGAAGCAGAGGAGTGAACAAAAATGACCTATGTAACTTCAGAAACATCAGCATGGAGATGAGGGAAAACGCCATATTCTCCAGAGAACAGTCATCCACTATAAAAGCAATCTTGTCTTTAATCTTAAAAACAACATTTTTTTCTCCTTTCTTTGAGTGTAACAATCTTTAACAGTTTATAATTACCTTTGGATTCAGAGCTAGTGTGAAAAATATCAGTCCAAATGATGGGAGCTTGAGACTGTCAGAGACACTTGAGAGAAAGACAGTTATAGATGAAAGCTAAAACTGATTTCAACCTTACCTCTGTTTAACATTAATTTTATATTACTGTTCCACTTTTTTTTTCTGTTTCAAGACAGGTTCAACATCCTTAAAAGCAGCAGAAGAACAATTTCTAAAAATGCAACTCATAGATAAACAATGATCTCTACAGGCTGACTCTTGAGCCCTGACTTGATAGTCATGAAATGGGTGATGTTATGGCCACCCGTGGTGCCCTAACTATAAAACTGGGTCCTCTTTAGATGTTTTTGCTAAGTAAAATAAAAATAAGGTATCTATGTGTTCACATTATAGCGTGGACAAAGCACAGACAAGGCAATGCACATGCATTTCAAACATGGGATGTTTCCAGAGCTTAAAGTAGTCTGATTGCTTGTATTTCTCTTTCTTTTTTTTTAAAAAAAAATATCTCTTTAGTGCAGATTGTTACCCATGTGGTTTGTTTGGTTTAGGTTAGACTTGTTTTCCATTCTTTTGTTTTCTTCACTTTTTCTTTTATGTGCTAGCTATTGCTTAGAGGAGACAGTCCAAGGAGGGGGTATTCTGAGGTGCTTTTTTATCTGACTCCATGAAATGTAACTTGAAAAGAAGAACAGGGAGTGCTCTGTTTCTGCCAGAATGCTGTAAAGCAAAGCATCTTCCTTATGCATCACTGGCATTAAAGGTTCTTCAGGCAAAATTAGGTCCTCTATGAAAAATTTGCTTTATTAAGTTTACATGTGAAAAATAAAGTTTGCAATGCAAACGAACATCCAGATCAGTCACAGTCACTATTTCTTTGCATTATAAATGAGAAAAAAAAGCTACAAAATATTATTTTTTTGTCACTCACAATGTGACTCAGAATAAGAGAGAGAAGATCCACTGATTAGAGGAGATTCTTTTTGGTTAATTAAGTTACTTAATAAAGGAAAACAGCACTTTAAGTATCGAAGCCTGCAAAGAGTGTGTATGTTGAAAGTATCCTGGGTTAAGACAACTAATCCCCAAGAGAGGTTGTCTCAGTTCTACAGATGGAGAAATGGACTAAAAGTTCAAGAAAAGTCATTATCAGGAATATCACAACTATGCAGTGCAGAAAGCATACTGGTGAACAGAACAGCTTTCTGCTACATGGGGGTTGCTGTTGCACATACATGGTAAAAGACATTTTTTTCCCATGGAAAAAATTGGCAGGGAAGACAATTTTGTTTCAGCATTTTTTTAAAAAATTTTCATGTCCAAAATCTCAACCATAAGAGTTTGGACATGCAAAAATTAAAACTTTCCAGATGAAAATAACACTTGTGTTTTTTAGCCAAATATCCCACCAGCTTAGATAATTGATGGTTATTATTAAAAAGTTTTGAAATTTAGCTTTTCAGGGGAAGAAATGGCTTAATGAAAACATCTTCCTCAGCAGATATATTTTTCTGAGGAAAACCAAAATAGCATCAGACTGGGTCTTTGTACCCAATACAGAATTGAAAGCAGACATTTCCCATAGGAACAACCATGTCATCATATTTTCTGTTTTCTGTGTTTTTTTTCCTACATAAAAGTAGGAATGAGGAGGATGTTTTATGAGTGTTTTCCTGTTTGTTTTCTTGTTACTACATTGATGCATGGGCGGGTATTGAACCAGGTTGTAGTGAGCACAGCAGGAGGGGAGCCAAAGAGGAAAGGCAAGGGGGAACAAGAGGCTAAAATGAAGACCCTACTCTCTGCATGAAAACACAGGACATGTCTGAAGGCCTATTTATACATTGGCTGGCTAGATCTTCTGTTGTTTGGGTTTGGATACCAGTCTTGGAGCTTGGAGAGTACAAATGCACATTTTGGGCTTCTATTATCCTATTCTGCCCCAATTCTTGCCCATGTCCAGCTGCCTTCACAGAGCCCAGAGTGCTGGACCTGAAAAGACAAGTACAGGAGAGTTGGCCTCAAATCTGTCAACATCCCATGATTTTCTCTGCAGCTTGTGGCTGAAGACCTGCGATGTGAACATTTTGTAAACATTTCTATCAGTTTCATGCAGAAGAGCTTCATTCCGAGATGAACACCATGGAGATTTACTGTGGAAAAGCACCTGAGCATAACATGCAACTTCAGTGCACTTGGGATCACATAAGCAACCTCCCAGGGGTCTGAGGGCTACATCTTCCCTTACAGAAATGCACCTGACTGCTGGGTCAGCACAGATCCCCCCTGCTTCCATGACAAGGAATTAATCACCTGCAAAGGAAAACATTGACCCTTGTTTGTATTTTGTTTTGTTCATAGGTGGAATTTTTCTTAAGAATTAATTTATATTTCCTTGCTGCCTTCATCTGAAAATAGTAATCCTCATAATTGCTGGTCCCCTTTGCGACACCAGCCCCTTCCCATGTGTTGGTTCCCATCTCCAGTTCAGGGAAACTCTGCAGCTGAAAGGAAACAGCTCCAAAGCAACAATACCAGCCTTAAAATTAAAAACTCTTACTTACAGGCTTTAAAGGGATCAAGAACACCAACTCATCTTGCACAAAATTCTGGGATAGGGAGTTGAGATGGTTTCCAAATTAGAGCAAATGTTGTATCTTCAAAATCATTCATGGATTAAACGATGGTCCCCAAGCTGCTTTGGAAGTCGTTTCATTTGGATAAAGTCTCCTCATTTCATCTGTGCTTTCCTTTTATGTTAAATATGATGTGTTTTCTGGTATATTAAATACGAAGCATGCTGAAGGTATTTTAATATAGAAAGAAGATGAAATAAAAACACGATAAAGTCAAAACAATTTTTATCTTATATCAAAACAAAATGTTTTAATATTATTAAAATAAATCAAGAAAGTAAAAATGAAATGTTTTGACTTTTTCTTGTTAAAAATATTTGTCAGAACTGACACATTCTCGCAAAACATTTGGATTTTGACAAACAATTCTTTTTACAGAAGAATTGTTTCAGCGAGCTCTAATTAAAAACTGGCTAACTCACAGATCTCAAAAAAAATAGTTGTTAGTGGTGAATTATGACTGCGTATCAGATATATGGTGGAAGGGATCGGTTCATCGCCCAGTGCTATTCAATATTGCCATCTGTGATCTCGAAGCAAATGTAAAAACACTTCTGACAAATTTCAAGGTAATCAGGAGTTTGGCAGAGTGTCCAGGGCCATCATAGAATGGTCAGAACCACCTAGAGAAACCAAAGATTCAAAAGTTAAGACCCTGCTACCAAGGTGGGAACTCTGCCTTGGCATGAAAGAACTCTGAAGTGGATTTACTTTTATATACAATTTATAAACAAAATTATTTATTTATTATTATTTAGTTGTTTATAAACAATAAACAACTAACCACTAAGTGAATGCCAGGGAGAAGCTGGCATTCCCCCAAGGGGGAGCAACAGAGGAATATGGGGCCCAATATATTTAGGCACAGAAAAGTGCCATGAGAAAGGCACTTGGTTATTAGCCAAGACTTAACAGTTCGGTTAGTTTTACTTGTTAAAAAAAGACTGAAAGAGTGCTGGGAAAAATGGTTGAAAAAGGTGACATTTTTTCTTTTCTTTTTTAAGTCGAGAGAGTTAAACCAAGGAATCGAAGGCAGCCAAATTCAGAGGGGAAAAGAAGATTAATTCTTCTTATAGGCAGTCTGCCCATAGAAATATGAGGTCTGTCAAAGAGGGGAGCTCTCCTTTCCCTGTGTCTCTTCAAGCCAAGGCTGGCTGCCCTCCTGAAGTCACAAGTCAGTCCATTCGGTGTATCACTAGCAGAAAAAAATGTATATGTTAGGAATTATGGAAAAAGAAACAGAGTAAGCCATCTATTAATACTTATTGCACTAAAAAAGTGTAAATCTACTTTTTAGGCTTTTGTACATAATAGCTAATGTGAAGATATCTTAGAAACTGTCATTAATGCTTAAATTATGTCAAAAATCAAGAATTTGATATCAATATTGACAATGTGGATGTTTGGAGTTAAGAGCCTGCAAAAACGTTTCCAATTCCCAGTTTTGGTACTAACTGTAACAGAGCCAAGTTATTAACCATTACGAGGAGGAAGAAGAGGTGCCCATTCTCGACTTACTGCCCTGATGCTAAAGGAGCTGATCAAGATGCAACTTAGACACCTGTTTTCCTGCCTGGGAAAAGGGCAAAAGAAGGGACTTCACCTATGACTCTCCCATTGCCTTAGATTTCAGGAAATTTTCAGCAAATAGAGCACATTTTTGCTCTATTTGTTTCACTCTCAGTAAGCACCATTTTCTTGAAGAGGAAAAAAAAAAGATGGGTCTTAAAAAAATTCGAGTTTAATTCCTATTTTTGCAACAAAACTCATTGTGTGAAGCTTCGTTTGTAATTTATATTTCTATGTTGTTCCTCTTTAGCTGTAAAATGACAGCTATGAATATGAATATGACGTTCAAATGAATGTCATGGCAAATGAATATGACCTTCTTTTAATTTCATTGCAAGGTCCTTGGGTGGAAGACTGTCTCTTTTTCTGTGTGTCTGTCTCTATATAGATGTATATATGCACACATACAAAGTAAAAGGCAAAATGGCTTGGGTGTCTAAGCTCATTTGTAGAATAGATAATGTTTGTTCTTCTGCTGCTGTATTTAGAAAATATAATCAACAATTAGAACAGAAACTGCTACTAAGAGATATTATCTGCCATCCATGACTTTGATATTATATATTAAAATATTGAATTATTTGAAGAAATGGAATTATTTTATGCCATGTGTTTCTTTGTAGAACAATATGACAGTAAGATAACATTTTGCAATTTCAGATCATTTCCCATTGCAAAGAAATTACATTTGCCAGCCAGCTGTTTCTTTGCTCCATTTAATGTACACATGACAGATACTGGTTAGGACTGATGTTTTTAGTAGAACCTTGTTCAGAACTAAACCTAATAACTGATGCAATGTTAGAACAGCATGTATCAGTTTCTGGTACTTTCAGCTCACAAAACCTAAACACACTTTGCACTTTCAGAAGTCTTTGATTGTTTTACTTCCAGTATTTAATTTAATGCTATTATAATATAAATCATATTATAAAATATATAATGCACAATAGTAGATATAGTATATATTGTTATAGTTCAGCATATAAAATAAACCAATTCTGTATAAATAGGTCTAATATTTAATATATTTATAGGTATGTTATGTTGATGTTGTTTGCATTAATTTTGTTAAAGAAAAATAAACGGATTTGCTTTTTTAATTGTGATAATATTGCTCTTTTTGTCTGTAAGTCATTATTCACTGTTAGTGTCTCTGACCAAGGGGTATCCAAATCTAGAATCTAGACAATCTAAATAAACAAAAATGGCAGGAAAAGAGAAAATGGAGATTGCTCCCAAACAGATTAGTTAACAGGTCAGAGGCACTGCAAGAAATAATATTAAGTCACTTGCTCAGAGAGATATACAGGTCTGCTAGTGAATCCAGCTAATATATATATATATTTATCAGTTCATAGCACAAAGGAAGACTTCGATCAGCAGCAATATCCCATTTGGTCCAGCAGTATGAGGCTCAACACAGTAAAAATTCTATTACTCAGTGACAAAGTTTGAAATACCGCTTATTTTTGGCACTCGTGGTAATTCTCAAATTGCAATATCCTAACACAAGCCTGTAAAGCGAGGCAGCCATAATTCAGGCTCCTGAATGAATGACCAGATTTACAAAAACTTGGCACCAAAAAAGTAATTGCAGTAGCCCCGATGTTACCAATTGATTGAGGCAATCTATATATTATTTCTTGTAATTTGAATTACTCAGCCATATCTCCCGCCATTCTTCTCTAGCTTCCCTCTCTGCAGAGCAGATTAGACAAAGTAAGGAGAAATATTTACAGCTCCACCAGCACACACATGTGCACAGTTTGATAGGTATTAATCAGCACCTTATTAAAATCACAGTCTCTGATTCACAGTCCATTAAGTCAACTGAACAGCTTTGCTCTCTCAGGTCTAGAAAATGGTCTAGACTGATCCTGCAATGCCATTCCATGCCATAGGTGAGACCAACTGAACATTGATAAAAATCTTTGTATCCCAGATATTCTTGTTTTGAGGTGGACCTCCAAGTAACATTTTTGCATTGCTGTATCTCCCTCAAAATTTTCAGTAATCAACTAGGATAGGTAAAAGCTGGATAGCAATCCTAATATGCATGTCAGGACAACACCCTAGAGATATTCTACTAGGAAGTGCTTTTTTTTTGCCATGTTTTTCTTTTCCATTTTTTGACCTAAAGAGTCCTAAGGAGTTGAAATGTAGCTTCCATACATTGAATGAATAAATACATTTGCAAAACAAAAAGCTCAGATCTTGCAAGACTTGTGGTGTAGGGTCACCATGGAAGACCGATGGTTTTCGGACACCAACCTGAGAAGTGATGGGTTTCCAAGAAGACATTCAAACATAAAGATATCCAAGGACCATTGCAGAACTTCAAGATACATGCCAGAGAAACAATCAGAGAATAATAGAATGCTTAGGGTAGGAAGGGACCTTAAGGGTCATCTAGTCCAACCTCCCTGCACACATAGGGTCATTTAGAGCACGAGGCACAGGGCTTTATCTAAGACGGTTTTAACGATCTGCAAAGGAGACTTCTTTGGAGACACAAAACAGCCAACCTCCCTGGGCAACCTCTTCCAGGGCTCTGTCACCTTCACTGTCAAGAAATGTTTCCTTAAGTTCCTGTGGAACTTTTGGTGCCTCAGTCTGTGGCTGTTTCCTCTAGTCCTGCCGCTGTCCACCACTGAAAAGAGGCCAACTCCATCCTCCTCACTGGCTCCCTTTGCGTATTTATAGACACTGATCAGGTCCCCCCTCAGCCTTCTCTTCTCCAGGCTGAACAGGCCCAGCTCTCACAGCCTTT
>JAUBOD010000719.1:233927-271943 GCA_032353885.1 Nothura maculosa | reverse complement strand
TTTGGTATCGTCAGCAAACTTGCTGAGGGAGCACTCCATGCCTTCATCCAGGTCGTTAATGAATACGTTGAACAGGACCGGGACTGAGGACTGACCCCTGGGGGACACCGCTCAGTACAGGTCTCCAACTAGACTCCGCCCCATTGACTACCACTCTGTGACCTGCCACAGAGCCAATTCCTAATCCACCTCCCCATCCACTCATCTATCTCACACCTTCGGAGCTTGCCCAGGAGGATGCTGTGAGGGATGATGTCAAAAGCCTTGCTGAAGTCCAGATAGACAACTTCCACCACTCTGCCCTTACCTATCCAGCCAGTCACTCCATCATAGAAGGCGATCAGGTTAGTCAAGCAGGATTTCCCCTTGATGAATCCATGCTGGCTACTCCTGAGCACCTTCTCTTCCATGTGTCTGGAGACAGCAGCCAGGATGAGCTGCTCCATCACTTTTCCGGGGATGGAGATGAGGGTCACCGGCCTGTGAGCCTCTGTGTGGGGCTGCTTTCCAGCAGGTCGACCCCTAATCGGTACTGGTGTCTGGGGTTATTCCTCCCCAAGTGCAGGACCCTCCACTTTTCCCTTGTTGAACCACAATAAAATAAGTCAAATTAAAAAGGCATCTTCTTAACCAGGTCTTAATTTTTTCACATAATCCCTGAGTACCCGAGGTTGGAAGGGAGGCTACAGGGATCACTTGGTGCAAGCCCCCTGCTCAAGCAGGGTCAATTAAACCAGGTTGTCCATCACCATATCCAGGCAGGGTTTGAGTTATCCCTAAGAATGGAAACACTATTTCCTCTTTCTTCACAGCAGCACACTCCTCTTTATGATCCCCTCCAAATGAACATCTCCTCTTTTACATTTCCTTCTATCCATCGGTAACTTAGACAACTCATTTGTTGTAACCACAACCAGCTATGCTTGCTAAAAATAGGAGAAAATATTTTCTTGGCTAGTGCATAAGACGCAAAGAAGACCATTTCCTCTCTGGGCAGTACAGTACTGTTATTAGCTGCATTACAATAGATTTCACCCTGCTTCTAAAATCTTCCTGCAAATCAGTATCTGTAGTGAGAGTCTGCATTATTTAAGCTCGAGCTACGAGCAGTTGCACTACCGCTAGGATTCGTGACAGCAAAATGCTTAGTTTCTCAAAAAGCCCCAATACAGTCTGACATCCATGTGACAACTTTATTCACCTGCCTGCAGAAGCTAGTCAGCTTTACTTGACTACAGCAAGGGCACACTAGGCTGCAGGACGTTTTGGTGCAGACAAAACACAACTCCGACTTGGTACCCAAATTGCTAAATTGCTCACTCAGCTTTTAAGAAGATCCAGGACCTGAAAGAGCAAGGATTTGACCAAGAACATCATGGCAGCTAAAGTCAATTAATCATTTTTCCTAGCCTGAAAAGCAAGTTTAGCCTGAGAAATTTGGGCAGGTTTTGTGACATAAGCCAGCAAAAGCCCAGTGATTACACCTTAGCACGCGGGAGCAGCATGGAGGGTTGGAGCACTGCTGCTAAGCTCTGTGGGCGAGACCTTTCCCATTTCACACGTTTTGGGAATGTTGTTATAACAGCCCAGAGAGGAGCGGGATAGCAGCTGTTCCAAAGTTGATGCTTCAGACCGACTTTCAGAGAGCAGCTCAAGTATTCGAAAGGTCAAAGAAACCAGGTTTCCCCCCCACCACGGTCTTCTTTCTTGTTGTTATTTTACTGATGAAATCTGGGGAAAATATAGTGCTGTTTTCATAGTGCAACACAATTGGCAAACACCCACTTTAGAGAAGTGTAGGTTGCAGCACGCATGACTAACGATTAATGATGCTCATTAAAAAATGAAGTTCTGATGAAATTCATTAATGCTTGGCTTGAGTCTTGCTAACAGTTACGCAACATTAAGAGCAAGGCAATTACAGATCTTGGCTGCGACTCACTGAGAGATAAAAGAATACCCTTTTTCCTGTTTAACTCAATGTATGACATGCTGTACTACAAAAATAAGCCGTCTTGAAACACTTCTCGAGCAACGAGACGCAGCCTGCAGCTCCATTGCCACCTGTGGGTAAGTGGTGGAGTTTGTCATCCTTTTTCTGGGTTTCACAAGACCCAGAGAAATGGAGGTATCCACAGAAAGGAATCACAACGAAGCATGAGCTGCGCTTTGGCCTTGCCTTTTAGTCATCAGGTCATCCAAAGTAGGTAGAGAACACCTTTGACTTCTTAGGTTGCTGCTTGCTGCGTTGCTTTCTTCACATTCCTGAAAAAAAAGGGAAGGAAAAAAAAGAAGGAAAAACCCCACAACCCTTATTCTACATAGTTCCGTGTCAATGAACATAGATTGCAATTCACTCACACGCTACGGGTCTGTCCTGCTAATGGGAATAAAGTCATCTATTCCATCTATTCCTGCCTAATTCTAGATGCAACCTGTATAAAGAGAATAAAAATATCATTAAAAGTGGTGATTTCATTTCACCCTTTTTTTTAATACGATGACAGCACACTTCATATTATTGATGCTTAAATTGAATAGGTATTGAAGTCCACTACACATCATTGCTTTACTTATTATACATCTGCAGTTTGCCCTGTATCTTGAGGAAAATACCATCTTCAAAGCCGTCCTTCTTGAAGTGGCCTACAAACATTTCTTTATTACTTCCTGCTGACAACTTTTAGTTCAGCAAAAGCTTGCGCTGCCTTTTCCGCAAAGGTGAGGCGCGAGCTGTGAATGAAACCATTTTACCTGGAAAAAAGATCCCATGTTATGATGGGCTGGTCCCTCGGCACAAGAGGGCTCCTGTTCCCAGCAAGCAGAGCCCAGCGACAGCTCGGCGCGTAGGGGAGCTGAGGGTTTCCGAGGAGGAAGGCACAAGCAGTGGCTTTTCCTTCTTCTCATGGCCCATTTGTAGCCACAAGGAAACCTTTAACTCTGGCCGTATTTGTGTATTTTCTGTTTAGCAGAAAAATGACCTTGGACATTTTGTCGTGGTAATAGCGTTCCGGCAGCAAAAAAAGTCCCACAGAAATAGCCAGCCCTGTGCCTAGGTCGCTGCGAGGCCCATTAGAGACTTTCACACACAGAAGTTGAATGTATGGCACTACTGCTGGTCACGGCACTTGCAGGAAACAACCAGCAAGCTGAAATCTAGAGAGAACTATTATAAACAAGCACCTACTCAAGCAGAAATGAATGTCTCCAATCTCCCCCAAGGCCAGGTCCTGCTTTTCTTAAACCCAAGATCAGTCCCTACACACAAAATGTGCATATTGTTTTACTTTGCTTGTTTTACCCATCCCTTACTGGATATACACATAAACTCTTGTAGTTTTTAAACCAAGCCCATCAAGAACGTGGCTAACAAAAGTCTGCATTTAGCACATGCAGGAAAGTCCCATTTCCAGTGACAAGCATGGCAGCAAGGCAGTCTTTGACACAAGTTTTCCTCAGTATATTTACTGTGAGCCGTTGCACCTGAGTAACTCCCAAGTAAATCCAGATCTTGGTGAAGACATTCTCCTTAAGGTGCACAAATGAGATACAGAAGGCAGAATTTTACTAACACACATTTTTAACACCTCAGTTAATCCCAAAAGCAAATTTCCAGCACTGAGCCATCAGCACTGAACGCAGAACCAGTGCAGTGCAGCAGCCTGTAAAAAGGGACTTGCATTTAACACCGCACTTAACACTAGCCCAAACGTTTCACATATTTTTCCTCAATTTGTTAAAAGCAGTAAATCCTACCAAGAGCTGTATTCCAAATGGTCCCTGCCCCTCAGCCTTGAGGTTTTAGCTCTTAAAAAAAAAACCCAAATCGACATTTAATGTGCAAAACAAAGGTGTTAACTGTCTACAAGCCAAATACTGGTGCAAGATATTTTATTTATAGATGTGTTGTTAACCCTGGAGAATAGGTATTAATTTTGATAGGAATTCATATTGACAGGAATCCAAATTTTTCAGGAAAACTGAACTGTTCTATTTAAAATCTATTTAAAATGTTTTTGAATCTGCAGAAAGCAAAGTCATCACAATATATGCTAACAGTGCAGTTAGAAACCAACTTTATTGTTGCAGCTTTAAATTATTTACACAATATAAATCTCTTTGAAAGATACATTACTTCATTTAATCAGTGGTAGAAGGCCTTATTATAATATAGCTTCAACGTTTAGTTCAAAAGAAATACAATTCACTCCAAATGATAAATGATGCAGCTAAACTCCACACCGTACAAGAAGGGTCATGGGGTCTTTGGAGAGATCACAGTACTGGAAGATGATAAAGGCTTATTTTTAAATCAGAATTATTTTATCACAGGACATAAGAGAAACTAATTTTTAAAATTTTTTTGAAGGCAAAAACATCTGTCTCTCCAAAAAAACTATGCAGTGAAACAAGTCAGGAAATGGAATATATCCCTAATATAATATGGCCATTTCTGCAAGTATTTAAAAGGTTTTAGATAGCTGGATTAAGAGGCTTGAACCAATGCATCTACTTAAAGTCATGTTTAAGAAAGTCTGAATACATTCTCAGTGCTGAGACTATTCAAAGCACTTGTGTACAAAGCAGCGTTATACTACCACAGACTACATTTTCAATACAAATGTTAAAAGGAACATTTCTACAAAAACAAACAAAAAAAAGCAAGCTGTCACACACTAAAGACTTTACACGCCTAGCATTTTTGATAATACTTAAAAATTACTACCATCAAAAGCTTAGAAATGTCTTTTTTTCCAGTTTATTCTGCATTTTACAGCATTGTGTTTAACATTTTTCACATTTCTCCTCCAAGGTTGGCTTCATCTTGTGTTTTGCATCGATCTTTGCTGCATGAAAAAAACACTTCAACACAGTGAAAAAAGAAGTCTAATACCATAAAAGCAGGTTGAAGTACCTGAAGTTGTTTCAGCTTTTATTTTTTATTAGATTTCAAGTAACTTTTATGCTTTCTTAACTTTCACTCAACTTCTAGTTTCCACAACGTCTGGTGACCACGGCCATCTGCTCCAAGTTCACAGGACTCTGTACCTGCAGGGCCATTTAGATTTTGACACTTAAAGGAATAAAACAAACCCTTATTGTCAAAGAACCTGGTGCAAGAATGTGGTTATGTAGTTAAACACGAAAAAAGCCAAGCACACACTTGAAATAAGGCAAATTAATTGACTGCACATGGATTTTTTGTAAAGTTTCAGAATGTTTCTTCTCTCCCCCCAGGTTGGCCGGTTTTAAGAACCACTTCAAGATCAGACCACACTACTACCAGTCCTCGCTGCATCAAGGAAGAGTAGCACTACCTTGGTGGCAACAATTTACACGAGTTCCCTTCCATTCTAGAGGAATTCACCTTTCCATCTTAGAGGAATAGAGCACATTCTATGTGGTCTAGAAGCCACAAGAGGTTGGTTTCTTCTGGCACGTGGCACCTGCACTTGGACAGTTTCCAACTGCAGAGACCCTCTTTCTGTTAGCTGTGTGGCTGCCTAGCAGAAGGCCTCCCTCGAGCTAGACCAAGGTCACAACTTCTCATGTCTTCCACAACCAGCGAATGCAACTGGCCTTCAGCCAACTGAATTAAAAAGGTGGCGTGGGGAGCATCAGCTGTGGGACTGCTCAACACCAGCCTTAGAGAAGTGGAAGTCTCATCAAATGCTTTCCATTCTGCTACTCCAAATACAGCCTGCCTGGTGTGGGAGAGATGACAGGAGACAGCGGGAAATTCCAGTAGCCCGGTACTCCAGCACACCTCAGAAGGCAGCTAAGGACACACTGAACAACACAAGAACATTAAAATCCATCAAGAGACAGCCACCTCACACTAGGACAGATAGGAAGTAGTCAAACTCTTCTACAAGCTACAAGGGAGGACGATTCCAGACAAGAAAGAATATTCCAGTTCATTATATTAAAAGGAGGGAAGGGATAAAAGTAGCTAATTTTAAGACCTCTTTCAGCAGGAGTTATAACAGATATTTTGTAAGCTTTTGCTATCTTCCAACTGCATTAAAAGTAACCTCAACTTCATGTTGAAAAAAGCTCACTCCTTACAATTTGCCCTTGTCCTTAATCCATACAGTTAAACAGAAAGCATATCCAACACCTCGTTGCAGAAGAACTTTAGCTTCAACTTCCATGCAGGTTGCTCACTTTTACTTGCTTTTCCTGAACCCATCCCTCCTCGAGCCCTGGAATTCTGAGAGAATGGAAGCTTCCTTTCCAGAAATCCTTAATGTTAACTTCTAGCACCGAGCCCAACAGTGCAGGTCCTGTCCATCAGGTGGGACCTATGGATGATACTAAGATCCGCCTGCCAGATGGACGAGGTGATCTGCACACCAGTATCTTCCTGCAACATTATTAAAATATAGCAGTGAACAAGGCCAAAGTAACAGCCCGAAGGACACTGTTTAAAAACACACAGGCAGGGCAAGGCAACGATAACGGTGTTTAATCTGGCGTTTATGGAAAACAACCATCCGAGCTTCGCTGCCAGGGTTAAAGGCCTCTCGAGAAACAGACTTCCTACAGCAGAAGAAACTTTTTGGAAGTTGAATATTTATAAAGTACAAGACCATTGTAATCAAAGGAAGTAGCTACTGATGATGAGATCTGGAAAGCAGCTTTTATATTCTAAGTTTAGTAGTTCTACCTTGTTCCCCCTTATGAGCTGGGGCTCATTTAGTCTTTTCTTTTTTTTTTTGAGGGAGGGAGGCAGGGAGGAGAAGAGGGTAGAGGGGGAAGGAGAGTGTGGGGAGCAAGGGAGGTTTTATTATAGCATTTAAAAGTTAGTAGCTAATCCTATTTATTATAAGGCTAAATCCGCCAAAAACATTTAAGACAGGAGACTTCTCTCACAACTGAATTAGTTGCTTTCACCACAGGAACACACTCCTTACAGAACTTCCACTCTACATGTTTCTGTTTAGAAGTCACCAAACATTCAAGGATACATAGGAAATTTTTGGAGGTTTAGAAGAAGGCAAACAATCCTAACAGCCTTGCCTATACACCATAGGTACCACATGCACCTGGCATTTAGTTTGCTCTACTGCTGGAACAGACTTTCTCTTAATCTTATCACTGTATAAATTCCTTTATTCGCAGAATCATTCCCAAGAGCACGATGTTTAAAAAAAATAAAAAAGAAAAAAGGGGGAAAAAAAAAAGCTAAAAGATGACATCGGATGCCCAAGGCTATAAATGGATACCTTAACATAAAACTATTATGCTCTGTTACAGGTCAAGTTAACAAAAGAAGTCAGCACACAGAATTAGATTTCTTCTTTACATCAAAATTTCTACAAAATAGGAGAGAATACAATGCAATACACGAGTCCATAAATGCGAGATACAGTACAATTCACACTAATTTACAAATGGTTATTTACACTGTTGTATATACATTTACAGTCAGACCTGGCTAATGTGAATCCGATAATTCCTTTCAAAATTTGCAAATCAAAACTGCAAATGAGGGACTCTCAAGTTATGCAAGCTCAAATTAGTTATCATTTAGAGATCTTTAATGCTTAAATGCTTTAAGAAATTAGACGCAGATTAACCAGACCTGACTGCAGAAATGAGAAGAAAAAAATTCACACTGTTCTGCTTTACAAAAGCAACCAGGCCACTGTGGTCTATTGACTTGATGCTATTTATGCATGAATGCCATTACTAACAATCCTCTTCATATTTACAACATAGGTTTAACTACAGAAAGAACTGTTAATTTTGGCATTCGCGCCCTTAGCTTAACATAAAGGCAACAGAGTATCTTCTTGGCAAGTCACAGTCAGAAGTAAGGGATGTTTCTAGAGCTCAGTCATTTTTTTTTTTGTCCTTCTTCAAGTATCTGAAAGTTGCTATAAGAAGATTGAGAGAGAAACTGAAGCAAGTACATGGTCTCTAGTTTGGTGCTTTAGTACCTAACTTACATTCAGGATGTCCTGTATTCACAGTTTCAAGCTAGCTTATATCCTGCTGTGATGTCTCACGCTACCGCTTCAACCTTAGCGCGCCTGCAGATATTCGTGAGCAAGGGAGAATACCCAGGGGCTACTGGCTGTAACCGAGGTGGAGCAAGACTCAAGGTAACTGGCATTTCACTCTGGATGGAGTTTCGCAGTATTTCCGCACAACAACTTGAATCAGGAAATGTTTTAATCCATACTTGTCTCAGAAGAAAACTGGTGCAAAGCAGTATTTACGTGTGTAGAATGAACTTCAACATGCAACAAGAAAGGCCCTATTGCTACTGCAAAAGTCCACCACCGTAACCTCTGATAGTCCTTGTGCTTCTTCAAAGTGGCTCAGGAAAAGCTTGCAGTATTTACTGTCTGCTTCAAAGTGCTTGCATGGCATTCAGTGGAACCTGACCACTCCACAAAACGAGGCGAGCTGCACTCATGAAGAGCTTTGGTTCTGCAGGAGCGCGTTCCCACCCTTAGAGAGTTTATTGCTACTTCTGCTGTATAAACAAACACTACTAAAAAAATGACATTGACTTCAAACTTAAAACAGTCCTGGTACACCTAGAAATAATATGGATCACCAACAGCTGGGAAAGTTAAAAGAGCATCCCAAAGTGTTGGATTTCCCAAGACTTTTTTCTTTTGAATGTCACAGCCTCTTTCAAGTATCTTATGAATACAAAGCAAAACTGCCAGAAAAAGTCACCACTTGAAGAAAACAGTTATCAAGTTCTAAAATACTAGCAAATTTACTTCCAAAGAGATCTTCCTAAACTTAAAGTGGACTAGCAAGAAAGCAAGGACATGAGCTTGTTGATCACATCTACAGGGAGGAAAAGAAAACGAACCAAGTTAATGTCCTCAGTGCCGTTTCATGAGCTCTAGCAACATCCTTGATGACTGCTACAGAAGGAAAATACAACATTTTTATCTATTTGTTTCTATTTAGCTACCAAGAGAATTTGCCCCATAGCTTTCAACTAACAAATGCTAAAAAAGAATCAACTGTTACCTAATTTCAAGTTAAAAAAAAAATCCAAATTCTCCCATTTTTATTGTATTTTTAAGGTTCTGATTGAAATAAAAAGGAGACATTCAGAGATTAATATAAACCAGTTAAGACAAAAAAAAACTTGCTTTTGTAAAATAACAGAAGGCCATTCAAAATGGTCTTTCAAGGTGAAAATTTTTCATTCACATCAATTGCTTTCTTTGTCCTGAATGAATCCAAGCTCTTGTAAAGCACAGATATATGTATGCGTATCGATGTACCCATACGTATCCATACCCATAGATGTATACATATGTATATGCACGCACACACACATGGCAATGTGCTGTAAAGCAACTTCGAATAAATACCTTTCTTGGAGTCTGTACAAAAGGCTCCCCACAATATTTACTCCTCAGGTAAGTTTGTGTTCACTTGTGTGTATATGCAACACACAGACTTTGTACATGTGGGCACTTAAATGACCAAAGTGCAAAGGTTTTTCAGAGTATGATCAGGGTCCAGTATCGTCCGCCCAACTCCACACTAGGAGTTAGTTTTTGAGATTTAAAGCCTCTTTTCCACTCCTTAAACTTATTCATTTTTTTTGCTAAGTAAACATTTTCCTTTCAGTTCACATTTTGTAATCCAGATCACTCTTGGTATAATAGCTTTAAGAAATAAGGAAATAGCAAGTGTGTGATGCTCAAAGCTCCACTGTCCAAACCCTACATGTTTCCATACTATCTTTTGAACTGGAGACTTTGAAAAGCGATTCGCTACCACAGACTAAAAGACAGAACATACCAGAACCGGCAACTACAAGACCAAGCATTTAAGACTAGGATCCAAGGTTAAAAGATGACAAAATAGAAGAAAAGACATTGTCCACACATGAACTGTAAACCTAAGTGTCTTGCTCCCCAGTGCAACAGGATCTCTGCTTACTAATCTTCAGTTCAATAGTCCATTCCGTTCGATACTGCTGAAGTACATCAAATACAGAGACCAGAATAGTGTTCACTTTGCATCAAGTTTCAAAATGGAATTCAGATTTTGGAATAGTGGTCTTTCATATTTTTTCTTCCTTTTTTTAAAAGCAAAGTACTTAATAAACAAGCAGCTTTCCCACAAAAGTTAAAGATGGTACAGTTCCCATCTAACACTGTGACGGTTCACATCCTCAAAGAATCTGACAGCCACAGAACTTTCACATTTTTACAGCTTAACATACCAAGAAGGAAAATCAAAATGCCATTTACCATTTTGGCAAACAGGTTGATTCTTATACAACAGAGAAATACCGCAAGATGGAAAACTACATTTTTTTGATCCTCCCAGGCCTTCTCTGCCCCACTACTGCATGTTGGTCATCAATATTTTTGGAGTATATTACCAGTGATATTTTGCTTGTATAGATCTAAAAGATTCATATTCTCTGACCATGTAGCTCTCTAATATAAGTTAACACAACTTCAATAAAATAAGTTGTTAAACAAATCCTTTGGAACAACTTCACTGTTTGCACCCAACTTTCACAAAAACTGATGAAAGCAGCAATGGAATCATGTTAAACTTATAATAAATAATTCACATACAACATATGTTAAATTACAAAAAAAGGATTAAATTGCCATTTCTACAACCTTTTATAGATTTAGCAAGTTTCTAATCCATTTTTTTTTAAATCAACAGCAGTAGGTATGCTCCTCATATTAAACTTAACATTGAAGGACTGTTTAGAGGCATTATTTATAAAGCAAGAACCACCAAGTGAGCATTAAAAGAACTTTAACAAATGTTTAGCTTTTTTTTCCAGTATCTGTTCTCAGAAGGTTCAGGGGTTGTCTATCCACTTGGTAAGTTTCCTCCTCTTCATTACTCAGGAAGAGTTAATGTCATGACCTCCAGCTTCATTTTGAAATACTGGTTAAAACGAACAATTGCATACCTAACCAAAGGGAGACAGAGAGAGGTATCAGTTAAGAGCAGTTAAGAGCTATTTGTGTAATTCAGAACCCTAATTCAGAATAAACAGAACCCTACTAGGGCTATGCACCTAACCCAGCACCTTCCAGAGCAGCTGCTGAGGGAAAAAATCAAGGTCTGAGCAACCACATTGTGGTAAATCCTCACAACACTTGCCCCGTTTGCTTTGTTTGGAGAGGCGCTCACATCCAGGGGTTATCACAGGTGGTAAACGGGCAGCTGTACTTAAATGAGCTCAGGCTTTGGGGATGCAAGAATGCTCTTTCCAAACCAGCTTAGAAACTGCAACAAAATGTTCTGTTTCTTTCCACGCTGTCCTTTATCTTGTTTTTTTGTGCCACCTAGTGGTTCATAACCCGCAGTTCTACTTGAAATCAAGTCACAAAGCTAGGGGCAGAGGTGGATGGGAAAGTCAACTTCCTAAACTTAACTCTTTTTTAAAAACACAATTAAGTCTGGTAATCTGCCTCAGTCATTAATTACAAAAGAAGAAAAATCTAAGCTGAAGCCAAGCCTTATACTGAGAGAAGGTGATTAATTTTCATCAGCTTTTCCAGTCCTCAATGGACAAATTCTCCCTTCTCTGATGAAAGATTAAGGGAAAACATGCCAAGACACATATTCACCTGAAAGGAAGCATCAACTAGTCTATCTCCAAATAGAACCAAGTATTCATTAGAACTGTGGAGATTCCTTAGAAAGGAGAAAGGGCAGGAATGTCTCAAATCAACTCCCATGCAGTTTATGCATCCCAGAAGTTAAAAAAAACACAGCAGGGTCACACCGACAGGTCTGCTGTTTTCTGATACTCGTGAGACTACGTAATTTACAGAATTCTCTTCTATCCTCAACTATTCTGTGACTCTTATGAAATGCAGTAACGAAACAAAACAAAACAAAAGGGTGGAGGGAATCCACCGGTCCCCATGTGGGAAGCATGCAGCACACTTACCCTAGGAAATCAAAATCGATGGTAGAATATTTGGCTTGAATTAGAGCCCACAATCCCCAAAAGAAGTGTGATGCCTAAAGGAAAAAGTTAGTAGCAACAGATTAGCACTATATAAAAACAAACCTATATTCTAGCATAGAGACAAAAAAAATTCTACAGGATAACTCTCAAACAAAAACCAAATCCTTTGTAAATCTGTGTCTACCAAAACTTTTTCAATAAGCAATACAGATTTAATTACTGGCTATCTCTTCAGGTCTCTTGACTCCACAAGTTTCTTCTCCAAGAAAGATACTGTTGTGTTTGTTAAAATTGTTGATCAATCTAGCAATTGATCAATATACTTCAGTAAACTTTGGAACACATGTGTATACACACACACACACACACACACAGCTGGATAATCTCCCTGTGAAAGATGCATTTTATTTCTGGACCACCCACATTACAAATGATCCATTTCAGACTTCTCTAGATAGTTGCTTAGAGTAAATACCTAGATTGCTTCCTGAAGCACTTACATGTGCATCTTGACCAGACACAGACAACATATATGCACACACACATGCCTGAAAACACACCTTAAACTGCAACTCCCCTATGCGTGTGTGTGTGTGTGTGTGTGTGTGTGTGTGTGTGTGTGTAGGGGTGTGTGTGTGAATCTCTTCTCTACCTTTAGTTTTTGTTAACTCCATCTGATGGCAAGCAGCTTGTAGTTTTATACCAGTATTCATTCGTTTTTGCCTGTTTTCTCTTAATAAAACCTCCAGCTTTAAATAACATTATATCTTGTGTTTGGCTCTATTTGTACACTCTGTGTGGTCCAGTTCTAAACAGATTTCTATCCTCTTAAACATCACTACGAGCATAGCTTAAAACTGACAAACAATATTGCACTTTTAACACAGACCACCAGCCTAAATAACTGCAAATCTAACTTTTCCAAGTGAACAGGACAGCTGAATTTTACAGTAACAGCTGGTAATATAAATCAACAGAGTAATAACAGACAAAACAATATTTTCTTGTTTAAGAAAAATCAAAATTTTTTTAGTAAATTGTCTTGCTAGAAATCAAGTTATTTTCTCACCACAGCCATTAGCTTTTTGCCAGAAAACTAAAGCCATTATGTTAATTATGGTGCATACTTGCATAGTCAGAAAGAGGACTAAAACAAGGGCATTTTGGCTTCTTTGCCACAGTCCTCCTAGGCAGTTTGGCACTTTTTATCCTTTAGTTTTATCTTATTTTGCTTTTTACTACCTATCTGCTGGATAAAAGGTAGTTTTGTTGTAACACTTCATGTTCCGTCTCTCACTTCTCTCCATCTCATGATCAGGACTAGTTGAAAAAACTAACAAAGATAATGTGGGTCTGTAAGTAACTCTGGAAATAATGCAAAGATATGTTTCAAGTAACTCCTGGAAAAGCAGACAGGCAGCTTAAAGCTATTTCTAACAGTGTGTATACATACTATATATTTTTCTCTCTCTACAAATATAGCAGGGGTACTCAATGATTAAATGTCACATTTCACTTATTATTCATAAACTGTGTTTGACCATGTCTTTTAGAAAAAAATGTACTTATACATCCAACGAGACAGCAAAATCATATTGAATTCTCTGGAGAGAGCTCAAAAACCTGCTCAGTCTTTTTAAAGGGACGAGAGAGCAGAGGTTTTAGATCCAGAATCTTTGACTGACCAATAGAGCAGAGAGCCCTTAGAGCACACAGTGCAGGAGGAGCAGCGAGTCGACTCCCCCAGCCAGGCCCTGGGCTCCACGGAACTTCCCAGGAAGCACAGGGCAACACACAAACAATTTTGCTGCAATTTACGTCACGGAAGTGACTGAAACCCAGCCTGGAAGCAGCTATGGGCCTGCCAAGACACTGCAGGCAGAGCAGCTGAGACAGTACTGAAAGACTCAAAGGTGACCAAATTGTATTTAGAAAAACTAAGCATCTTAGCTGTATTCTTTAAAAAATAAAGAAGCTTTTATATTCCTAAGTGCTATAGGTCTTTATGGATCACTGCCTTCCTCTTCTGTCTCCTTATAAGTCAAATGCAGACCCTACCAAAGCGCTGTGGACAACTTAGGGATCTCTCACACTAATGAACAGCTGAAGAAAACATTGCCAGATACTGACTGCAGTATCAAAATACTGATACCCTTTGCTTGGAATAGTCTACAGAAGAATCGTAACACACCAAAGCTGTGAGGCCAAGTTACTTGCTACTTTCTATCATAAACTCTGAGGACTTTCTGGCATAAACATATAAGTTAAAAAGAAAAGAGTGTGGTGGTATTGTGCTTTTAGTCTAAAATTCAGTCAGCCAGCATTAAAACAAATCCAAATCCTGTTTCTTCTTAGAAGATTTGGCACAAATGGTACAAATACTACACGCACCATACATGAAATAATCTTAAAAATGAATTGGCAACTTTTACGTGAAGCAACAGTAATGGTTGTCTGATAAAAGTAAAAAAAAAAAGAAGGGAGATCCTTTGGCAGTCATATTAGAAGAGGAAAACCCAGGAACCCAAATTCTCATCCTTTGTTCTCTCTCTCTCCCCCACCTTCCCTCACCTCCCAATTTTTTCATACAGTGGTCAGCTGGACTAGAGGCTTTAAGAACTTGCCTCTCATAATAGAGAACTTTACTAGCTCATTTAGATAGTCATCAAGGCCCAAGACACAGCTTTATTTTCTCCCTGACAATAGGGAATGGCATCAATTTGATTAAATGGACACAATGCCTGACCCGAGCCTTTTCAAGGAAAATCAGCCTTAGGAGAAAGGTCAAGGGGAGCAGAAGGAAAACAGTCACACAAAAGAAAGCACATTTTGCTGCATCAAGAGTCCATGGGTCTATTTAAACTGATCAAAAATGACTTTGCCTAGGAATTGAAGTCATAACATATAATCCTATGTGGCCTAGCATTATTTGTCTCTTGGAGATGAAATGGATTTGAGTGAGCACTTGATGCACATGTGAGCAGCATTTGGGGAACAGGCATGGTGCCATCTAAAAAGTGAGAGTAAAAAGCAAGCTCAGAATTTAAATAAAAGGGTTAAGGAAGTTTTTCTTCATATACACAGCACACTGCTTAAGAAATCGGCAATCACATTTGTCTAAAAACCAGCAGCCTTCTCTATGTTATTTGATATGTTTTAATTCACAAATATTTACCAGTGCAAACTGATTGACTTGAACATAAAGAACTTCAACCTCCTTCTCACTGACTTCTGTACCAAATCCTTTGTATTCTTTGTAGGCCTCGAGGTAAGATCTCAGCCATTGTTCCTGTAACTCTCTTTTGGGGTAAAGGCTGTAGTCTACCTCATTTACTCCTAGAAAAGAAGAAAAATCCCTGTCAGGATTTCAGAGCATCACCATAAAAATCCATGCACACAGAACCACAGAAGTCAAATATTTCTGTGGATGAACATAAATATTTGCATATTTACTCTAGTTGATTTTATTAGTTACAGATTGGCAAGAATTCCTTACACAGGACTCAAAAAGAATTATCTTGTATATATTTGCAGCCACATACATACTCTATCTATACCAGCAAATTCACCGAGTTTAATATTGATGGCAGCATCTGCACTGTGAAACAAAAGCTCTCCCACAGATGTCAAGTATTAATGCATTTCATACAAAAACAGACTTAACGACAATATTATCCAAAACAGAATGCAGTTATATATATTTCATCACTGATTAAGCTCATGTTTCCAAGACAGAAGCTTTACAAAAACTCTCTCCCCCCTCCACAGGGCACTGTAGCATTAGAACTCTTTATCTCTGTAACCAACCTTTTCGTCCTACTTTTCCTTTAAAGCATAAAGCTCAAAATCTACCAACCTGCAGATGCTCAGCCAGAGACCACGTGCAGTTTGCTCGGATTCCCAATCCAAAGTTCATGCCCCCCTGGCTATTCTTTTCAGAGGATTTAAGATTGTATCTTGTCTACAGGGCTGAATAAAAGCTTTTCTGTTTTCAATAATCTGCTTTTACTCATCTCAGGGCCCCTCTGCTTTGTTTCCCTCCCATTATTCCACAGTGTGCTGTAGAAGCACCGCACGCTTTCTGAGGAACATTGTGCTTAACAATGTGCATGTGCCATCAGCAGCGTTATACGAGGCACAAAGTCCTATTTATAAACACTGGAGGCCTCTAACACCTGAACTCTTTCCTGAAAGCAAACAAACAACAACAAAAAAGACAGATTTGTGCTTCAGCTTTGCCATGACCTACTCATCTGGTACAGTTGTTTAGCAGGAGCAAAAGCCATATATTTCTTACTTGTGTGCAGAATCTTCTTAGGGTACTTACCTCTTAAAAGACTTCCTTGGACATTAAAGAGATAACAAATCAAAAAAATTCAAAATCATTTTAAAAGAACTTCATATATAACATATGATACATAAATAAATCTAAGGGCATCATAAGCCTGCAGAAGTAACATGAATGCATTCTGATACTATCAGATGAGCAGCTACACATACAGACAAAGACAGGAAGATACATATACAGGTATGCATACACTGTGTGAAGTACAGCAATATGCATCATTTTGTTACCAAGTTCATTTTCACCTTGGAAATCCATTTTTTTACCTGCAAATTCATTGAAGTGATTCCCAATGTCATAAGCCAGGTAGTTGTATCCAGAGTATTCATAGTCTATGAACTGCACGTCACCTATGTGAGACACAACGACAGCAACATCAGAGTCAGCACCAAAGAAGCCAGAGCCCCAATTCCTTCGTGCCTTTGAAATTATCTCTGCTTAGTTGTGTCTACTCAAACATTCCAGGGTAAGGCTGTGAATTTTATGATACAAGATTATCCTCAACATCACTGGAGAACGCTCTTAAATAATTACCTAGCGCTTACAACACACTTACTTTTAAATTATGAATAGAAGAAGTTAGATTTTAACTTCTACCACATGAGGGCATCTGTTGCCTTCAAACAAGAAATGCCATAGAGGATCCATTACCCAAACCTTAATTAGAAATTAAGTATTTTTCCTCCCCCAACATAAATAGCAGCCCTGCTTATTTTCTCACAAACATGTAGCCAAGATGGATTAACAGGTTGTAGTTTGTTGATATTATCCCACAACCAATCATACTTATAACTTAAGAACAGTACTCATTTTTATTATTATTATTTTTACTAGTTAAAAGAAAGTGACAGAAAATGCTCGAATGTTTGAATATAGGTACTTTCATGTAAGAAAGAAATGATAAAATAGCAACATGCCCCATATGCTTCCAAATTACTTTTACTACACTGTGTTTACCAGCAGGGAAGCAGGGGAAAGTGCAGGAGAAAGTCATTCAAGGTGGTAGAACCCTGAACCTTCACAGGAAGGTCTGTATCACTGCAAAGCTGCAATAATTCAACTATGTGTCTTGCATTCCAAGCAAATCACAGTGAAATTACCAAAAATAACAGAAAGGGAAGTGAGGGGTAACTTTAAGAGTTGTTCACAGTAGAAATCTAAAATATGTATCAAAATTGCCATCTTTTATTTCCCCACTGTTATGCTAGAAGGAATAGACTTCATAGTCTGCACTACTCCCTCTCTACACTTTACTTTTATTGACTCTCTGCATGAGTATCTCCATTATTTATTCAATAAACACATATACTCCTCCTATTACAATGAATAACCTTATTCATGCAACTTAAAACATCTTACAAAAAATAACGTTAATGACCACACCTTCAGGTCAAAAAAGCAAGAACAAACTTGAACTACATTAACTATTTCCTGGACTGTAAGGATTGTAACAGCTCTCCAATGCAGTACTAAAGAGATTCATGGATATTGCACCTACCAAATACAATAGCTTTGCCACAGGGAAATGTCCCAAGAAAGTTATCACAGGACAACTGCAGCAGTTCCTCATATCTATGCAGTTCATTTTCTTCAGCATGTTTGAAACATTACCCCCTTTGTGTTTCTCATGTTTTTATACATATTCCTCTTAAGTGCTTAAAAGGGAAATTAAACCCCAACAACATGAATAGAACAACTTAGTCACAATCCTCCAACTCTGGGTTTGCTCTGTCCTCCACAGAAAGGGAGGATTGTGCACCAAGCTTATGAGGTTAAACATATTAGGCTCTGACAAACCAACACGGGACTGACCTGCAAAGTAGCAAGCTGCTCCCAGGAAATCTTGTTGGCAGTACAAAATTCAGGTTCTCTAGAACACTAAAGCAATTTTACAACAGCTGCAGCCAAGATCTTATGAGACAGACACAGTTTTAACTTCTCCTGCTAACTTGACTGACACATTCATACACTTCTATGTTTTCTTACTGGTTCTTTAGCTTGTGTTTACTTTAAACAAACATGCAAGTTACAAGCCAGTAAAATTATACAGCCCAACCCCGATTCGTATTCTGCTACACAGCTAAACTACTAAATCCCTCCCCAATCACTTAATACTGGTTTCTCAGGTAAAATATAAATCTGTCTGGAAAATATCAAAATAATATACACTTCAAATTAAATATTAAATTTGGGCATTAAAATGATTTGAACACATTGTTAATGTCTGTATGTTTTTTATTTTTAAAAAACACAGTTATCCCTTAGACCTTATTTCCAGATATAGTTACTTATATTCTAAATTAAGAAATTCAAGCTAGCAAAGTACATGAGAGGCTGTTACCAGGCTCTGCGCTCTCCTATGGGGAGGTGCATGTGAACAAATGGTGCGACAAACCTCCAGGCAGTGTGTTTTAGTAGCACGGTGCACACCACCACGGGGCAGCGACAAGGGCATAGTTAATCTGTAGCAGATGAAGAAAATTTGGCAAACTCGTATTTGGCAAAACAAAACTTAAAAGCGAAAAAGTCTGGCATTTTTGCTGCTGTCTTCCAGGCCCACGCTATTCAACCTTAAGTTTAAATTTTGGCATGAAACAGATTAGAGATGCAAGAGGCTTCCACAAAGAAAAAACTTTGCATTAAATGTCAAAATGTCCACATTGTTAGAAGCTACTTTTAAGACAATCTGGAATTCGTAGAGGAAAGCTACTTCAAAAAAATACAGTTTACCTTGGTAGATAATCAGCTAGCTTTTGTTTTATACTAGTTTAAAGAACCTATTATATTACATCAAAATCACTAGCAGCAGGCAGACCAACGACACTAAGTAGAAGCATGTTTATTTTATGAAGTCAAAGGGTAGTTAGAGCTACACACTCTCATCTCTCTGGACAAGCTATTTTCATGAACAGCAATAAAATGCTCAAACATTCTTAACGTCTTAAAGTTGAAAAGAGTTTATTTTACCAAGTGTTCTATTACTGTAGAGAACATAAAATGGAATGGTTATCACTACTCAACAATACAAACTGCAGCCACATTGTGCTTTACCTCTGAAATCCATTTTTAAAGTATCAAAAGTAGTAGCAAAGAGGGCACCTGCTGCATCTCTTTGGAGAACTGAAAGGGAGGAAGGTGCTGAGCCCCCTCTTTTCTAGGTGCTTTTGATTTTCTATGGTTTAGCAAGTTTAACACTTCCCATGTGCAAGTCTTGGCATGAGCTATCACAAGAGAAACATGAATCCCAAGCTCTCCTATCTTGCTTATGAGGTGAACCAAAGAGGTCCTACAACACAGTTCCATTAAAGAAAAAGATCTAGGCTATGAGCATACTGAAAAGAAAGAGGGGAAAAAAAAGGGGGGAGGCTACATACCCAAGAAATAATTTTAGCTATGAGTATCCAATATACCTTTGCAAAATAACATAGGTTTTAGAGCAAAACCAGAAGCGTTAAACGCACTTCAGTCCTCAGAAGCACTGAGCACCCACAGACTCCTACCAAAGATCATAAAAAACACTAGGTGGGCAGAAGGAATGAACAAAACAAAACCAGCCATCTACCTACACTCTGAATTTCCTGACAGGTATTTTTAATACATTTAAAAATGTATTAACACAGACAGATACAAAAGAAAGATCATCACAGGATCCCTATATATAAATAATATCAAGAAGTTAGCAGGCTATTTTGATGTTCAAAATGTAATTAACAGCACAAGGAAGCTCTGGGGTTTCTTTGAAAAGCCATTTATACCCATAAGCCATGAAAAGTAACACTTGCAATTTTCATATCCTGAGTGCCTTGCAACGGACATTAGCAAAGCAGCAGGAAACACAAGTTCTCCAAGCCACAGCTGAGCAAATTCAAGTCAGATGAGTGACACACTCCACTAAACAAAGGCATCACTCAACAGGCTATTCCAGTCTTTTTAAGATAGCTTAAGGACACAAGGCTGACTCTTCTGAAAAACAATTATGTGGCATAATTTTTTTTCTTGCAATTTAACATAAACTTAATTTGGAGGACAAATCTAAAGCAAAGCAGGGGACAAGCCACAACAACCATTTTATCTTTATTTAGACCAGAGCTCTTGTGTTTGTTGCCAGCCTGTAGCTATGTTTTCTTCCATGCTTACTCTTAAGCAGTTTGTTCTCAAACAGCATAACGGATGAAGTGTTGTTAAATCAGTAACTACTAATATATTACTTTGTTTGTGCCAGCAAGATGAAGACTACCTGCTTTCATCACTTTACTGAGTAAAAAGGAGAGAAAAAAAAAATAGTATTTCATTTAAAATACTGATTTTTATCTCAGCTCTGGTTTAGGGTCACCAGGATCTCTCTCATATATGGGAATATTTCCAGACCTTCCAGACAAATTAATCAAATTTATTAAGATCTCTGCAACACCAAATCTGTTACTTCAAACACTTAGAAGCCAAACATAATGTACAAGTGCAGCTTTAAAGATGATATTTTCTGCACTTGCAGAGTTACTTGTACACTAATTTAAAATGTTCCATTGCTAAATATGAATTGTTTGAATTCTGTTTAATTACAGTGATGGCTGAACTTCCACTTCAAAAATTGTGCTCCACATTTTAAGATTACACTAAAGGAGAAGGGTGGTCTTGGTTCTGTAAGAACAGTACAAGAAATGGCTTCTGCAGGACAAATACTCTACAGTAAAGTTGAGGTTTGGTTACTACAGGAATGATACCTGCTGGACCAGGACTGCAGGTTCAAGTTTTACAGTACAGGATACGTGTGCAACACTCAAGCATGTAAGCTTAACAATCTCCCTACATTAATATTTCCAAGGCTTTTTCCCAGTTATTTATAGCTAGCTCGGGGCCAAAGTGCTTTACATACCTCCCTCCTCCCCACCCTGTCCCCAAACACTGAACACTCACACACAGGTTATGTAGGATTGCTCATAAGTGATGCACTGCTGGCATTGTTTTTTCCTCCATTCTGTTTGTAAAAAGAAAAGCACACAGCATTTGCAACTTTAAACCTATTGACCATGACAGCGAGCCTTTTAAAGGAAATCCTCATGTGTTATTTTGAAGTATGAAGAAAAAACAAGAAAGAAAGAAAGAAAAAAAAAGACCCTGACATACTAGAAAGAACACAAGCTGATTATTTTTCTTCATTAATTAGAACTGTAATCTACAGTTGGACCTAAAAATAAATAAATAAATAAAAACTGCAGCTATATAACTAGAAGTACTATCAATTGCCTTCCCTTGAAAAATGGAGTTGCTCAGATGGAAGGTCTAAATCGCAGTGTACGTGTGTGTCCGTCTGATGCAGAGTGGTTATAGACAGAGCCAATTTTCATATGAGAAGCAAGTCCAACATTTTCTTTGTTAATTTTGATTTAGAATTTAAGGCACAAAAACTGAAGAGCTCAAAAGACCAATGATGACTGAGGAGGAACACTTCAGTTCCATCCAAAGTCATTTGTTTTACACATTTTGGTTTACATACCACACCGATCTCCAAATTTTTAGAAACGTTAAAAAAAAAAAGTTAGTTATTCTAATTTCTACAGAAGGTCTTGCATAGCTGGATGAATTTGTTGCCCTCTGCTAAGCTTGGATATTTAAGTGGGAGAAAACAGTAGATAAACTAGAAAAGTATTATTCCTGCACCAAATCAACTTCAGCATCCTAAGTTTGCTTTGTGTTTTTATACAAATATTCTTGCTTCATTTAGTAACCAAGCTTCAAACCACTAAAATCAAGCAATAAGAAAGATATCATGGGTTTCAACAGGAACTAGAGAGCTTCTGTGTACAGCAGCTTTAATAAAAATCATGAGTTCAGTTTACTATAATAAAAACAAAAATGTAATTGATCTTTGCCAAGATGTGTACTGCCTATAACAGTTTAAAGAAAACATATATTTACAAAAGAACATTAAGATGTCCACGTATCTCATACAGAATAGAAATCAAACCACTGAATGTAGTGCCAAGTATCCCTAAGATGCTCCATCACACAGGTCTTGTCCTTGAAAACACCATGGTCTGACAAATCAGAACAGTACAGAGATAAAGAGCAGACACTGTCTCCAGGTTATTTTCTATGCTTATATGATCCTCCCTGCCCTCCGTGGCCCCTTGCCAACTCCCTTCCCTCCCAAAGTTTGCACACTAGAATAGATTTACTGGAAACAGCTACATACTTCGAAGCCTTCAGTCCTGAAGGCAGGCTACATATTAACAAATTCATTAAGGAGAAAGCAAAAACACCAAGATTTTTCTTTATATGACAACATACAGATGTGAATTAGCTAATTAAGCAAACAATTATTTACACTAATACTACCACTACAGTGAATTTTACAATGTCAGAGTTCCAGTTGTAGCTATCGGTGAAATAACATGACCAACTTAGCAAATACGATTACAGAACAAAGCAAAATAAGCCAATACTTACTGCTTTGTTCAATACCTACCTCGTTTCTTGTTGTAAATAATATTCTTACACAAGAGGTCGTTGTGACAGAGTACCACTGGCGAGCCTAAATTTGACAATCTTTCCTTCATCCAGGCCATCTCTTCCTGAAGGACTTGAGGACTTGGAATGTCGCTTAAAAACCTTTTTCAACAGAAGACATTCGTGTTTAGTACTGGGCTCAACAGCAAACAGTTGTAATTAAATAGCTTTGGTATTATCCTCTATCCTCTTATTTCCAAGAACTCAATATAACCTCTCAAACTAGGACACTATTTCCCCTGCCTCCCCTTGAGTCAAATCATGATGACTATTCCCCTCTTCCTACCCAAAAATTATCTTCTGAAGACTGTCTGTGCTGTGAACCATAGTAGTCCAAAGCTCAGAAGAAGGACTGAATGAAACCCTCCACATTTTCAAAAACTATAGATTAAAATGGGTGTAGCATCACTTTGATTTGCTTATTGCTTAAAACATTACATTATTTTCTTTAAATAATTACTAATTTTTAAATACATGTAGCTATACAAATGAAAGTATCATTTTTCCCTCTAGTACAGGAAAACTCTCCAGTAGCTGGTTTATGTTTCATATTTTCCCTTAGTTGCTTAAACTTTTCAGTTTTCTTGAGAATTTTAGCTAGTAGAATAAAGTTAAATAATGCAACTTTGATAATGGATTTCTTAACTGAAGTGCAAGAAATAGAGCAATGGGCATCAGTACATTTCAAGAAGTTTAAGATTGTTTAAAGCTGGAACCTGCTTACTGAAAAGTATAGAGTGTGATGATACTGTACATACACTTCCAAATTGCAGCATGACACTTTGATTTCCCTTTCCTTCCTGAGAAATGTGCCTTCCACTCAAGCTTTAGATTACAGCACTGAACCTCTATTCAGATTAAGTACTGCTCCTAATATTGTTGTTCCTCTGGCCCCAGTGACCAGGGGCTCAAGCTACGTCATAAATCCGTCTTGCTCCTGATAGGAGCAAGAAGGGTCAGCATGAAGCAGGAAAAGCTAATAAAGAATTTACCTTTTATTTACTTCCTCATCCATAAATTCCGTAGGTATAAGAGAAAAGTATTTCCCCATCTTCAGCCAGAGGTTAGATTTAGGGATCCACCCATTGTGCGCATGGATAGTATGAATTTTAGCAAGCTGTCTGGCAATCAATCTGGAAAAAATACAAAGCTTAATTTAATGCTACGTTTGCAATAGAGGGGACAGTCCTTACCACATCTCTTCCTAGCAACGAGACAACAACCTGTGCAACAGTGAATCCAAGGAGTCTAAGCACAAGGCCAGGAGTATTACAGTGCAAGGACGAGCATCCTGCAAGACTCAAAGGTGTTTAATAGCACTGCTAAAAGCTTGGCAGGGGGAAGAATGCATTAACTTGGTTACAGAAGGCACTTGAGCTGCGTTCACTGCTATATTGCAACTCGTGCATCTTAAGAATTCACTCAAGTTAGCTGCAGTTTTTAGGCATGAAATAATTTCAGTTCATGTATGAAACATGAACTGTTTTAAGTCTTAAAACCTTTTCAGTTCACTACTGATAGCTTAAAAACCCCTAAGTCTCAATGGAAGACTACTTTGCAACTATTCACACAAAACAGAGTATACTTGAAACAAAGAGTGAGCATTCACTTTAATCAAACACAGCCTCCTACAATGAACTATGCATCATGTTAAATAAATAAACATCCTGATAGTATCATGCAAGTGTTAATAAACATCTTGCAATTAAGTCACCTTTAATTTGAACCTTGCTGCTTCCCCTGAAGGCTACTACACATATTCAGCACTGAAATTCCATGATAAACCACCGTAGAGAATAATGAGCTGTTATATAGTAACCACATTATGAAATGCTCCTATGAACCAAAATAAGTTGTCTTCCATTTACTCTCAAACTACCATTGAGATCCCTTGGCCTGACACAACACCATAAATGCAGAGCAGAACTTGATGAAATAAAAAAGTGTTACCGGAAAATATCTGGATTGCAAACATGCTCTGGATCCAGCGCCTCTCCCTGCATGAACTCATAGCACAGGCCATTATTGAAAGTGCAGTAGAGCTGAGGGGCACAGCCATGGGCCTGCAGCACACGGAAACTCTTCACCTCCTCATCTCGATCGACCAAGAGCTCCGTCTTATTTCCATAGATTCTGACTAGAACCACATCATCCGTTATGTCGCCCACGTAGCAGCCAATGAGTTTATTGGTGATTCCATCAGTGAACAGCTGAAAGGGAAAGAAAATAATGCATCAGCTACTTAGCTCTGCATTTGTATTTTGAATGTGCAGGAAAGGGAAGAGAATGCAGGGTTTCTCCTCCCAGGCTCATGAAAGATGCCTCTTTACTAGACTGAGAATTAACAAAAGGAATTGGTAAGACACAAGGAAAAAGAAGATGAAAAAAAATTCAAATGTTTTCCATGTAACATCTGAAGATGGACAAGGACACAAAAACATGCTACACAAATACAGAAATACTGTTGCAAAAATCAGCAACAGAAAGCTCACTACTGTGAAATATTTTTTTCATATAAGCACTCTGAAAATGGTATTATTAAAATGGCTGAAAGCCTGATAAGGCAGAAATCCTTTATCTTAGACAAGAAAACCTGTCTGGCACTAAGACACATCACATGAAAACAAAGTTCTGATGGCACCAGCATTTGCTGATCATCGCAGGAGTATAAAAGGTATTCCTGGAGTCCTACGCTACTCCTTTCAAAAACCAGAATTCACATCAGAAACTCAGTTCAAGCTCAGTGATGACCTTCCCATCGGCCTTCAGATTCTCCTGCTTGCGAATGACAAATGCTGAACTTGCACGTCCTGACTCCACCATGAATCTGAGACAGTGCTTCAAGAGCAACATCCCAGTTTTCAGGCTCAAATGTCATCCCAATTTAAGAATTTAAGGAAAAAACTTATGTTATGTCATTTCACTTCACAACTGGCATGTAAAATTCAAAAGACAAATGTTTTGTGTCCTGATCACCAAAACACAGGGAAAAGCAATTTTCAAAGCCCTGCTATTTACTTCGTCTGGGTGACGAGACTATTCATCGATGACTGTACAAGCTGAAGGTGAAGCAAACTCTTCACAAGAATAAGAATATTAATTGGGTATTGTATTTTAAATCTAATGACTAGCTATTCGTTGCCTCCCAAGCAATAGCCAAGATACAGATCCTACAATTTGTCTTCTATGGAAAAAAACTTCTTTCAACTTTGATGACAGGGGCTAGACAGTCAATAGAGAGGTTTCACTCTAGGAGATACCATCACACAGGATGAAATACTGTGCTGCATGTGCAGACTAGCATTTAATAAAGCACTTCTAAACAGCAGTTTTCTATTCTCCTGCAATCCAGGACTGTTTTATAATTCAGAAAAGAAGTAAATCAGATCTGGTGCTTTCAAATTCTTTGCATCTTGTCAACCCAGCCTGAAGCCTTATAAACTTGCTAGCTGAGTTTAAGAGATAGGGAGTATTTTGTCCTAGGCTTGTTTGGGTTACAAGAGAATTCTGTGAAAACACGCAGAGCCTCAGAACCAATTCCAGGAGCAAGCTACAATTTGGTGGCTCTCTTAAAATAAAAGCTAGAGGCCTTCTTTTGGGAAAGCCAGTCCACACAAGTTTTAATGCCTGTTTTAAGGCAAGAATCAATGCTTTCATAAATATGGAGCAATCAAATATATAGAGATGTGGACAAAAAGCCGGTTCTGGAAGTCACAAGGGATAAGCTGACATCTATAGCATCATTCTATTTGATGTAATTTGCCAATAAAATCAGCTTACAAGTTTTGAGATTGTTTTAAAGGAAAATATTTCTTTTGAAATAAAATCACTCCTAAATATTTCTCAAAACAGCTAATTCCATTAATGCTAACACTTCTTAATAGGTATTTCAGGACATATCTCTTTCACTACATAAATCTATAGTTATCTTCTTCAGAGTCAGCAAGTGGTTTTACTGATTTTTATTCCCTTTGTCTTACTAGGAATTTCCTAAATTCTCTAAATGTCCCTAGACCCTCAAGATTAGCAGTAAAAGGTGCCAATGAACTTTCACCAATAAATCTCTAAATGCAGTTTTCACTGCAACAGAAATTAAAATAAACTTGTATAAAGAGAGAGGAACTTGTAGAGAATGGAGGAAAACATCTTTTAGTCCTTCACACAATCGGTGTACAAAAAATAAGCATTTGACAGTACACAGAGCCAGAACAATACACAATATAGAATCTTTGCTTTCAACCATTTTCATAACAATTAATATTAAATTGTTATGATAACTACTGCAACAGCGAGAAGAAAACTGTACCTTTTAGGTACAGGTACATCCTACCTCCAGGTTTTCATATTAAAATGAATGTAAGTGTATGCTCTCTAACCCTAATCCTACCTTTAACTCTAATCCTATCTTTTTCCTTGACACACAGCAGACATTTACAGTTTTCTCTACATACATAAGAATATTACTCCAGTATAGCATATCGGATCACGGTAAGGATGATATGCTTGAAGAATTTTACCTTCTTTAACCAAATGCAGTATTTAAATGCATTTCAGGTGTGACTGATGTATAGTCATAAATTACATCTTCCTATTATGTGTCCATTCATAACTCCCCTTCCTCAGTGTATTATATACCAGCAAACAAATGGGTCAATACTGTTCCCATATTCTGCTGCATTAAAGCAGAACTGTTAACTCTCAAGAAATTTTGAAGTATTCAGCATCAAAAGGTAGAGTCATCCTGCTTTTCAGAAGCCACCAAGGTCAGAAACACACACCTTGTGTATTACGTGTCTTAGCTAGTGTCCAGTGAAGGCAATTTACTTAAGCACATGCCTAAGTGTCCAGAAGTTGGTACCAATTTGCCCAGCAATGAACCTGGAAACATATGGCAGGCCACATCTCTAATACACACATACACACATACCTCCCTTTGGCAGGAGTCCCTGCGAAAGCAGATCAACTTTACACAGCGGGAAATCTCGGCGAGGTGACTCCATACGAGACGTGTAAGTGCCCAAGCATTTCACGCAGCTGGTGTCAATAGAGGTTGCCTGAGCAACCACATATCTAGTCCTGCAGCGATGCCTTTTTCTCCCCCCTCCACCCATTTTCATACTATCCAGGGTCATGTGCTGGATCCATCCCAATCTTTCGGGTATTGGCTCACCTAGACATGCCAACATCTGGGCCAAGAGTTTAGATAAAGCCTTTAAAAATGCAACGTTATTTTGAGTCAGCAGAATCTGAAACTGGGCAGAGAGCTCAGAACAGAAATGAAATTTGCTGCAAAGCATGCTTATTTTGGAATGTCTTATCAAAATCAAAACCAGATGCATCTGAAACCTATGAGCAGCACATCAGCTTCTGGCCACAGTTCTGCTGCCCTGAGCAGCAAGAATAACCAAAACTATTCTACTGTTTTTCCACTCCTATTCAACCGGATAAAATAAACAGATCACATTCAGAAACACAATGAGCACCACTATTGTGGTGGATTGTATCAACTCACTTGCCTATCAAATGAACATGACCACTGCCAACACATCTTAAGAACAAACAAACACTTGTCTAAGTATAAGGAGAGGAACAAAAATGATTTTTGTAACTGCAGCGCTGGAAGGCAGCAGTAGAGTTCATCCTATTAACGAAAAGGGAGGAAGAAAGCCAAATAGGTAAATAAGAAGTTGTACTCAAGCATCTCTAACACTGTATGCGGTTCTAGCACACATATACAACTCAGTAAGCAGGCACTGTCTAAACAGTAGCACTGTCCCATTCTCATCATGAATGAGAGAGACCAGAATGTTCATTGGAGTACCATACTTTGGTGGAAGGAAGTAGAAACCAGAAGCAAGGTTATTTATTAAATACCAGGAGACATTTTGTGCAAGTTGAAAACATCTTGTTTGCCAGAGATAAATGAAAACTGTTAAGAAGTAGCATTAAAGTCCTCATCCTGTCATTGCAGGATTTTCATAGAAAAGTGAAAGTCTGCTGAAGTAAGAACGAGCAGACTCCGTAAGTAACACTATTAGTAATACTGACTGCCAGAAAAACATCAGCATAAGCAGTCCCGCCTCCCTGCCCCGCAAAAAGGAACAGCATGAACTCAATTTGCTTGAGTTACAATTACTGTTAGACAGACACCCTTCCGTCCACTGCACAGGTCCATTATTCTCTCAAAACAAGTCTCATTAGTGCTGATAAATAAAATTTACAACAAGGAAATTGGACTCCCTCACCTGATAATTTCAGAACTCTACTTCTTATTAATATGTAATTGTAGCATGCTGCTGTAAGTAATTATTGACACCCAGGAGTCTTATTTATTGCTTCTTAAAAACGCAGAAGAACGGGCTTATTTTCCTAAAAGTATTATTCAGAGCAGACAACTTCCATTAAACGATTTTTTTCATAATGCATGTTGTCTAGTCATGTAAGATAAAAGCCTAATACTTTATTCTTTCAACGTGCCTTTCTTTGAAAGGGCTGAATTTGAAGAATCAGCTTAAAATGTCTTGCCCAAAGGTTAAACCTGAGAATCACCAGTGCAAAACAGCGACTCTGTATCAAAAGTCTCAGCAGAGCAGCATAAATAGAAAACAAACTCCCACTACAGGGATGAGAAGAAAAAAAAAATGCTAAAAGCTGCAAGGCCACGACAAAGACAGAAGAAACAACAGGATGTTATGGATAGCAGACAGAAAATTCTGGAAGAAAGAAACAGAGATACCAAGGGAAACGAAGAACAGGATGAAATGCACAAGACAACTTAGCAGCATGGTTTGGAATATTCTTGTAATCAATCCAGATGAGAGATAAGGGAGGAGAGAGATACGTGAAGGAGTTCTGAGCCCTGGGAACACATAGTTACCAAAATACAACCTGAAGGTGAGAAAACTGCAAATGAGTTATGCTAACACAGCAGTAGAAAGCAAGACCAGGAAGACCCCAATGGAGATGTGAAGCACCTTTGAGATTATGTGAACTCAAAAAAGACCACAACCCTCCTCTCAACACTGGTCATATTATTAAGAGTCCTGAAAAGGACATGTGATGGAAATTCTCCCATCTCCTAACTAAATGGTTATAAAGGACTTGTATCTGATCCAGGTGTTCAAAATTATGAAAACTGAATTACGATCATATGGATCAGGCATGAACAGGAAGAAATATTGTGTCATGGGGGCAGAGCAGAGAGTCTGTATCAGCAGAGTGGGACCGGCCTCATTTGCTTACCAGCTGGCAGTTACAACCACAGGAAGAAAAGCAGCAAAAGCAGCGCAGTGCTACTGGAGCAACAGCACAGTGAAGTTTTGACACAGATAAGCAGCAGTTTCCCCAATTTTGTTTCTGCATTCCACCCTGCAGGTTGAAGTCACCAGAACGGAATGGGAGCCTTTTACTGCATTCCTCTTAAAATTCTGCAAGCATCATACTCCTTTAAAGTCTGTATTGTAAAATGAGACTTTATCTTTTCTGGAAGGGTGCAGACTACACAACTAAAACACAGGCAAGCCTAGTTCTTGGAACAAGGCTAGTTACTTTTACTATTTTTTCCCCCTCCTGTAGTAAGCCTTAAAGGAGAGTATGACAAATGTAAAATGGAGGCCTTAAGAAAATTCTCACATATTGACTTTGGCTTATGATAAAATTGTCATGCAAAGATGCCCAGATGTCATGTCACGTCCTCTACATTACTAGCTTGACAGCTGAAAGCCATTATCTACTTGATTTTTGTGGCCAGATAATTATGGGCTGAACACTCACGGTGTTAACAGCAGTGAGGCTAAAAGGAGGCCCATAAATGAATGGCAGGCAGCATTTCAGGATAAGTCAGGACACTGGCTGAACTACCAGCCTTCTACTGAACTCTGGCAGCACAGAGTAACTCAGGCAGTACACAGTCATACCAGGTGTACAGAGAAAGTAATGCCACTACTAACCATACTAAACAGTACTAAAACATCCATGTTACCAAGCTGCCAATTGTGCAGCCTTGAGGAAGAATTCACATTTTTTTTAAATTCTAAGCTTAGATTTCACATCCTCCATATTCTCAAAAGACCATTTAAAAATAGATCCAAGATCCAAGTACTCTATTATAAAATGCTATCTATAGATATGATGTCATCCCTTGAAAGGACGGTTCTCATCTAAATGCATGACAAGATGAAAAAGTTATTTTTATTTTTGATAGAAGAAACCTCCAAAGAGCAATTAAGAATTTTCCATACTGCTGGTGCAGAATAGTCTCCTATCTAAGAAAAATGATCAATATCAGGAATCTAGTTTAAGGCTTGCAAAAGGGTGAGTTGTTTTACATCTTTACTACATTGTGATAGTCATTAGGACACTTAAAGAGTTAAATCTGAAAAATGACATTGACCTCAAAGGAGTCTAACATTTTATGCCAACAAGTCCAAGGCTCAATTTGATGCTGCTTCTTTTAGAAGCCATGTGAAAATGAAATGTTTTTTTAAAACAAAATCCGAGACAGACTTGTAACAGTGGAAAGCAAGCTGGCTGTAGCACAGCCTCTATGCCATTAGATAGCGAGGTCACCAGCTGCGTCTGAGCAGCTATGGATGGCTCCGTGAGGATGGGTGACGGAAGGCAGCAGGAGCCCCCGGCACACACCCGTGCGTGCCCACAGGCGGCTGACACCGTGCACGGTGACGTGGCACGCGGCTGCCCCACCCTGCGACTCACGAAACCTCCTTGCAAGAGGCGACCATCAAACTTCAGCAGGTCACCGGCAGGGAGAAGCTCCCCAGACTCAAGGGACATTCAATACTGCCCAGGTTCTGACTCACTGTGACACTGCACTCAAGGTAGACTTCAGAAAGTAGCTTTTTCAGAACACAGCAGCAAAGCAGTCTGTTCCAAAACTATAATTTTACTTCCATTCAGCAATCTTCTACTTTTACTTCAGCATGTTTACCTACAATTAAATTACAGACTCGCATATTGAAATCACAGTCCTTGCCTTTTAGTAGTAGTAACTCCTTTCACTACTGAAAGTCATGGTGTCCTTAAAGAAAAAAGGCTAAGCAATTAAAAAACTTTTGTGAAATGTGTTTTGTATCTTAATGTTAACCATAAAAGATGCAAAATTAAAAAATTACTACTCAATGCTTCAATTTCAAGTGAGATTATGAGATTAACCTGCACCTCGCCACGAATCACGGAGAAAAAAGGAAGACCAAGATGAATATCAGGGGAAAAAAAAAAAAAGTGGCAGACCAAAAAATAGTGCCAGAAGAAAAATGGTTGGGCACATAATTAGAATCATTATAAACACAGTTCACTCTTGTATGTCACAATCCAAAGCTACAGGAGTAAGTTCTTGTAAAAAACATTAAAAAGCCACAAGAGATTTTACAGTCACATAAAACAGTGACGAATATTAAGACAGGTCAACATGTATATCTCGGTAACAAAGAGCACCACCAGGGGATAAAAGTCCTTACAGACTTATTTGGATACAGTCTAGAACACTGTTCTAGAGAAGGGTTTGCAAGGGGGAGAGGAGAGGGGCGAATTGTATTGAAGAATTTGATCTCCTTAACAAAACTGTTCTATCTTTCTCTCTCCATCTCTGCTTTGGGCAAAGACTTTGGTTTTCTAAAACGTCATTTTTATCAATTTAGCTTTGTAGCTGCATTTTAGGCACTAAAGGTATCCAGCTAATCCAAATAATCAATGTTTAAGTAACTACGGTTAAGCCTCTTCATTAGTAAGAGCAGCCATACTTACTCTCAATGTTAAGCATTAAAGATCACTTCAAAAGAGAAATACAAAAGATTTTTTCCTGGTTTGTAACACTGAATTACCAAGTAGCAAGTGCACAATAATAACTGAACTTTAAGGAATTCTTCATTAAGAGCAGATTTACAAGATACGGAATAGGTCATGGCATAAGAGAAACCTGCAGGTTTGCACAGGTGAAAGCAATCCAGTACCACTGAAATATTTCAATGCTAAAACCACACTCTGATCTTTCTTCAGGTACTAATACTGAGATTAATTTTTAATATACAATGAATATAATTTTATATCTATACATGATATATATTTATATATGTGTATATATCTCGTGTTTATATGCTACACACACATATGATATATTCATATATGAATATACATATAAATATGCAATATTATATATACACATATTTAATTGTGATAGGCAACAAAAGTTGCAAGCTGTTATTGCATTCTTATGTTAAGAAGGCTAATAAAATCTTTTCATTACATTAAGAATTAATAAAAGGTTTTCTATCTGGTTAATAATAAAAAGTCCAGAATATTCTAGAATGTTCACTGTCACAGTGTAAACTGCCCACTACATCAGAACAGGGTTAGACAATGAACAGAGTTCAGAAGAGTATCTATTTTTATGAAAACCGTAAAAAAATCTCCATGCATTTCACTGCAGCCAGCTTCTTAGTTAAGCAAGCCGTGAGCCTGGAGCAGGAGTTTGGAAGAGAGGCCTTCAGAGACTCATTCCAAACAAAATTAAGTCTATTATCCTGTGGCTAAGATCAGATGGCACAGACCACAACTCACTACTGCAAAATTCTTTAGTATATTGGTTTGTACTACTGCAAAATAGAAGAAAGCAAACCTCAAAACTATTAAGAAGTAAAAACAGAACACAGTTCTACATGGTTCCTTGTACATCCTTAGACAAAAAACACATAAATGCTCATCTTCATGAGCACTTTAGGTAGTGCATTTTCCCCTCTTACCAGTATAACATAACCTGAGTGCCTATACACTTTTGTAGTGATAATAATCACATAAACTTAGAGATGGAGGAGATAGGCTACAATAATCCTGGATATGATTCAACAAGTATTAGCCAACAGGAATTCCATGGGGTTTCTAGCAAGTGCTACAGTAAAATGCTAGTTTAAGCTTGAAGGTTTTTAACCCTTTGTCCTATAGGTTACTTCTGTATCATAATAGAAAAAAAGAAGAGAGATAATGTTTAATATGTAGATGTACTTTAACTTAAAAATCTTGTAAGAAGTGAAGATTGACCACAAGCATTTAAGTACATAGTTTCAGAACTATTTAGCTGACTAAACAAGATGCCACACAGACGTTTTTGCAAGGTAAGTTAATTAACTTATAAAAGTTAAACTCTTCATCTTCCTTCTAACTGTTTGGAACCAAGAAGTAGTAAGAGCAAAGGTACCTAGGTGCAGAGTTCAACAGAAGAAGTCCACGTTCATAAGCAGTTCTTTCTGCCTAACAAGGTTCTTAATCTACTTTGCTCTAGTGCTGCTGTTTCAGATTAGTCAAGCGTGTTTTCCACACAATGCATGATTCTCATTTTCATCTCCCTCCTAAATATATGGACCTTTCATGAGGAAAATTCAAGGTAGACCTTCTGTTTGTCCTGTATGTTAACAAAAGAAGAAAAGTAGTATTTTACACACATACCATACAGTGTAAGATGCTAACTAACTAGAACACTTAAAATAAAAAGTTAATGAAGAGCTTTCTGAACCGCATGTTCTTTCATTGCACGGAAGGCACAGAAGAGAAAAAAGTGACTAAGAAGACTAAAGGACTTTGGTCAAAATAAACTTATAGGAAATTTTAGACACAAATTCCTGATCATGGCCAGTATTTTATTGCTTTAGTATTGCAGGACCAGTGAAGAGAACTTTGTCTATGATCCACACAAATATTATCAGTTTTATTATTCTGCAAGTTGCTTCTTTCAGAAGAGGGTGGAAGAAGGAAGTAGCTTTTTTTAAAAAAAACCTATTTTAACTTCTCCAAAAGGTCACTCCTCTGTAGAGGAGTTTTCAGTTTCATTTATTAGTTTTCCTGTATAAAAAAAGGAGAGAAAGAAACATCCTGTTGAGAACAACCTTCAACATACAACTAGAAAAGCCAATATATGTATATATGTGTTAACATCTCTGCTTATGCTGCACAACATATGCTCACTGCACCTCAAGGGAAGGCATTCCCTCAGTGAGGAATAATGTCTCACATGTGTATGAGGCTCTTAAAGACCAGGATTAGCAGGCATAGTGTTGATGGGCTTATGGCTGGACCTCTTGAAGGTCTTCTCCAACCATTATGATTCCATGATTCTGTGTATGGTGGGAGCGTGTTGGGAGCATACATAAATTACACCTGTGACCTCAAGGAAATTACACGGAGGAAGATAGGAGCTTCAAATTTTAATGAGAGGATTTAGGCATGCCACATTCCTTCTCTATCAGGAAACTTCAGAAAAATCCCATCAATTTACGCTCCACTGCCACGATGCACTTTTTCTATAAAAATTAGCTCCTCTCTTCAGCTTAGCGCCACTCCACTAAAATAAGACATGTCTGCATACTAATAACTTTTAACTAATACAGATAAAGGCATACAATAAAGTGCTCAAATACACACATGCTCTGCTGCTATTTCTGTCAACTAAATTGACTAATGATTTGCACGGGGCTGGGTTATATATACACCCTAAAATCAAAAGAGCAGCCGGCCCCCAGGCAGATGATTCATCACAAGCACCGGTAACCGCCTCACCTCGCTGAGCGCCAGGCGTGATACTGGCGAATACAGACCAGGTTTTAAGAAGGAACACGCCAGCAAGGACGCCAGCGGGGCAGACACTGCGAGGAGATGGCGTCAGAACAAAATAAATAAATAAACAGGAGATGAGGCGAACGTCAGGCTTTTCGGTTTTATTCATGCCGCACGAAGGCGCCTGGTAGAGGCCAAAAGGGCCGCGACGGCGCTCGCGGCCGTTACCTCTGTGGCCGTTACCGGCGGCCGTTACCTCTGTGGCCGTTACCTCAACGGCCGCTCCCCCTCCACCCGCCGCGCAACGGCGGCGCACGCGGCGCATCGCCGGCCGCCTCCTCCTCCTCCAGCTGCCCGTGCCCTGCAGGAAGAGGAGGAGGAGCAGAAGCTCCCCCTGCGCTTTATGAACCCCCACCCGTTCGGCATCCAGCCGGTTAAAACCCTCGCGGCGACCTCGTCCTCCAGCCCCCTCCCCCGCTGCCTTCTCGCCCCGCGCCGGCCCCGCCGCGGTGCGCGTGCCAGGGCGGAGGGGACGCGGGGCTTCCGCTCTCCTTCCTCCCGGCGCGGGGAGCCAAGTTGGAGCGGCGGGAGGAGGAAGCGGGAGGGCGGCGCGGGGGCAGGGGATGCTGCGGAGCGAGGCCGCGCCGCCCCGCCCCGCCGCCGGGCGGCCGAGCAAATGGGGCTCCGCGCAGGGGGCTCCGGAGCGCCGGGCGGGGGAGGGGAGCGGAGCGAGGCCGCGGCTCCCCCGCACAATGGCGGCCCGCGCCGCCGCTCGCCGCGCCCGCGCCGCTCCTTACCTGCAGCGTCACCTCCTCGGGTCTCCAGTGGGGCCGCAGGCGGCGCAGGAGCTGCAGGGCGCCCTGGCGGTAGCCGGGCCCCTCCCGCTCGCTCACCGTGATGTCCAGCTTGGGCACCTCCGGGGAGCCGGGCGGGACGTGGATGTAGTTGGACATGGCGGCGGCGGGCGGCGACGAGACGCGGACGGACAGACGGGCTCGGGCGGGCGTCTCCTGGGCGGCGAAGCCGGCAACTGAGCGGCGGCGGCGGGGGGAGAAAATTTCCACTCGGGCTCTCGATAAAGCGGCTCCACCTCCCGCTTCCCCTCCCCTCGGCGCGGCGCGGAGCAGCCTGGGAGAGCGGGCGGCGCCTGCCCGGGCCCAGGCCGAGCTTAAGCCCGGGCTGAGCCCGAGCCCGGGCTTTGCGCGCCCCGCACCTGCGCGGGCTGCTCCAGCGCCCTCCGCTCCACTCCGCTCCGCTCCGTCCCGGGCCGCCCTGTGCTCCTTGCCGGGCGCTCCAGCGCCGGCTGGAGCTGGATGCGGCCGCCGCTCGTGCGTGCGTTGCCTTTGTGCGGCCGCCCCGCCACGCTTTTCAGCTCTGTGCCTATTAACCCCCGGCCCCCGCGGGCGATTTTCCTGCTCGTCACCTTCCTGCGATCGCTTTCCCACAGTTTAGCACTGGTGGTGCTTTGTGGGATGGCTTTGGTAGGTTTCAGTAACTAAGGTAAATAAATGGACGGATAATAAAAATAGCAGGAGTGCTGCTCTTAAGTGACTTGAGCATCTTCTGTGATACCATCCTGCTCTTTAGCTAAATGGAAGAGTCACGCTCTGCTCTTCCCTCCCCCACCACCTTGAGTTTCTTACAGACCCTTTTTTATTTATTTCCTTTCCATGCTTTACGGAGCAGCTGAAATTCTTACTGCCAGAAAATCAGGCTCTACCAAGCACTACCAAAATACAGCGTTTTCCCCAATTTAAGGGGAAAAAATAAGGCAGAACTAATGAGCCTGGTATTTTGGAATTACCCGTAATATTCCTAGAAACACTTGCCTCTGCAGCGCCTTGTGTGAGCCTGGCAAGGAAATGCGGAAGATTCCAGTCGGATCCTCTGTTGTGAAATGAGTTTCTTGGTCAGCTAGCCTAGGGCACAAGAGCATTTGCACCCATGCAAATAGAGTAATTGTCAGGAATTGTGGCTCTGCCCAAACTGCTTCTCCCCTAAGGACACTCAGGTCAGGGGAAATGCAGAACAGACGTTCAGACTGGGTGATGCAGGGAGGGAAGCCGCTAGTTCTACTCTAAGGAGTTTAATTCTCCTTCATCTCATACACATTGCTTTCCAAGACTGCAATGCTTTAGTAACCTTTCCACTTCCTGCACTACCATCTACTTGTGAAACTCTTAACGTTTTACCAGGAAGTGCAGTCTTCCTGTTGCTGGAGGCTTTCACATAGCCTGACCGTGTATATTGTCACCTCTGTTCCCACTTTTTCTGTTGAACCTGTAATATTTCCTCCTCATACAGTCACCTGCATGCCTGTCTCCTCAGATGGCATTCAACATTGGGAACAGCCTCTCTGTCAGCAATTTCCCAAGTCATTTACTTCATAAATCTTTCTATATATACATTAACCTTGTTATCCTCTTCTACCTGGACTTTCATCCTGATGCTCCTCTAGCGTGTAAAATCTTTACAGCAAAGAGTGTGTCTCTGTAGGCATTTAATAAACAACATTTCCTTCTGCTCTGTTTACATGAAATGTAACAGTTACGGATTAGAATCATAGAATCATAGAATGCTTGAGGTTGGAAGGGACCTCAGAGGTCATCTAGTCCAACCCCCCTGCACACGCAGGGTCACCTAGAGCACATGGCTCAGG
>JAUBOD010000719.1:223725-233827 GCA_032353885.1 Nothura maculosa | reverse complement strand
CTCTGGGCAGCCTGTTCCAGTGCTCTGTCACCCTCACAGTGAGGAAATGCTTCCTGAAGTTCCTGTGGAACTTCCGACGGATTAGTGTTATTAGTGTAAATATTCTATATAAGTAGCCTCTTCCAACAGAAATTTAAAGGGTAGGAAAATGGAGGGCAGATTTTAGGGTCACAAATACAACTCTACCTTTATTTAAATCTGCTCATTCCAAAATCTAGTTAAAGTGCTGTAGCTCTCTTCTGTGATACTGCTTCTGGCTTTTTATACTCTAACACCATTTTTTAAAAATACGTTTTTTTTCCTCTATCACTATTTTGATTTACCTATTTTTTCCATTATTCCACTCTACTTTCTCTTCTTTGTGTTCTTTACACCATTAAAATTTATCCTTACACTTAAATTCTTTTATATATAAAAAGAACTTCTTTAGACATACTTAGAGATTTCATTGTTTATGCATGTTCAGTCTTGAAAGGTAGTATTACCCAGTGACTTGATATCACTCCGTCAGATCGCACTTGTGATCCATGGTGCCTGACTTCTGCTCAGGCAGTTTGGTAGATGATAAGCTAGACTTACTTATGGATTAAGACAAAGTGACATTTTTGTTAAAGGAAAATGTCAAAGGTTGAATGCCCTGGCTTCCATGTGCTAAAGTCAACAAGAACTAGTCTGCTCAGAGATCAAGCTTGTTAGTGCTTAACATAACACTTACTCCTCTCAGAAGCCCTGCTACTTTCAATTGTTGACACTGAGAAGCCTTGCAAACTTACCAAAGCCTTGCTAAATTTCCAGAAGTTGACTCTGAATACGTTTGAAGCAGGAGGAGGAATGCTGAAGCAGTCACATTGCTTGGACTGGTTGGGAGTGAAGGGAATTGAATTCTGCCTGCTAATATTTATCGAGTAGATAAAAGAAGGAAGAATGCTCAGGCAGAAGGACCTTCATCTCTCCTGCCCTTCTTGTTTGTCCCCATTATGCATGGAGAATTTTTCATTACGGTGTTAAAACAGTTCAATAAATGTTATACCTCACTATTAGTCCTGTTTCTGCCCCTCTTCACTTTTTGTTCCCTGTTCCCATGAGTTGCATCCAAATCAAAATCCAGAATATGTGTTCTGGATCCTGGAATTCTTTCATAAAGTTTCCAAGAACAATTTCTCTCCACAGCTTGCAAACTATGAAATTTATTACTAAGATATAATGGGGTTCTCCAAGGCTGCTAGGTGTACAAGTCAGCTGTAGACTTGTTCCAAAAAGACCTGATTTTGCATGTAGGAGTTTGGAAATAAAGAGAATGCCTTTTTTTCTTAATGCTCAGTATTTTTTAGATACTGAATTCAAGTCATGATAAAGCTGATCTTATGGATTTATGCACCGTGGAATTTTAAGAAAACCCTGTAGTTGAGTTTTCTCCCAGGCCTGCAGTTGTAACAAGCAATTTCGGAACTGACTACCTACAGCCTGTTTGACCTGCTTATACTTGCTATATTGGCATTCTCTTTTTCTTCTCCTGCTTATCAGAAACTAGGCTGTTGTTTCATTTATTCCTGTGTTCTTCACCTTGCCTTTAGGTTAGTGCTGGGAGTCTTGTCAGCTCTTAAAACATAAAAGGAGGAAAGAAATAGAAGCGTCAGGCTCTGAACCAGTTTTAACTTCCCAGATGCAGTTCTTCTGGCAGCTTTCCAAAACCCCGTAATTCAGTAATTGCTTCTGAAGAACTCAGTGCATAAATGTGACTATAAATGGAAAATGTACCCCTTCTAGCCATAATTAATTTTAATAATAGTTTGCATGCCTGAGAGTCTCAAAATACTGTCTTTATATTGTCCTAATCTTACAAATATAGAAATTGACTTATAAGAAGGTTAAAACCTGCCATTAGACCAGTCAGTTAGAGAGTCTGGAAATAATTTTTGACTTCGAGACCAGTCCTTTAACCACAACCTTTCTTCAGTGCTTTTAAAGAATGTCAGCTCTGTTGATTATCCAGCATGTGTTATTTGTGTCAAGATGAATCACATGTCTGTACACACACTGTTAAACTGTTATTCAACTCCCATATTTATTTATTATATTGATTTTTAAAGTGCCTGGTGCCCTAACATCCATATTGATTTACCAGATGTATTTTGCAACACAGAAAGTTGATAGTTCTATCATATTTTTTTTTTTTGTGTTCTGTAAACAGATTTCATTTTCATCTTGGTGAATACTAGCTTGAAATATATTATTTTATAGAAATCCTGACAGTTTATAAGTGTCTCCAAGATAGATGTTGCTTAGTATGTTGTTTAAATAGTAAAAACCCATTTCTTGTGCAAGTTGCTTGACAGAAGAATGAATTATAGCTTTTTGAAGTCTATTTTTAAAAGCCATATATGAGAACAGACTAAAACTCTGAATGCTCTGCAGTTTTACAACTTAGTTCTTTATTAGCCTAGCAATTAGTGATGTTCATTTGACACATTGCATAGGATAACTCAGTTTCTTACTATCTTATCCCTATTTTTTCCAGTATGTGAATGTTGCTGTGCATAGTGTCAACACTATAACAGATGTGAAAAAAATGTTTTAGTTTCCAGCTCTTTTCTCCTGGAAACCCTAGAAGTTTCTAGTGGAAATCTGGATATCTGACAAAAAAGGCTTGGTTATCTCCAAGATCACTTCAGACTCACTGGTGGTTTTCCCTCCTCTGTCTCTGGCAGTGAGTCTGTGATGTGCAGGCTGAATCATCATGAATAGTTCTTCAATGACACATCCTGCAAGAAACAGGAAATCTGGCCTCAACTGAGCAAAGCACTTAGACATGCACTAAAGTTAACTCAGTTCAGCAAAGAAACCAACCTGTCCAAATCAGGAGGACAAAATACATGCTTATGTTTAAGCAAGTGTTAATTCAATGGCAGCAGTTGAGTAAGGAGTTGTGAGCTTTTTCCATTCTGGTGAGACTAAATTGCATATTCGTTTACACTTACTTATAAAGGATGACAGCCATTGGATATAAGGAAAGATGAGAAAAAAATCCTACTAATAACACTATCCAAAAAAGTAACTATAAATTAGTCATAACATTAGTCATTAACATAAGTAAGTTAAATAAATAAAGCAGCACAAAATCAGCATTAAGACCAGAACATGCATTTATTTTCATAGAAATATTTGTATTCTAAAGTATGAAGAGTAATTGCAAGTTAACTGATCTCAACTAAAGTTAACCTGCACAAGCATCCAATGACTTATCATACCCCAAAGCTTTCTCAAGGGCAGCAAGTACGCACATAGGGTAAGTAGCCAAAGAGAGTCTACGTAAGCAGATTTGGAACGCTCTGCATGCAAGAGCAAATTAATCTGCACTAATAAAAGAGAAGCTGAATGACTTTTAGATCTTGAAGTTTAACTTTCCTAACATACAACCTTATCAAATGTCCTCCTGTGAAAAAAGTGATAAATTTTAGTAGTTTGAAACATCCTCCGTGAATAAAGAAAACATCAGCTGTACTTTGGAGTGTTACGTAAGTTTGTAAAAGAAGCCTAAAAGACTTCCCAACTCCTCCTATTTTTAATATACTACCAGAATGTGATTCTGTATTCCCTACTGAAATCTCTAACCAGCAATCATAGTTTAAAAAGTCGAGGGGGAGAGTTAGCTGAATTAAATTAAAACAAAAATTGTCCTAGGATCTTGAGAGATAGAGTCTGTTTGTCATGTACGAATGACTCAATTCATACTCAACCTGAACCAAGAATCAAGAAGGTTGAAATGTCAAGGAGGATGGTGAAGAAGAGAGGGGAGTGAGGGAAAGAACAGAAGGTTGTTTCCATTCTGTGTCAACGTGAGAAGAAATCCCTGGGGTGGCGTAGGTGTCCGTCTCACACAAACACTTCTCCAGGTGACGCTCTCGTTGACTGCAAGGACTGCAGAATCAGAAACCCTGCTGCTTTCTTGCCTAACCCAGTAGCAGGCCTTGACATGGGGCCTGTGCTCAGCCCCAAGGTTGGGGTTGGAGTTAGGGCCCACAACAGGGCAGGGGAAGAAGCCGGGCCGTGGTGAGGCTAGAGTCACCAGCGCTGGCGCACCAGGTGGGGCAGGAGCTGGGCTGAGATGGGGTTGGGGGAGGCCCAGCGTGAGGCCCAGCCAAACCAGGCCAGGGCTACCCATGGGGACCTGCCTGTGTCCCCACTGTGTGACAAAACAAAACTGCCTTTCTAGGAGGTGCAGGAGAACCAATCTTGACTCTGGAGGGACAGACTCCTATTTCCATTCTGAAGCTACAACGGTAGGATAGCATCTCAGCCTGCTTTTGTTTGAAAGTCCTATAGATTGGTGGGGGTCTTTTTTTTTGTTTGTTTTTTTGTTTTTTTTTTTGTTTGTTTGTTTCTTTTTTTATATTATGATTTGTCCTAGAGCTTGTATTTACTCCCAAAGCTGGGAATCCGAGAGATGAGAGGATTTGCCAAAGCAAACCTTGTGTGGACACAAGAGAAGACATACAACCTGAGACTTGCATGCACACTGCAGGTATCACTTACAGCCTTCTCTGTTTGCATCTGCTGCAAAGCTGGGGAAACTAGAGAATTTATCATCTTTGCTTGATGATACTTTTGCCTGTTTAGGGAAAGCATTAAATTTAATTTAGGGCTATGTATTAAGAATGATAAAACTCTAACAGTGAAAAGGGCCAGCTTTTGCCAAAGCCTCTGTCTTCCCCACATGATCTTGCAGAGGAGAATTGTTAGCCTGGGTCCTGCCAATGCAGAGAACAAGTAAGCGGGAGGATCCCTGCAGAGGAGAGCAAGAAAAGTTGCTACTGCAGGAACATACTGTCTGACCGGGAGGTCACAGTGCAAGTGGAATTACAAATTCAAGACTTTTATCACGACACTTCGAAAGAGACCTGGCAGCCTAACTGCAGTGTAAACACACATAGCATTAATCATTACCGGCTTTCCCAAATTCTTCTTCTTTCTCATATTCCGTTTAAAATATTTCGCTCCATACAACAGGTTTACTGCTGCAGTCTTTAAACGTGAAGAGCTGACATCTTCCCTGGCTTGTTTGGATCTGTTAATCTTTTAACACGTGTGAAGAAGAGAATGTGAATTCCTCCTCTGTCCCGCTCTGGGCCGCAGCAGCCGAGGTTTGGAGCATTGCGCCCTCCTCTTGCCCAGGGCTGGCATTTTGCATCGCTGTTGTTCAGGGCTGGCATTTTGCACTGCTTTGCTAATTGGGCCTCCCAGTTCCCCCACAACACAGCAGAGCTGCTTTTGCAAGCACATCGCCACTGCAGCACTTTGTTTCATTCCTGTAGTCCGTGTATCTTTGGTCTATTGTTGAGAAGTATCATTTTTTATCTTCACTTCTCCGTTACTAGCAATTTTATTTAGAAGTTACTGTTTTCCCTGGTATTCACTACTATTGTCTGTGCTTTGAGTACCATGGAAGCTTTGTCAGCTGTTAATACAACTGAGAGGCAAAGACTTGTTTTTCTTCTTTTTATCCCTTTCACCCAGTGAAGGTTTCCTGTTGCTGACTGCACTGATATTTGATAGCCCGCCTCCAGCTGATATTCATCTTTTACTTACTTTTAAAGAACATAGTGTCAACTAACTCTGTTAATTATCACTCATTTTGTCTTTTTTTTTTTAATATTGCTTTGCAAGATATTTTGGAGATGTTACTTCTCAGGAGATATTTTATCTTTGCTGCCCAAACTCCCTTTTCCGTAATCAAAAAAGAAAAAGTTCTCATGCTTTGTGACCCAGTATTTATTTAATCTACAGAATTAAAAGAATACTTATGGTAAACACAGGGCTCATCAGCAGCTTTTCAGAACATCTCTTACACATGATAATGTAGAATAAGTGAATTTGATTTCTTGTTGTTTCCCTAGATGCAGTTTACATTTTAATAGGTTTTCATGATAATCCTTGTTCCTCTTTTTTTAAAAATGAAGAATAATCTTTCTGATCACATCAGTTACCTATTGCTAGTTGGAATTAAAAGTATCCTTTAATACTTTAAAAATAGCCTTTAAATATCCTTTAATATAAAGTTATTGATCATTTAATCAAATATATCACTGTAAACCATGCTGAAAACTGTCTTTTGCTCTCTTTAAGACGAGCAAATGGGTAAAACAGTTCTAAAATCTTATTCTACCATGAATGTAGAATACTTTCATTGTCTTTAATTCTTTCTCACTGGCAGTAACTTCAGGATCTTAGGGAACAGGAAGCTTTAATCTGTAGACAAATGCCATAGATCAAAATAGAAATCTCAACAATATTGTAAAGATACACTGATTGCCCCTATAATTTCATGGTTTAATTGTCCTGCTTGCATATTTATAAAAGTATCTTCAATATCAGCAGGTGTTTTCATGGAAGACAGAGGCTTCTCTGACAAAGAAAAGCTCAAATATAAAAAGTTTCACCTGGCAAAAAAAGAGTATAGGAAAAAAATGCATTCCATATGATGAGGGATCATGGGATGTCAATACTGCATTGTCAACCTACTGCATTTTTCATGCTGTCCTTCAGAGGTGTAATCAGCCTGCAGGATCAGAAAAACATTAGTAATTATGAAACATAGTTACTCTAATGTTTAGGGTTTCAATACTGATTTGGGAAATAATTTTAAGAATAAAACAGTAAATAACAGAAGAGCTGCATGGTAGAGAAGCTTAGACTCAAAGTTCAGGAAACAGCTGAATGGCCACAGACGTAGCTAAAGGGATACAGATCCTACGTCTTGACTGAATTTTACTGAACCTTGAAATGAATGCCAGTTTTACATGAGCAAAATATGTTTCCATGCAGACAGAAGGTGAGTGAATGCAGTGCAAAGTTCTTTTCTTTTTTTTTTTTTTTAAAAAAGACCATAATTATTTCCTTTATGTCTCTTTTCTTTACTCCAATAAAACTTATGCCCAGTGAATTTAAAATAAAGGAAAGCATTTTTTACTGTTACAGGTCTGTGGAAAACATTGCTTTGGGCAGTTAGTTAAGCTCTGTGGCTGAATGATTTTATGGTTAATAATAATACTTGCAGGTACAGTACATTGCAAGATAAGGATAATTAAGATAAAGGTAATTAAATCTTGATAAACCGAATGGTCTAAAAGACAGGAGGGATTTTTTTCTTGCAAACTATATTTGAGGTGCAGCACTGCATACTTGTTTAGGGAATATTAAAAACTTTTTTTTCAAGCTTTTGTTTCTTGGGTATTTTTGGCAAAAGGACAGTGGATCATAGGTATCTTCTGGTGTCAGATTATTTTTAGTGACTTTGGTAAAAATTATAAAGCCTACAAAAAAGTAAGTGGTAATTTACAGTGAAAGAAACTCACTAAATTATACATATACATATATATATATATTCAGAAAGGTGTAAAATGGTTTATACTGATGGAACTGCAACATCCATGCATATAAAGATTTTAGTACATTTGGAATTTCTAAGCTGAGTGTACCTTAAGAATTGGAATGTGTTTCTGCATTAAGCACTCAGTGCACACACTTCTGAATGTCAGTGTCGAGATCAGAGAGAAAAAGAGAGTTCTGCTGCTGAACATTTCTTCTTCATTAATGAGCTTTCCAGCCCTTCACCAGCTGCAGAGGAAATCCAGGTCCTTAGAGGATTCTGGATAAATCTGTGTATCAACGGTGATACAAGTGGGGAGCACAAATATTGTACCTTTTAGTTTCTGTTCCTCTGTTTTTATAATTACATTTTGATAGAACATTATTTTGTGTGTGTGTGTGTGTGTTTTTTTTTCCTTTTATCATCTTCTCTGACTTATCAACAAATATAACACAAATATATATATATATATACATATATATACAAAAGGAATCCTAGAATATATCAAGTAGGGTAGCCCCAAAAGACATTAGGAATCAGGAGTTTTATAAAAGCACTGTTGAGATCTCATCTGAAGTATTCTGTACAGTTCTGGTCCCATATGTTCAAAACTGAAACAGGTACAGGTCAGGCGTAACAACAGGACCAGACAGATAGAGACCTATAGTGTCCTGTAAGAAGAGTCTGGAAGAGCCTGACTCACCCTATCTAGTGAATGAAAAGTTATGTATGGACAGAAGCATCCTTTACAAAATATTAGGACAGCTATACCCTAAAGGGAAATGATCTATTTAGGCTAAAAGACAATCCTAGTGTGCATAAAATAGTCATAAAGTACTATTGAAGTTTTAGTTAGACATTTCTAACTATGCAAGGAGATTCCCAGTCTTCAAGTATAAGTATTATGGACAAGAATTGTCCTTGAATTTAAATCCATGCTTGTTTTTTCTTGTTAAGTTTAAGCATCGGATCTTTTTATCATCCTAAGCAAGAGGGGTGTTTCATGGTTGTTGCTTTTTTAAGCTTCAGTACATTTTATCCACATAGCTATCTGCTTCCCAGAATGCACCCTTTTAATTCAGAGAGGAGGAAAAGAAGTGAGTTAATCTACAAGTTAACTAGCTATATATTATCTACTGAAAAGAATGGGCTATTTTTTTTTACAAAAAAAAGGGTTGATAGCACATTAGCTTTATGAAATATCAGATATTCCCAGTGCATTTATTCTGATCATGGAGGGAAGTGGAGAAGAGCAGCTAGTTAGCTGCCGTTTCCAGTGTCTTGCTGGTTCCAGTCATGACAGTTTGGAAAGAAAGAAAAGATGCTCAGAAGCAGGACTCAGTCTGGATCGCGCACACCTTCAATATTGAGTTTTAGCACCATATATTGATCTACTGTGGCTAAAATATAGTCACGCTTTCCAAATTACTTTTCAGCTGCATTAAGTACATGATTTGGTTCCTCACAATTTAGCATGACCAGTTAATATAGGTGTAAGGATCACATTTTAGCACATGCCATTGCACTTTAAAGTAATAGCAGGAAAAAATGTATGTAGCCACAAAGAACATAAAATGCAGGCCTAGCTGGCCTGTGAGCCGAAGGTTCCTCTCCACTGGGAGTCCCTCAGTATCACAGATTGATTTTAAATGTAACAGCATGCTCTGATAATGAAGGTTCAGTCTGAAACTGGAAAAATTGTGGCTGCAAAGGTTGCATCTGAAGGAAAGAGCTGTTTGTGCATTGCTACATTGGAAGGACAAACGCTGTTGTATATGTTGTGACCATGGGCACAACTTCAAATGCTTTTCAAACAGCCACTGATAAGCCAGAAAAAAAAAGCCTTTCAAAAAGTGAATTTCAACTGTTAAATACTTAAAATTACAAGTGGAGTCCCCATATTTTCCACATCTTTCTGTTGGTTCCCCTAGCTTGGTAGTATTTGGGCCCTGATGGGATGCACCCCAGAGTGTTGCGGGAACTGGCGGATGTCATAGCCAAGCCGCTCGCCATCATCTTCAGAAGGTCCTGGAGAATGGAGGAGGTGCTGGAGGACTGGAAGAAAGTCAATGTCACTCTGGTCTTTAAAAAAGGCAAGAAGGAGGACCTGGGCAGCTACAGGCCGGTGAGCCTCACCTCCATCCCCGGAAAGTGATGGAGCAGCTCATCCTGACTACTGTCTCCAGAAGCATGGAGGAGATGAAGGTGCTCAGGAGTAGCCAGCATGGATTCACCAAAGGGAAATCCTGCTTGACGAACCTGATCACTTTCTATGAAGGAGTGACTAACTGGATAGATGAGAGCACAGCGGTGGATGTGGTCTATCTGGACTTCAGCAAGGCTTTTGATACCGTCTTTCACAGCATCGTCTTGGGCAAGCAACGAAGGTGTGGGATAGATGAGTGGACGGGGAGGTGGATTAGGAATTGGCTCGATGGCAGGGTGCAGAGAGTGGTTGTCAATGGTGCGGAGTCCAGTTGGAGGCCTGTAGTTAGCTGTGTCCCCCAGGGGTCAGTCCTCGGTCCCGGTCCTGTTCAACTTATTCATTAACAACCTGGATGAAGGCATGGCGTGCTCTCTCAGCAAGATTGCTGATGATACCAAGCTGGGAGGATAGCTGACAGCCCTGAGGGCTGTGCTGCCATCCAGAGGGACCTGAACAGACTGGACCACTGGGCGGTGAGAAATCTAATGAAGTTCAACAAGGGCAAGTGCAGGGTCCTGCACTTGGGGAGG
>JAUBOD010000719.1:186911-213021 GCA_032353885.1 Nothura maculosa | reverse complement strand
CGGGGCCCCTCGTGGCGCGCGCCGCGCTCCTAACGGCCGCGCGCGACCGTTGGCGGCGGCGCCTCGGAGGCGGCGGGCAGCGAGGCCGCCCTCGTGCCACCTGCCGCAGCGCGGGGCGCAGCCCGAGCCCGGGGCTGCTGCTGCTTCCCCATCCCGGCTTGTCCTTTCCTGCCGCCGCTTTGTTTGTTTGTTTTTAAAGCCTCTGGTGACGACCGTTAGTGAGCGGCTCTGGCTGATAAGTGAGCGCGATGGAGTCCATTGCAAGTTGCAGTACATCTGTTCTAAGCAGTAAAAACGGGGCTGACGTCAAACGACGTGTTTGTGTTTCAAAACGTCAAGTGCTTCGTGGTTCTGCAGGCTTCACTTCCAAGGCCCACGTTCAGATTTTTTGTTTAAAGCGTTAAATCTAATTGAAGGGCAGTTCTTATTGTGGACAAATACATAGTTGCACGTTTAAGTCGTTTCCTTATACTGGAAGTATCTACTGTTAACTCATCTCTACATAGTTAATAGGAAATTATTTATGGAATTCCTCAGCACGCGATTGTAAAATGAACTGACATGAGCCTTCTGTTTTTTGGTTCAATATTTGCAATGTGAATAATTTATAGCAATTTCAATAAAATGTTAGAGATTCAGAGATCATAGTTTTAGAAGAAATAAGGGAATTTAAAAATGGATGTTAAAGGAATACAAGCCTTTACTGTAAATAATAATTGATATTAGCATAACACAGGAATTAAGGTCTAGTTGTATATATAAAGTCTTTCTAGAGCCGTGCGGTTTAGAAAATCTGTTTGTATTGATTTCAGAATAGATTTTGGACATTTAAGTCTAAATTGAGTTTGTTGCCTAAAATTTGTTGAGGATAGACACTACATTACTTTGTGGGACAATAAATAATTAAAATATTTTTGACATGCTCTTTAATGGAGCTGAAATAGAACTTAATAACAGTATTAAATAAGTGAAAATGATTTAATTTGCACAAAATTACAGAATAGTTGAGATTGCGAGGGACCTCTAGAGGTCATGTAGTCCAACCTCCCTGCTCAGACAGGGACACCTAGAGCACATTGTACGCTGTAATTTTGCATTACAGTGTTTGTTTTCAAATGTTTCAGTAGGTTTAATCTAATTGCCCCTCTTGTAATTTTAAATTTGATCAAAAGCCAGCCTAGAGCAATTCTTCTGTTTTTCGCCATGTTCAGTTTGCTTATCTGATTTACTCTGCAGCTTAATGAAGATTTTGGCACAAATAAGGCAGACTAAATACATAGGTTAGGGTGTTATTTTTAGACCAGTAAGTGCAGAAGGTATTGAGAGGATGGGAACCATCCTTTCTACACAGGGAGTAGATGAGGTTGCAGATGAGATTTATGTTAAAATAAAACTGCTATTGAAACTGTGACTATTATAACCATATTTATATGGTTTTATTATGATCATATTTATATGGTTACTAGAAGTCTTCTGCTTTTATTTTTTATTCTTTTCCAGTGAAAATACTATTTGTAATGTTGACTGGTTGATTAGTGTTAATTTCTCTTTTTTATTAATATAATCTGGCATTAAGAAAGAAAAGGAGGACAGTGTTTTGCCCCATATGATATTATGAAATACTGTAATAGCTGAAATAATTTCCAGAAACTGCAGGCTTGATATATTAGACATGGATCGCTAAATATACAGCAGGAAGAGAAAACACCTTTATTTCTATTTATTATTTTTGTTTTATTTCAGTTATTGTGTAGTGTGCATCTGTGGATACAGTATATGTTAAGAAATCTATTTAAGAATATTACCATTTTAGTTCTGAATTTGTTTCACAACTTGCCAAAAAATTCAATTTAGAAATCCTAGAGGACACAGTTATTTACATAAATTATTGAAAGAATAGTCAAGAATTGTTTTGCTTAAAATAGTTATAAAGCAAAGGCAAGCAACTGCAAAGAGAGCATACCAAGGGATTTGTCAGTAGCCAAAAAAGCTGTAGCTTTAACTATAAAGTGGAGAAAAGAAAAAGTGCTTAGAGAAAATTTTTCTAAGTGTTGATGATATATAGAAAGTTACCTATTGATGCATGTGAATCGATTCAGAAAGCCACTGTCACTGAGGATTCCCTGATGTTAGTGAAATATATATTTGAATTATCTGCACGTATGGATAAAATATGGGTAACTCATTTTTCTAAATTTATTTGTGTTTTATTTATATTTGAATGCTTGTGTTTTTAGGTAAAATTTGGAAATACAACATTTAAGACAGATGTATATCCCAAATCACTCAATCCTCAGTGGAATTCTGAATGGTTTAAATTTGAAGTAAGTATTCTTTAGTGATCACCTGTATGGCTACTCTTAGGGACTTTTAGTGAATTTGCTTTGTTTCAGGATGAAAATAGGAGTTTTAAGAAATGAGGCTGTTACTGTTTAAATATACATGAAACCTTTTTGGGAAGGTTGCCTGAAGTTAGACTTCGACTGCTAAAGGTATCTGAGAGGGACACCAGAGCATCTCAGCATTGGCTTTTCTAAAACTGTTGTGTGGGTAAGAACTTGCCATCTTGGCTGCAGCTTAGAGTACTGGGTAATGCTAAAAGAGATAAAGGTAAAAATGAAAAGAGGAAAAAGAAAAAAACACATTATTTGTTTGGCCCCCTCATATCACAGACTCGCAGAATGGTTAAGATTGGAAGGGGCCTCTAGAGATCATCTAGTCCAATCCTCCTCCTCCCACAGGGACACCCAGAGCACGGGACACAGGGCGGCATCTGGGCAGGTTTGGAAGATCTCCAGAGAAGGAGACTCCACAGCCTCCCTGGGCAGCCTGTGCCAGGGCCTGTCACACTCACAGTGAAGAAGTTCTTTGTCATACGGCGATGGAACTGCCTGTGTTTCAACTTACACCCATTTACCCTTGTCCTGTCACTGGCCACCACTGTACATTTTAGAATGTACAATCTCTACAATTTTGCTTTTTTGTTTTGCTGTTTTTCTTTCTCCCAGTCATAACTTCTGGTTTCAGGTGTTATCACTATGTGAAGGGTAATGTCAAAATAAATGAATGTGTGGTTTACCTAGAGAAAATAAAATTATAGAACTGTGTCATGGTACTGTAGATAAATGACTAGGATCTTCTTGCTTTTGTTTCTTTTCAGCAGTGTTTCCTTGCTTTTTCTTTATATATTCACCTTTCATATCAAAATTTCTTTCTAGGTAGATGATGAAGAACTACAAGATGAACCTCTCCAGATCACAGTTCTTGATCATGATACATACAGTGCTAACGATGCCATTGGCAAAGTCTACATAGACATTGATCCTTTGCTCTATAGTGAAGCAGCAACAGTTATATCAGGATGGTTTCCCATTTATGATACCATCCATGGTAAGGCTTGCTGATTTAGAGGTAACACTATGTTGTTTGAGATGCAGCCTATTTTAAAGATAGTTTGAAGAAATGAACATTTTAAGATCTGTAATAATACAGTTGTAGTAGGTAGAATGCTACCATTTAGAGGCATTTTTCCATATTAGATCTTTAGTAAGATAAAGTGCAAATTAAAAATCAGGGACAATTATACTTTTAGGATACTTTTTAAAAAATACCAGTTGTATAGAAATGATGTCTAAAATTTCTGGCCTTGAGAATTCAGTAGTTTTTGGCAAACAGAAGAATATTTTCATGTGGTAGTTGAATAAATTAAACTTTGAAGTAATTACTTTTTTTCCACAACTACTGTTTACCAAAGAATATACTCTTGCTTGAGTCGCTTGTGGTGTTCCCTTCTGGTATGCTAGACAAACTTCAGTTGAAATGGAGGGATAGGATGTAACAAATCTCCAGTATAAATTACAGCATGGTACTCTTTCCCCCCCCCCCCCCCACACACACACTTTAAGAATATACTCACACTCCTAGATAGAATTCTTCAAAATAGTTGAAGAATTGAGAGAATGAAGGTAGTAATACTTCTGAGTTTAATGAAGATGAGCTTTCGTGTAGAATGTCAAGGTTGGTTCATAGCAAGTTACTTTCTTGAGTGCCTTAACACAAAACATCTGTTTTTAGTCTGTAATTAAGACCTGATTTTCTATCTGATAATAAACTCAATGATTTAACTATATTAAAACTAATTACAAATTATTATTGGGAAAGCATTTTTTTGTATAATCATAAATATAAAAATATTTTGAATCTGTTATAGCAGTCATATTGACAGTTTTTTGAGAAGTGCTGCATGTTTTTTTTATTCTATCCAGATTTTTCCTATCTTATTCTCTTTCATATCATACGTTTTATTTTAAAGTTGGTCTAGGTGAACATTGTATTGCCTTTGAACCATGTGCAACTTCTGTGACAGAGAGAAACTAAATTTCTCTCTGGTTTTTTTAGGTATGGCACTTTTTAGCTTCTCTATTCAAATGAAATAAGAATTCTTACTTTTTCATGTTTGTTTCAGTAGATTCCAATTACCTTGATTCTTGTCAGACAGTAACTGACGCTTAAAAAAAATCTGCATAATGCAGACTGTATTTTGAAAAAGAAAATGACTTTTGTTGTACTTTACCATGGCTGTTTGTGAAAATACCTGAACCTGATATAGTTCTTATTTCAGTAAGTGAATGCTTCTTTCTACTTACATTTTGGAAGATAGATCTGGGTGACTTTATTGCAATAATGTCAGAGACAATCTACAAAGCACATATCTTTCCTCACTTTTTTGCTATTGAGTATCAGATGCTTAGGTGGTAAAGGCTTTTGAAGTCACTAGAGATCAGACACATCAAGCAGGTTAGTCCTCAATATGTCAGAATCTATAATAAAGTGACACAAAATATTTCTTATTCCTAGTTAGGGAAAAAGAGAAAGTTCAGGAGAGAAGCATAATAAAATCAAAAAGGACTAGATGTATTTTGAAGAAATATTTCTTTATTAACAAGATTTAGTTATGATTGAAAAATTAAGCTCAGTCTAGGAAGTCTGTTGTACCTTTATTTCTTCTAAGGGACAAAGTATTAGACAAAGTTTTTGATGTAATGTGTCTATTCTGTGGTACTCAAAAATTTATACTCGTGTTGTGGCACTCTTAAATTTGTTCATTAGAATCAACTGCAGAGAGCAGCCTACTGTGATCTCAAAGCATTTGAGAGAGAAAAGTATGGAAAACTTTTAATGTTATTTAATGCTTTTTGATATGGTCAGTCAAGTCACCTGCAATGTTAATTAGCCCCTCAGGCCTTTTGTGCTTAACAGTATCTCAGGAGAGTGTCGGAAGATCCTTGATGCCAGTTTCATAATATGACTGTGTTGCACATGCAGGGCAAGAGAGCTGAAGGAACCTTCTCATTGGAGCAGGGACCATTACTGCAGCAGGAGACTGATGCCTTCTTTCCCCAATCCCATCCCTCTGAAATGTTGTTTGGGGTAGCAGGTATTTTGGGAGCAGTACATGTTAGACTTCAGCCTCAAAGGCTGCCCTGGCCTTGGAGACTGATGGCAGAACTGGAAAGCACTGAAAGTGTCTTCCTGCTCCTCTGGTCTGGCCTGGAACTGATGCATAACGTGCAAAATGGACGGGGCTGTTCTAGCAGGGACATGACTTCTGTCAAGAAAGAACTAACTCATTTGTGCATTAGTTACTAATCATAGAGATTAGCAAACAGTTCTGAATTGATTTCTGGTACAGCTTCTCATTTTTTGTGTGTTTTTATTTTGTTTTTTCTTTACAGGTATACGTGGGGAGATCAATGTGGTGGTGAAAGTAGATCTCTTCAATGATTTGAACAGATTTAGGCAGTCATCCTGTGGAGTCAAATTTTTTTGCAGTAAGTAGAGGAAAAAAGTTTATTTGAACACATTTTTTTTTCTTTTTCCTCCTGTTCTGTCAGTTTCTCTTCTCTACCAAGTCTACTGCAGATCTATGGTAAATATATAGATGTATTTATTTTTTAAAAAATTAAATTCTGCTATTTATGTCTCCAAAAATGTAGGCCATTCTTCTTTGTATGTCTGGAGTTGCATTTCATTGCATGATGCATACTCACATTAAGCTACTTTGTATGTATATTTTGTTCGAGAGACACAAGTGAAAAGATTCCCTAATGGTATTTGCTGAAACAGCTGTGTGTGAGATACGCTGGACTATTATCAGTGTTCTGTGGTCTCTCAGAACAAAACTGCCTGGGTATGTCTGGATTCTGAGAGAAAGAAAGCTGTACGAATTTGTTTATGAAAGCATTCATACCACTTTTTAGGTGTAATTTTATTTTATTTTTTCTTTGAAATCTTAACTCTTTGACTTAGGGTTTACATCCTTAAACTGTTTTTTAATTTAAACAGCTACATCTATTCCCAAGTGTTACAGAGCAGTAATAATCCATGGATTTGTGGAAGAGCTCGTAGTTAATGAAGACCCGGAGTACCAGTGGATAGACCGAATTCGCACACCACGGGCATCAAATGAGGCTAGACAAAGACTTATTTCACTAATGTCAGGTATTAAACATGTAAGCTCTGCTTGTGATTGCTGCTATTTTGAAATATCTATCTTGTAGTATAGATTATTTATAATAAAATTGTGAATTTTGGCATTAACTATGTATACTTTTTCAGTTCACGCTATTCAGTTTCTGAAGTTTCTTTGTCCTAACTGATGGTCAGTATTGCTAATTCTTTATTTGCCTTGGTGAGGCCATGCTCCTGCTTACTTAATCTCTTGGTTGTTTTTAGCAAGGTCAAGAAAACCTCTGGTGCTCTCCAAAAGATGGTCTTTATAACTCATCTGAGGAGCGTAGGTTGTTAGTTCAGATTACTGCAATTTTGCTCTTAATGACTAAGAATGTAAACAACTCCACTATCCCTTGTACTGCTTTTGATATGTGAGCAGTCTGTAAACACCATCTCGGGTTTATTATCTTTTCAGAGTCAAGATGACTTCATTGTTTCTCAAGCAAACATTTGTATAATTGCATCTGTTTCTTAGAGCAGATCTTTAATTCTTAGGAGACCAGTTATTAAAAGTCCATCTGGCATCAAGAATCTTCACAGACATCTTTGTTGCTGTAATGTTTATGAAGGCCAGTTGTGAACAAAGATCCTGATGATGCTGGTGTCAGTGTAGCACAACGTAAGGCGCCTCTACTAGAGGACTTAGGCACTAAGGCGAGAACAACCTGTTGATAGAGGTGATCAATACTGGTAATGAATACAAGAGAATCATAGGATCATTATGATTGGAAAAGACATTCAAGACCCTCAAATCCAACATAAGCCCATCACCACAATGCTGATGGCCATTAGGGTTGTAAGCAGTGCTTTCAGCTCACTAATGGACTCCTGGTGTTGTCAGGTTTCTTGTAAAAGTTATTTAAATGTTTTAAGGAGGATAGTTAAATGAAAAGTAAGTTGGGCTTTGTGGACATGTGTGGAAATCTTTAATAAGTGAGGTAACATAAAAGAGCAAGGTTTGGCAAGGTGGATTTTTTTGAAATCCTTCATTATGTCAAAAAAGAAAAGATATTTTGCACCTAATACAGAGGCTGCCCAACTGCAGAGGTCAATGAACTTGAATTTTTTTCCTTATAGTTACAGTTTTGCAGTCTCTTGTGTGCAGTTAATAGAAGAATGGAGAAAAAATAGGCATATGTTGAGTGTCATATTTTCTTCTTAAGCAACATCAATGAAAAACATTAAATAAAAGCATTGTTTTAGGTTAAAAGATGCTTTGGTTTTAAGAATTTTTAAATGAAAGAAGAAAAGTAAATACCTTTTCATGTTGCTTTCAAAGGTGCTTCGTTGGCATGAATTATATAAAGGAGCATGTAGAAATTTTCTTGTGTTCCAGCACATATTTTGACATCTCTTTCCCTGTAAATATTAGAAAAAGAAAAAAGCTAATGAAGCTAAAAAGGAGAAAGAACACTTCTGAAAAACAAATATTGTTGCAAATAGAATTGGTTTGAAAATAAAAATCTATGCAACATCCTGTAATTAATAAGAAGCAGAAGCTGTGATCTGCTTGCTATAATTATGTCTTATGGATTATGCATGGATCTATTAGCAGTTTTATTGACTCTGTAAATCCAAAAATTAAAGAAAGCCCCGAAAGTGATGTAGTGAAAAGTAGTTTGTACAATTATGAGCTCTTTACCTTCTGTTTTATAGGTGAACTGCAAAGGAAGATTGGCTTGAAGGTACTTGAAATGAGAGGAAATGCTGTTGTTGGCTATTTGCAGTGTTTTGATTTGGAGGGAGAGTCTGGACTAGTAGTACGTGCCATAGGAACAGCCTGTACCTTGGATAAATTAAGTAGCGCATCAGCATTCTTACCTGCATGTAACTCCCCATCCAAAGAAATGAAGGAGTAAGTATGAATTAATAGTTTGTAAGGGAATAAGTTTCATCTTTCTTCTTTTCATACTCATTTGATTTTGCATAACCAGTGTGTTCTTTTTCTTTTCCCCCCAGAATTTGTTTTTCCTTTTGCAGTTTTATTTGTCTGCAATTCAGTCTATATTCTACAACTTCAAAATGTTATAAGTTGGGTTACTTATGCTGTTTCCTTAGGAGCTGCAATGGTAAACCTTAATATGACAGCGTAATTTTTTTTTCTGTTTATACAGCAGAGATATTGCACATTCCTGGGCTGTGATCCACCAGTTTCCTAGCTAATAACTAGTTCTGCCTTGACTGTATATTTGTATAATAAGCATTTTTGTTTGTGAGGGTTTCTTATGAAAAACCTTTTGTATGAGACTTTCCAGTTCTGATACTGTCATGTTTGATTTCTAATTCTGAGCATCTAAAAAAAGATACATTGACATTTAAATTCAGACAGTTCAGTGGTTTAGAGAATGATGCTGTAATATTCTTGTCTTGTGTTCTTTGCTTTTTACCATTGCAAAGTAACAACAGAGGATGCTAGAGTGTGCTTGCATGAAGAACAGTGCATGATGAGAAATAGAATTTCATCATCTCTCACAGCAGCACCAAACACCATTTGAATATGTATTTTTAAATGCGTACAGAAATAAAAGACAAATGCTTTCAATCTCTAAATTGTTAATACATTGTTGCTTGAACAAATTAGTTATTTTCTGTTTGATAGTGGTAGCCAATTTCTAGAAGGAAGAAACAAACCCAAAAAGCCTATTCTTTGTGTAAGGTTTGCAGAGGTATTATTTTGATTATGTACTGTTATTAACTTAAATTGTTGCATCATGAAGGTAATGCAGGGAGCAGTATACTATGACTTCTCAAAACCACTTCTTTCTATTTCAAATCATAGGTTTGCTTAGTTTATTTTATTTCTAAAAATCTGTCATCAAAAGAGTTCTGGATACAGACATTGGAAAATCTTAGTGAGAATAAAGTATGAAGTGGACCTGGCAATCATAGACTTAAAAAAGCATTCCTAAACCAGTAGCGTTCGCTCTAGAGCACAATGTGGAGTTTCCTTTCTACCACACAAATTATCCGTGTTCAGCAACTTGGTGGTGGATGTTGAAAGAATTGTTCTCCTCTGTCCAAAAAAATAAGAATCTCAAGGCCAGCAAAGTCAACTAACACTTGTTATTACTGCCTTTGCTAACTGGATGCCGTATTGCCAAAGAACATTTATATGTTTAAAGTCTAGTGCTTAAGGTGTGTGTGTGTGTGTGTGTGTGTGTGTGTGTGTGTGTGTGTGTGTGTGTGTGTGTGTGTGTGTCTGTTTTTTTTTTTCTCTCTCTGTTTCCCTACTCCTTTCTCTATTTTTCTCTCTTTCTCATCTGGCCTCTTGCATGCTAGGAGTTACAGTTCTTAGTGTCTGCTTAAAATAAGAGATCTCCTCTAGCTAAACCTCCCTGAAATCATTTATAACATAACTTTGCAACCTGTTGTATGTATTGTTTTCTTTTCTTCCACCTTGGCTGCAAATTCTCTCAGGTCTCCGCTGGTTCATCCGCCAAGCCATGGATGTCGCTCGACTCACAACAGCCCAATTCACACTGCTACTGGCTCACGACTTACTCAGAACTTCTCTGTGTCTGTTCCCACTCTCATCTACACTGGTACGAGACTGCTCAGACTCAAGAGCTGGGGAGAGGCAGGCCACAGGCACAGTGGTCGCAAAGTGCAGGCAGGCAGGCAGTGTAGGCAGGTATCACCCATCTTTTCTCCTTCATTTTCTCATGAAGACTCCTTCTGTTGTCATTGAAGAGCTACTGTGTTCAGCTGCTGAAACAAAGGCAGTAGTGTCTTGGAAATGAGTGTATCCTCAGAGGCTCTTCCACAAAGCCACACTCTCCTTTCAAGTGTACAACTTCCTTTTTAAAAAAAAAAAAGAAAAAAAAAATCTGGATAAATTCTATAATTTTTACAGGCACTGATGTTTTGATTGGAGTTCATAATTGTTTCTAATCTTAATTCAGGTATGATACTTGAGTTTTAAAATGATTATAGGAAGAGTTTGTGCTACTTGTGGAAGAGAGAGTTCTGGAGAGCAGGTAAGTCATTCTGTGCATAACCAAACTCTTTGTCAATAGAGTTGTTCCCCAAAAGGGTTTCCTCTTTGCTGTTTTTAGCTGTGGCATGTTGTTGATGCTATAGGATAAGGAAACTTTTTTCAATATATATGTGTGTATATACATAAATGTGCAAATATGTATAAACACAAATATAATTTGAGATCATTATTTTCTTTATTAAACTAACTCAAAACATTGTGCGTTTGATCAGATTTTTAAGCCATAAAGTGTCTTTTCTTTTGCATATATGATTTTTTTGGTCACATCTCATGCCTTCCATTTGGCTTAATTGTTTCATTGTAGATTTTCAGCATTTAGCTGTAGAATGCTGAACGGATAAACAGCATTTTTTGCCTTTGGCCTCATTCCCAGTCTCGCACTTAAGGAATAGCTGCTGGCCCTGCCCTAATCCCATCCTGGTGTTTGGATCATGCTGCTGTCAGCCGGGTCCTTTGGCACAGGATTACTGAATATGTTTCCACCTTCTTCTGGCAGGATTCCCTTCAATGAAGATCCCAATCCCAATACTCATTCATCAGGACCCTCCACCCCTCTGAAAAACCAAACCTATTCCTTTTCACCTTCCAAGTCCTACAGTCGACAGTCCTCTTCTTCTGACACAGATTTGAGTTTGACACCCAAAACTGGTAAGGCGCTTCCACCCACTTTTTGGTTAATTTGTGTTTCTCTCTTTATACTTTCATTTGACCCCGTTTTGCTTTTTGGCATTTGAGTTATCAAAGTAATGTGGAAACTGGAGACTTCAGATAGCACAACTATATATTTAAAGGCTTTCTGTAAGGTGATAGTGTATGACCTGTCTATATGTCCACTAGCTTTAGGATATCATTAGATGATATTTGTAACACAAGAGAAGTGTCATCTCAGGGCTTTAAGGGAGTCCTAAGCATTTTTCTCTTTCTTATTTCCTCCACTTCATACTACAAATTAGAGGAATTTATTTCTTACCATAATATATCAAGACAGAAAGAGATCTTATTATATAACCTCCAAGCCTAATTTATTATGCAATAAATGTATCTTTATTTACATGACTGATTTTTTTAACTCCTTTTTGCAAATGTGATATTAGAAATGTATCATCTGCTGTCTGTTTAATTTCCTTGGCATGTGAAATGGCTTATAATACAGAGTTTCCATTTTGAAATAAATGATTCTCAGAACACCTTCTGAAATAATTTTTCTTTATCCATTGGGTTATCATAATCTTTTTTTTGAACTTTTTTTCTTTACCCCTCCTTACAGGTCAGTGATAATGTCAGCACAACTCAGAGTTGTATTCTGTGAGTTTTCTGTTATATAGTCAGTCCCTGGATTTTTTTCACTCAAAGGCAAAATATGTTGCAATATTGCTTAAAAAATTGTCTTGCTTCTTAAATAGTGTTATAAATTGTGGTATATGAAGCTCGGAACATTCTTGTCTCCATCTATTCCTGACAATTTTAAAGTATATCAAATTTTATTATGATGATTTTGCCTGATGGCACTTCTTTCAAGAACATTTCCAAGCTGAGAAGTTAAATATTGCATTTGAATGAAGTTATATTTTTGCCCAGATCATTCTTCAACATTATGTTGACAAGTATTTTTGAGTTAGGAAGCTACTTTTTGCAGGGGAACTGTCTCTGTCTTCTTAAGAGAAGAGAAAAAAAAAAAAAAAAAAAACTAACCAAAAAAGAAATATAGATGGCAGTTTTAGTGAATAACCTGTGGTGGCCAGGAATTTTAAAGATGTAAAATTAAAACCAAATACTATGAATTCATATATTTTACTAAGTATTTAAAAATGTGTTTATTTGACGAGATTTTCATGGTAAGAAGCCATGCAAAGTATTTAAATGCAATATTAATGGTCATCTCTAAATTTAAATGTCTTGAAGTCCTGTCCTGAAGACTATTTCTAAGTTGGAATATCTCCATGTGAAAGTTGGTTATGTTAAAGCGTATCAAGCTGATGTGATGCACAAAACTTTACCAAACTTGAGATGTCAACTACTCGGATTACTCAATGTGAAAAGTCGAGTATTTCCTGTTTTTTAATTTTATTCCTCCACTGTGTGATAATGTAATATTCTTTTCCATTTTTTAACAGATAGCTCTTATAACTTCTTGCTTATAAAATGGAGACTGAGCTGTAAAAGGAGCACAGATACCACAATTCATAATATGAGTAACTGAATGAAAAGACCAAAGTTTCGATCTGCTCAAGTGCTTTGTCTTCAGTTCCTAATCAGGAGAATATTACCTTCATTTCATTTATGAAATTCAGTTTTGATTGCATTCTTCATTCTGGCCTTCATCTGGTCTAAATTTGAGGGGAAATATTTCTGTGCTGAGAAACCTTCCTTCAGTTTGAAGTTCAATTTCTGCTGTGAATATTGATACCTTTTATGGTACTGCAAGCTGACAGAAATACCAGGCTAGCAGCAACAACAAAAAACATTAATCAAGGTCTTAAGAGAATGTATTTTGATGTAAAGTAGTATATGTGTGGAGGAAATTGAGATGGAAACTCTTTTTTTAAATATGTGAATTCATAGTTCTGCAAGATTCAAGACTATTAAAAATCGTAACTTAAATCCATTACTGTTTTTTCTGGAAATGAGAACTTTTTGGATTCGATTAATTAAAGCAATCACATTACGGCTTTGAGACAAATATAGTTCTTAGCCTTTACTCCACATTATTTTTCTTATGACATGTTCTTATGACATGTTTTCTTATGACATTCTTATACATGTTAGCTTACCATGGCTTGTTAATAAAATTAATAGAATTCAAAACAGCTGCTTCATGATTTTTGATAACATGCTTCTCATTCCCATTTGGAGCTGTATTGTCATTCCATTTCTTTGTACACTGTGAAATAATTTAGCAGTAATTGTTAGTTCATTTGGAGGTTTTTTTAATTTGCTTTGTTTTGATTTCTTCCTTTTGTTTCTTTAGTCATCTTCTGAATCTACATCTTTTTGTCTCTATTACTTTCCTCCACAGCACCTTTCTCGCAGGGACCTAGGATTTTCCTGTTTCCCAGCTCCCCTACACTCTCTTGTGGTTCCCCACATCTTAAAAAGTCCAGTGTCCTCCTCTCGGGGTGTAGCCTTAACCCCCTCCACTCTAGCCATGTCAGCCCAGTTGTTCTGAGGAAAAGTGTTTCTTTCACTGAAGAGCTGCTTCTGGCTGCTTCTGGTAGGATCAATGTATTATGGCCTTTTAAAGAGACTTTTAAGAAAATGTTGTTGTTGTTTGATAAGGGGGCATTTAACACACAGCCTTCTATAACCCTTTTTTAAAACTTTTATCTATTTTTTTGTAAATTAACCTCTGAAAACTGCTGGCTACATGACTATTCGTACCACCTCTCAACCTGTGCCCCAGAGTCTTGTGGCAGCTTCAGAACTTGTCTTACAGGATGTGAAACAAACACCTAGTTTATCCCACTGAACTTTCTCGCTTCCATTTCAGAATTTCTTTTCATATTGATAATTGGACTAAAATAAGTCACTTTCTTCCCCATTCCCTTCAGTTTGTTGTTGCTACATTTTGCATGGAGCAAGCACTTGCTCGTTAATTCATAATTTGTTGACAACTGACCATCAGATGGCTGGCAGTTCTGCCCTTCAAATTAATGTTTCAAACCAAGTCCATACAAACGTTCTACTGCTTCCTTTTCCATTTCACTGGCATGCGTTATATTCACAGGCTTCAATTAAATAGTTGATACAACTACTTTTCTTTATGTGTAGAAACTGTTTTGTTCTGACTTTGTTTCATATCCAGTATTTATGCCATGCGTGTCTCTATTGAATATTGTATAGTCCCTAAAAATGATATTTACAATCAATACCAAATAATGGCAATGAATTAAATCTTGTTTAACAGGACTATACAGATGCTAAGTTTTTGTTTCCTTATCCAAAAACAGCTAAAAATGTTTAATAGCAATTACAATATTTATATATATTTATATATGATAAATGATAGTCTAGTCATTTTTGAAAATGGTAGGGATAAAATAACATAAAATCCAATATTATTTCCACTTCTCCCTGTGTTTGGTTAAAAACAAACAACTGAATTCCTGTTTACATATCAAATCTTGTTCTTTTATTACATGCTTAATGAGAAAGGAAATTAGCAAGGAACTATCATGTTAATATAGTTACAGTTTTTGTAAAAATCTTGTTTTCATATGTAACTGTTTGCGTTGTGGTGTGTCTATTACATCTTGCTCCTAACACTCTTTGGTTCTTTGTTCTTTACTTTTCTTAATGCTTTCTTAGATAAGTTCAGTGTTCGTTTTGGCTTTGTCAAATTAGCGCTGATGGCTTTAGATGCAAGAAATACCCCTGGTAGTACGTTTTTAGGCATGAAATGCTTTCTAGATAATCATTCACCAGCATTGTGTTATCTTAGGAGAAATACAATCTTGGTATGTGTGGTTTTTTTGTCTTTTTTTTTTTTTAATTGTATTTTTGTGACTTGTAACTATAGAGATAAAATGTATTGCCATACATATATCCTGCATCTTCCACAGTCTGTTAAAAAATAGAGTTTCTTGATAACAGATCCCTCTATAAAAAATATAACTTCATCTAATAGACTGGCCAGCTCTTTGAAAGCTGGTGATTCTTGGGGGAAGAATGAAAGGTGTGAAAGAAAGGGAGAAGAAGAATGAAAGATGGTGTAAGTAGTGGGTAGGAAGAAACATCAGTAGTAGTGTAAAAATCACCCCATGCTACCCGTATTATTCTAAATCAGAGTTTATATCTTGTTTTAATTTACAGATATTCTGCAGGTTATATGTGTGAAAATACAGTAACAACATGAATGTGGCAATTGTATATGCTTAGCAGTAGTCCTTGGCTGATCTGGGTAAAACGGATGAGTGAATTCTTAAATGCAAGATGTTGAAGAAAAAAAAATTGACTTTGCATTACAAATCGAAAGAGGTGCATAGCTTTTTAAATATTCTGGTTAGTGCAGTCATGCAGTATAAAGTCTCTACTGAAATGCTGTGCCCAGCCTCCTACCAGAGAGAGCAGTGTGGAATCTAATGGTGATCTGCAGCCCTTTGTCATAAAGGCTGAAACACTTATTGTCTAGGAACTTCTGTGAAAAAGAGAGAATGTGGAGGTGCATTTATTGATATCATGGGTTTAAAAAAAAACCCCTAATAGTGACAGAAAAAAACATTTTGTTACAAGTAAATAAGAATTGTAAGTTCTAGTTTCAAATGCTTTGAAGTTCTTCATACTGACAGCACAAAAAGATCTTGGTTCAGGTTTTTTTTTCCCAGATCCTTAAAGTTTGACAGCACTGCTTTTATATTTGGGGAGGGGAGAAAAGCCCAGAATTTAAACTATGATACTCAGTATTTCCCTTCCAAAACCTTAGTGGAATGTTTGAGTGTGTTTTAAATCATGTTTTTATATATCTTTAAATGCAAGTTTGATACAGATTATAACTTTTTTTTTTTGGATGTTATTTGTACTGATACTCTTCAGGAATGGGCAGTGGGAGTGCTGGAAAAGAAGGGGGGCCATTTAAAACTCTTTTAAGACAACAGACTCAGTCAGCTCTGGAGCAAAGGGTAAGGCATACGTGAAGTATTTTACTTATTTTTAATTTGCTAAAGTGGCAACTTAGCTTTGAGTAAGGTAAATATTTCTTGTTTGTTTGAAAAACAGGCATAGCTTTAATGCCTTTTATATCTGCGTACGTTGAACATTTAATAGCCTTTTTATATACAAATGATATTGAAGTTTAATACATTACCAATGCATTAAGAACAAGAGTGGAGCAAAAAAGTGCAGTGTTCACAGCACGCCAGTGATTCTAGCTGGTTGGTGAGAAACAGTTGTTTTTTTTTTCCTGTTTTTTATCTTCGTAAATTACTGATGCATGTGTCAGTTTGCTACTTTAACAATTTGTATTGAATTACATTTGATAGAGGTCAAACTGAAAAAATACTGCTACAGCTTTCAACAAGTTGATAATTACATTTGTACTTGAGAAAACTTTTAATTTTGAAAAAATAAAATTGGTAGTGTAATTCAGCCTGGATTCTATTATAGGAAATCGTGTTTATGTAGTTTATATGTAACACTTCTTAAAAACAAACAAACAAACAAAAAAAAAACCCAAAAAAACCCCACCTGATTATGAAACAATAAAAGGGCTTTGAAAGGTTAAAGGTTTTAGAAGAACTCTGCAAGACTAAGAAACACCGTGTATTTTTATGTTGTCAGTCTACGGTGGATAGAATTCACAGTAAAAATAGGGCTGTTCATTTCAGAATTGTTTTTTTTAAACACATAATATACTGCTATTGTCAAAATGCTGTGTTATTGGTTAAGTCCTTTGAAGTCTTGCCCTTTCAAGATTGATTTAAATGTAATTAGAATTTCTGTCTATCTGAACTGCTTAGTACTATGTATATTTTTGAAAACAAAATGAGCTGCGTGTGTGCAATGTAAGTGAAGCTCTACTATTTTGAGTAAGTGGATGATTCTCTTTTTATTTTTTGTGTTATCCATTGCTAAGAGAGGATCGCCTCATAGGTTCTGTAGAAGGCGGGTATGTTCTAAAACATTGTGACTTCTTTGTAGCCCTTTTTATTTTGTATTGAGGGTGTCTAATATTTGAACGCTCATTTTATTTTTAAGTATTTTGGGAGACTTTTTTGCAATCTTGATCATTGAGTTTTTGTATTTTTGTTCTCTCTCTTTCCTTAAAGACCATTTATCAGATCAGCATATTTTATCATAACTAGCATTTTGCATGCTCATACATCTCAGTTAACATTTTAATTTTTTTTAAATAAAATTTTATGACTTCTTGCTTTCAACGTTTTAGTTTGAAAATAAACCAACACTTTAAAAAGATTCTTTTCCCTGTCTACCCTTGTCTCCACTAGCATTTTAGACATTTCATACCAAATTGTTCTTTTCTTTAGAAAACCTCTAAAGACATCTTAAAATTGTAAAGTAAGAATACAGGGTATTTTTAGAGCTTCAGTGATTTGTATGTTGCTCTGGTAAGGTAAGATATTGCCTGGTGAAGGAAATGTGGTAAAATGGGGTGGAAACTTGTTGGATCAGTTATTAATGATAAGATAGTGATGCCATTACCAAGCACTTGGTCTGTAAGTGCTACTGAGAATGCAGTCATGATGCTTTTATGAGAATTTCCTACTGGATGCCTCTTTTGCTGCAGTTGCTTCTCTTTCAATTGCTTAACTAGAATAAATAACAAGGATTCAGGGAGAGTGATATTTAGCTCAAAATGTCTTTGGAGCTCAGAGGATAACTTGTTTGGTTTAATATTATTCATGTAGGTTGTGCACTTTAAGTATGTGTATTGGAGTAACGTTTGTTCAGGAGGAAAAAGGGGAATAAATTTGAGATACATATTATATTTTTTTGTGTGTTAGCAATTCAGTATGTTATTTTGGGACATACTCAGATGATTTGGGAATATTGTACTGTTAAGACATTACAAATGATTCCTTTAACTGGACATCGTATTAGCTTTTTAGTAATTTTTGGTTTTGGTATGTTACTTAACCCAAATCATAAACTGTAGCAGATTTTGTTGTAAGGGTAATCTTGCTGGTTTTTTCCTGGAAAAATACACCAGCCTTGAAATGCATATGCTCATTATATTTACATTACTGTGATATAGCAGTCCCAATATGCATGTGAGTAGTAGTTGCAACTACAGCACAGCTATCTTAGAATATCTTTTTAACTATAAGTGTATGGATTATATTCCTGTCATTGTGCAATTTTGAGTTTAATGGTGAAAAATTAGCCTTGGGTCTTTGTACAGATGTCCAGATGTTGCTTTTAATTGTATTTTGTATCTCTGACCTCAGCTTGGACAAATGCTCTTATTTTTCCATGTTTGCATCCTGCAAGTGCCTGAGACAGTCGTTACCGCTTCCTTTTCCCAGTGCCCGGAGCTCCATCTGCCTGGGAGCTGCTGTGGCAGAGCCGCAGCCTCTCTGCAGCTCGTGCCTCAGATGCTGGCTTAAGCAGCCCTTCCTTCCAGTTCTGCTGGAAAATGAATTGCAAAATTGTTTGGTCACCCCACAAGATGGTTCAGTGAATGTGTTATGAAAAAAAATCCAGAAAATTATCAGTATTTTTATATGGATCAGTTGCTTATCTGATTCAGCCCATGATACTCTGTTGACGTGTCTGAGCATTCTAAGTGTTATCTGCGGGAGTGGGACAGGACTAGGAATGAATAACGGACTAGACAGGAGACTGAGAACTGCTTAAGCCAGCACTCGTAACCAAAAGGAATGTGTGTACAGTCTTGCTCCATGTGCTCCTGCATTTCTGTGTGTTTGTGTAAAATGCAATAAAAAAGAAACAATGCTAGCAATACATGTATGTGCAAACACAAACATTTTTAAGTATTGTATTAAACAAATATAATGACCTTATTGGAAACCTTACCAAACTTTCTGCAGCTGGCAGCTGTAACAAACCTACGATGATAAAGGAATTGAAGCAATAAACATAGTTCTTCCAGAGTCTGCGTAGGCAGTGACTCTGCAATGACCCAGTGAATTGGCACTGCTAAAAATGATGACTGTTTTCAGTGGCATGCTTTTAAAAAACAGCTTGTCATGTCTTCTGGACATGGAGACATATGGACATATGGAGAATCATTTTATGCTTCCTATATTTTAAAGATAGTCCACTGAAAAGTCCAGGAATAGAGGAAAACTGTAGCATAGCAGTAGTGCTTCAGGTTCTTGCACACTCTATTTTTCATGCAGTAAGTATGGTTCTAAATTTTGAAGTGTTACAGAGTACCGCATGTACTTAAGGATGGAATCTATATTTGCAACTAACAATAATAATTTTAAAAATCTAAATGATTTGAAAAGGGAGGGAGAGAAGCCCCACTATCGTGATGGGCTTCTTTCTTTGTCAGAATGAATGAGACTCTCTTAATGAGACAAGAGCAGAGCTTCAGGGAGGCACTTTTAGCTGCCTCTTTGTATGGGGCTGAATCTGATGGAGTCTAAGTTTAATTGAAGTATATGTCATAATATAGGTTTGCATTATCCACATATCTTGAGTGTATTGGTTGGGCAAACTGTTTCTATTACTTCAGAATTTTATTTTGTGGTTTATAGTGTGGGAAATACAGGCAAATTGCAAGTTTGAATATGTTAAAATTACCGTGAGTACAGAGTCTTACAAAATTGCATAAAAAGCAGAATTTCCAGGTAGATTAAAGAACATGAGGTTTATTAAGACTTAGAGCATGAAATATCTTGCACTTTTGTGTTCAGTATGTATTACATTAGTATGATATAAATACACACTCCTGTATAAATGTAGTACAGACGTAATATAATTTAAGATTGTGTATGCAGAATTTTTTTATTGGTTCCTATAATTCTGGGAAAAACAATTATTAATGTTTAATATCATTTATATGGCGTAGCAGTATTCATTTAGGGGATTGAGCAAACATTTATGTTAATTGAAATAAATGCCATGGAATTACGTAGCAGGAAGAAGGGAAGTTGTCAGAATAGTTAAAGCTTGATTTGTAAAGCCAGATTAAAAGAGGCTGCTAGCAGGGGAAGGGTGCTAGCAGCGGGATGATACCCGGGGGAGGAGAGGAGGCCGTGTTGTGGTCAGGGCTCCCTGGCTGCTCTGGGATCAGAAAAACACCCAGTGCTCGGGTGGCACCTGCTGGTGCCAAGCTTCCTTTTCCAAGTGCTTGGTCCCAAGCGCTCTCTGAAGACCCTCTCTTGAAGGTCTTGTGGCTCCCCTTGGCAGATTCCTGTGCTGAAATCTTTATAAGTGCAAGGCATGACTAGCCATTTAAGGCATGGCTGCAGTCCTTTTTTTATTATTCTATTTATGTATTTATTTTGCTTACAGTTGTCCATACTGTTGTTTCTGATTCTGAAGTCTGCCTCTCTTTAAGCCTAGAAATCGAATGAAAATTCCCAAAACTCTTGTGGAAGATTTTGTAGGACACCGTGAGAGCTCTAGCAACCTTTCAAGGGTTGTCATAGTTCTCAGGGTGTTTTCTTGTTTTTAATCCACAGTAGGCTTTATTTTGTAAAGAGGGTTTTATACCATGTATTGCTGGAAGCACTATGGTCATCTCTGCATCGTGAATGTTGTCTAGGTCGAGGCTCAGTTGAATGATACTTTATTGCAAGTGCCTTAAATATGTGAGAAAGCAATATATTCTGCATTTGCTCCCATGTAAAATTATGGTGTTTAATATTTTTCCATTTAACTAGTCATCATAACTCTATCAACTGTGATTGCATGATTTTTTTTTGCCCCCAAGCACTCAGAATTGCCAAACATAAAACTATTGCCTTTCCCCCATAAGTATGCTGCAGTCTGTACGTTGGGCAGTTCTAAATAGAACGTCTCTGAAGAAACGCAAAATGTCCCAGTTCTGGGTCCACTTTCTTTGAATATGAGGGCATTTTTTTTTCTCACCATGTTGTCCTGAAGAAAGACTGTTTTTAATTGTTATTATTTTAATTAGTCTGTTGCTTGGAGAAGTTATGTTTTTGAGTAGTGACTGAAACGTGAATTCCGATTCTTCATTTTGATTGAGAAATGTTAAAACTCACAAAAATGAAATGGGAGGTGAATTTCCTCAATTTGATTAAGAACTTAAAATCTTATTTCAAAGTCTTAGCTTTATTCTAGAAAAGTGTTAATTACCGATTTCGTTTTGATCTCATGACACTAGCAGATCATTATCCTAACTTTTCTTTTGAGTAGACTTTTGTATAATAAGGCATAAATCCAGCAAAATTACAGGTAGTTTTGCCCAGTTGTTTGGGATCAGCTTTACCTCAGCTCTACGTTAGGTATAAAAAACGTAGAAAAATATTATTTTTGTATGAACTGATGAGAATTAAATTGTTATTCAGCTGCCATCTTAAAGATAGACAGATACTTTGTTAATGCTAATTCATAAGGTGTTGATTGTTAATTACTACCCTATTGAACTGCAGATCTATGGGGGAAAAGTATTCTTACATTATAAAACACTTCTGCTTTTATTACGTTGTGTTGAGTACATGAAGACGTATGATTATATAGCGCTTAGTAAGCCTGAAGGATGTTTGGCCTCATGTAACAGCTTTGCTTGAATTTTGAGGAGATTTTGAATTCACTGCATGTTTTTTTTGGGGGGGGTTGGGGACTGCAGTCAGCAGTGTTTTTAAGCAGCCATTTGTTTGTTTTTACTCATAACAGGAATTTCCATTTTTTACCTTGACGGCCTTTCCGCCCGGCTTCCTCGTGCATGTTGGTGGTGTGGTCAGTGCGCGGTCCGTGAAGCTCTTGGATCGCATTCACAATCCCGGTACGTTAACATGGAAACAGGTTTTCCCAAGTCCCCATCACCACAATGTCCCTCTATTTCTAGCCTTGGAAATGTTATATCTACTAAAATATTTATATATTACTAAAGTCTCTACAAACAGTGTTTGTTGAAGGTAATGTTTTTCATACAAGTATTTCAGCTTGAAAAATATTAGTCATTCAGAGAGTATGTTTTTAGTAAGAAATTTCTAGTAAATTAATAAGAAAAGAAATATTTTTATTCTAATAACTTGGCTTATTTATGTATTTATTTTTTGGAATTATCAAAAGGCTGGTTATTTTTGACCACTGCTTAGTATTAAGATTTGATACAGTCTTTCTACTAAAACATAAGTAAGATGAAATAATTGGTCTAACTACAAATGTTTTCTGTTTTTAGCTCCTTGCAATCCTTCAGGACTAAAAGCACAGTTTAGCTCAACATGTGTTTTTAACCTTGAGAGAGAGAGAGAAAGAAAGAAAAAAAAACTTTTACAACTTTTTTTTCTGTTCTTATTAAATAATATATACAGAACACTGCTTAAAGTATTTTTTGTTTAATAATTACTTGGGAAGTCCAGTTCTGAAACATTTATGTTCTGCATGTCCTAGTTCTGACATCAGAATTAAGTTGTTTTGCCTGTGAATTCATTACATTGACTGGAACAAGTGGTGAGGGCTACTTTTTAAAAAGTTGGAGTTAATTAGTGATGTTAAAACATGGGCAGATGAAACCAAACAGTAGCACCTGTTCTGGTCTTGCACACACTTGTCAGGAGTAATAAAGTTTGTGTAAATGCATCTTTTTAGAAAACTTTTACTTCATTTTTTTCCATTTGTTTCTTATTTTTCTGCAAGCAGTTCTTTAGTGAATTATAGTGTTGCAGATGTAAGGAATCAATAAACCACTAGAGAAACTGGAATAAAATCCAGTAATTCAGGAAAACTAAGGGATTTTTAGAACCCCCAAATGCACGATATTGGTTTTTGTTTTTCCCCCGTTTCTGAGCTTTTGCTCTTGACCCTGCAGTGGAGAAAAGATTAAGAGAAATCTCCAAATGCATTTCAGATGTCCCCTCTGTTTCTTTGTCACAAAGTCCTCTTAAGCTCTCTGTATTTTGATGTGAATCTGATAAAGGTAACTTCTATGTTATATACCAAGTTTACTGTATTATAAATTTATTTAAGGAAAAAAAAAAAGATGCCAGTTATGCTCAGAAGTTTGCCAGAATACTTTTTGGCTTTATGCACTCTTATTTTTACCAATTGACTGTTGAGATGCACACGTGTATTTGTGCATTGAAGTGACTCTTTGTAGCACTTTTGAATTTTTAGATTGCTCCTGACAAGTGGATGCAAGATGCATGTTACTTCAAACTCAGTATATTGCAAAACAGTAACAAAAACAACAACAAAAAAGAAGAATGAAGGGACATAGTTAGGAGTTGGAAGGAGAAGAAGTAGAAAAACATTCTGGTGTAAGTGTTATCTTTTAAGCAGTTGAGTAAAGTCTATAAAACATTAAAGGAGACGTTAACTGGAAGAGGAAAGAACAGTTTAAGGAGCTGTTTGAAAACCAGTGAATGATCCAATAATTGCTCTGTTCTGTACACTTTGATCACGCCTAGTGCTGGTTTGCTATAGCATGCTCCTTTTTCCCTTTCTATTTCAGCCTCTTATTAACTCTGCTGTCTGTGTCTTTCCAGTTCCTGTGGAGTGGTCTTGTCAATTGTGTTCTTGTTGGTAGTTTTTTTCTCTATTCTGCTCCTATAACTGATCTACTAATTTGCTGTTTTGAACTCAGCCTTTGTCGGAATTATGGGTAACACAAGATCATACAAACTGCTAGACTGGAATAGTTTCAATTCAGGTATTTGACTAGTCATTCAGTACTACATACGCTGACAGAAATTATGGCAGCTCAGTGAAGTTCTTAGCAATGCTGTAGAATGTTATTAGCTTAATGCTTCAAATTTATATCTTGTTTAACCATCAACTCAGTGTCTTGCTTTAATGTTTTTAAAGGCTTCCTTTAAAATTGTGAAAGACTGTTTGAGTTTAAAAGAGCATTTTTAATAGTTTAATTTCAATCTAAAAGTTGAATATTCAGATGATAATTTCTTAGTAGCTTTCAGCTCAATTTCTATAAAACATAATTTAGGGTAAGAGGATAGATTCTCCTTCATACAAACAGGATAGTGTCAGGTGTGTTTTTCATGAGCTTACACTTCAGGAATAGCTCTTCTTCTGATGACTTGAGGTAAATCATGAATGTATTTATTCTGAGGGACATAAAGATGGAACAAGAAACCAAAAATTAGATAAGGATAAAAATCTGTTTGCAAAAATGGTGCATCTTGTCCAGGGTGTTTTGGTTCATAACTCTTGTGTTGTAAAATGCATTAGCTTGCAGGACTTCTGTCTTATTATTTAAACTTCTAAAATACTCTAAGACCTAACTCCAAAAAGCCCCAATGTTCTATTTTTTAACAAAACTTAGTGATCAAAACATGTGATATCTATGTACAGCCGTGGAGAGAATGGAAGAGCTGGTGGTAAGAGTCTGTATAAGATACTGACCTTTTCAGAGGGAAGGGGAGGGGAAAAAAAGGCTCTCCTCTGCCTTTTGAAACATTTGATTTCTTGGAAGAAACAAAGATTTAGCTTCTTCACATGGAATATGCAAGCCAGCACTCCTTGCCAGCCACTGATGCTTCTCTAAAGGTGACCTGTAGGGGTTTATTTCCTCCAAGAAAAAAAGATCCTTCCTGTTGCTTCACTGCTGCAGTGCGTTTTGTGTACCCTTTGTCTCTGGAAGTTGAGCAGTCATTCTCTACACTTCAGTTTGCCTATACATTTCCCAGGTTACAAACAGTTCAATCACAGGTGGTAGCTGAAACCATTAGCTCATTTTTGTCTATACTGATGGTATTACAGTTTTGAGACTATGCCTTTGTGGATTTGATTTGCCTTTTTAAATTATAATTACCTTTTAATTTTTTTTTGTTTCCATATAATAATAGTATTATGTAATGATCAGGTAACTGGTATAGCAGTTTCTTGTTTTTGGTACTTTTAAAAATGTAACTTAACTGTTGCTTTTTTGAACTAGTATTTAGGAAGATGTTACCATGGAAGAATTTTCTTAGACTAGTTGAGTAAATGATTTGCCTACAAGCACTACGTATACATTGAGCTAGGATAGAAAGCGATGGCGAAATGTAAGCCATAGAAAGCTAAGGAGAACTTGTGAAATCATTCCTTGACAGAGTAGATTAAAAAGGAAGAAGAACAGATAAGCAGGAAGAAGAATGCGTATCTGTATGGCCTGCAGTTATACTCACAAGTGGTTGTTACATAGACCTGTCATATAAAGAAGTAAAACAACCATAGAGTTACATAGAGTTTATGCTCTTTTCATGTCTGTAGGCATCTGTTTCTCTTAGGTCTTGTAGAAAATCCTGCTACTTCCTCCACATATTAGGAGCTCTCTAGTAACAGCTTTGCTATTTACTCTGCTGGGCAGGGCTGAGTAGTCATGCTCATATGCCTGGCAATATATTGCTTTTGCAGTGCTAGGTGTGTCACTGTATCCAGAAAATAAAGGCAATAGATCAGTCACTATATATGACCTATTGTGCATTGGGGTGGAGTGTCTGATGGTGGTGAAAAGTTGCAGAGGAGAAACTAAGATTTGAGGGTGCTAGAAAAACACATGCTGAAATGGAGGCTGACTGTGTTTGCTGCAGAGGGGAAAGGAATAGACAGAAAAGAAACTGCTTAAGCTTCCAGAACAGCTTTCTTTAAATGTTCTATGAACGTGAATGAAATTATGAAAAAATGGTGGTCAAGGAGAATCTGTAAGATAAAAAAACAGATAGTTCAGAACTCAGATTCATGGAAAAGAGAGTATATAATGCAATGGAAGCAATGCTCTGGCCCTGTCTGTGAAAAAGGCTGTTAAAAAGGTACTCTTAAGTATAAAACTTTGATAGGAGTTTGGGATGCAAAAGTCTAGCCCTTTGTAAATTCTCATTTTGAGAATAAATAGAGGGAAGGACCCGGGCAACTACAAGAAGGAGGACCCGGGCAACTACAGGCCGGTGAGCCTCACCTCCATCCCCGGAAAGTGATGGAGCAGCTCATCCTGGCTGCTGTCTCCAGACACATGGAGGAGATGAAGGTGCTCAGGAACAGCCAGCA
>JAUBOD010000719.1:159038-183796 GCA_032353885.1 Nothura maculosa | reverse complement strand
TGGTGGCGCCTACCAGGATTAGATAAATCGCTGGTGGTCAGCAACTGAACAGGGCTGCATGTAAGGTACAGGTCAGGCTGAGCTGGGAAAGGAGCGTATCCGTCACAAAGTGTAATGTCACCTAGTAAAGGGGTATGAATTGCCTTGTGTTTTGTGCTATAAGGCTTAGAAAAAGCTAATCCAAAGATGAGCATTTAAACTGTTCAAGTAGTATTTAGTTGAGATTAGGAACAAGTGCCCTGGGATATCTCAAGGCTTCAAGGCAAGAGTGTAAAACTGATAAAGACCGAGTGAATAAAAAGTGATTGGAAGTTGAGGAATGAAAGCCAACTTTGAATTAAAAGTTAAAATTCTCTTTTAGAGATAAGGTAGTTAAAATGTGTCCTAATACAGTATCTAATGTATTGGTTGTGATGAGAGTGATACTAAGAGAAATACTCACTTTTTCCCTCTCTGGAGAATTATTTTCATTTTAAAATTTGCTAGAATTATCTTCATGTTTTCACTGCTCCATAGTGAGCTGCAGCTAAAAAGTGCTCCTGCTCTTGTCGCGCGTCTTGCAGCTCTCTGGTGAGCGGGTAGTTGCAAAGCGGGGCACTTGGCCTGGCTGACCCAGTGAAAAGTGCTCTGCAACTGAATGGGTTTGTGTTGAACCAGCTGATTACTCGAAAAAGCATGGAGACTGCCTACAGTTTTAATCCTAGATGTACTTAATGCTACTTCTTCATTAAATAAAAAACTTGTTTTTCAGTATAACAAATTGTTCTTATTGTTTAGCTTATTTAGCATTCTGGGTTGGAAAAGTGTGATGCGTTTTGACCTCATATTTTATCACTGCTCCTCTGGCATGTAATTCTGTTCTCTAGACTGGAGGTCTTATCTGTCACCTTAAAACAAGCTTATTTTAAGCTTTGTGGGAATGAGCATTCCTCTTTGCTGGTGTGTTTGCAGCGCTTTGTTAGTATTTCAGTGCATATTAGATTATTTGAATTTATCAAATTAAAACCATCTCCTTAGTTTCCCTGTCATCATAAGCAAAGTTACCATTTTCTTATCTTTTTAGTTTTGAGGATGATGATAGGAGGTTACTTTTTAAAAATCTGCAGTGACTTTGATTGCTTTGGGAAAGCTTTAGATTTTTATTGCCCTGTTATAAGGCTATTCTGCACTGCCCACATTCTGTGTGCGTATTTGGGTTTAACTGCTGAGAAGACTGGACCCCTGTATACAACTGTTTTGATTGCTGAGTATTTTAGAATGATGGTAGGTGATTATTCCTGAGATTAGAAAAGAAAAAAATTAAACCTGGAGGTCCATGTGATTGTAAACATAACAAAGATGACTGCTAAATATACAGTCAGAAAAGGCACTTCTGAATCTTTCTGCTGTTTTGTAAACAACTTCAAATAATTATAAGTTGTTAACTGCCATTTTTGAGACATCAGAACAGAGCTGCTTGATGCTGATTAAGGTAATTGTTGTCATATGTCTCTCCTCATTTCAGAATGTTACATGGTAAATATTCATTAATCTTCAATATTGAAATAGGTAGAAAATGAAATATACAATTTCTTTTCCAGAGTAACCATTTCTGGATATCTGGAGATTCAGATTTAACAGTGGAACTCTTCCGTACAATCAAGGGATAATGAAGAAAATTATCCCGCTAATTTTTCTTCAAGTTTTAAAAACCTTTAGGGAACTTGTCCAGATTCTGGACAAGTCTTAAAAGATCTTTGACAAAGGAACATCTAACAAATAACCATGGAAAGGTGTTGCTTCTTGTGAATCAGAAAATATTTAGTGCTGAGTTTTATCTGCATGTGTAAATTATGGGCAGAATTTTGTCCCAGTGGCAGTACAGCCTGGTAGAGATCGATCTTGAATATGAAGAGAAGAGGTAGGTTCTGGAGTGTAGGTGCATGGATCTGACCAAAAGAACTTTTGCACTCCAAGGTAAATACTTTACAACAGAGGTAGCTCTTTGCATCTTCTAAAGCTCTCTCATGAAAGCCAGTTTGGACAGTTTCAGTTGGAGATTTGAGTAGGCACCATTTTTACTGAATACTCTTCACAACATTGTTTTTAAGTCTTCAGCTGTAGAAACAGTGTGCTTTGCCCCTACTTTGTGATGCTACGTCAGTTTTGAAATACAATAAAAGTGGATGTAATATTCAGTAATATTCAGTAATATTCAGTTGGTTTCCAGTAAAGGGTACTTAATAGCAGTGTAACGTTTGCAAACTTTTTTGCTTAGAGATTTAGATAATCCCTGCTATAAACTACTTTGTAGACCTGCTAGAAAAGCTTGTGATTGAGTGCTATGTATGCTTGCCTTTTTGCTTCCACCTAGAATCCAGGGCCATTACTTTCTGTAACCATTTCAGTGAGCTGCCATAGTTTTCAGTCTGTACTGTCACCTGATCCAAGCATGCGCCAAAATACCCACCGTTTCTGGCTACTGTCTGCTGAATCTGCTTTGCAAACCTGTAGTTCTTAAGCTTTTGCCTTAGCCAAAAACAACAACAGACACCCTCATGGAGTGTCCTGGACACATGCCATCCCGCTTCCCTAACTCCTGTAATTGTTTATGTAAATCCCGAGCTTTACTAAACTTGTAAATGCTACAATGGCATCCCCGTGTGGAATTGTGTGGCTCATGTGTCAAAAAAAGGCTGCTTGTGAAAATATCTGTCAGAAGAATATGAATGCTACACATTGCACTGCATTCAGTGTTTTGTATCAATTTATTATTGCAATGTCACGGTGTTTGATTTTGATTGTAGACAATCATGTTTTATTTTAATATGCAAAGGTAAGTGTGTAAACTGTGTGTGGATGTATTTAAATATAAACATTTATAAATATTAGCCTCTTCCTGCAAGAGAAAAATATTCAGTTTTGTATCTTAAGCAGAGGACTTGCTCTCATTTACAAGCACGTGTTTATACATGACTTTCATAGAGACTTGTGAATTTGTGCAATGAGAACTTGTTGGATTTTTTGAGCTATAGTGGAACCTGATCCTGTTAACACTGAAGACAATGGCTGTAAATTGTTTTATCTTTAACAAAAACAATATTATGGATCAGTTTTATTTTGTTAATCCTGATTTTGACCAGGCTATCAGAAAGAATGAAAGATTCAATGTTGCCTGATCGAGATCTGGTGTTGAGCAACCTCACAACAATTTGCACTCTCCTTATAATCATCCACTTTGTAGATAGATTAGGTGAAAAAGACAGTGTTAATTCTCCAGGAGACTTGCTCCCAAATTTTGATTTACACTACAGATTTCCTGTGTGTGGGGAGGTGTTATGTGTTTGCATTGAGGTTGGGACCCGTCACTACTATCTCTACCATTTCCATTCCCTTTCAGTATTTTCACTCCTTTTTAGTATTTCATCCTGTTTCAGTTTCGGCTGTGGCCATGGGCCTTTTCAGTTTCATATTGTGCTTGTAGTGTTATTTATTCCACAGCACTTACCCTCTTCATCTTCTGTCCTTCACTCTGTTTATCCCTTTTCACTCCTTGATCACAACTTCACATTTCTTTTGCCATTTTTGTCTTAAAAGAGTCATAAGTGACTAGTGGGAGTAATTTTTGCCAAATGCTTACACTTAAAGTTATGACTAGAAGCTAATTAATTTGCCTTTACATCAGTCTTTTTGTCTGGAAAAGACTGTAAAACAGCAGTTACATCTTGGCAGGTTCCTCCCTCTCCACCTGCAGTGAAATACAAAAATATGTGGGGCATAACAGGATTTAGGCAGCTGCCTATGGTCCAGTGTAGCCAAGCCAGAATTGCTGAGAGTGTTAGTAAATCACTGTTTCTGCTGCTTTTCAGGCTTTGCACTTTTCTATTGCACAGACACAAACACATTGATAAGCAAATTTGTTGTCTGTAATTGGATTGGGAACGAGGAACTGCTCCTTAGATCCATATCCCTCTCACTATGATAGTTAGAGATACATTCACAGAAAGTGCTTGTGGGCTTGGATCTTCCCTGTAGCCCTCCCTTTTGTCCAGGATTTGTAGCCTTTGTCTTAAAGCAACTTTCCAACTTCCCTTACCTGCCATGAACTGAGCAGCATCAGCAGCGATGCCAGCTTCTGTTTGGGCACCGTGAAGCACCTGCAGAAGAGAAGGCCTTTTGCCTCCCCCTCTCCCTGACCTTGTGCGCCCCGTGGGGCTCTCGTAGCTGCGCTTGGGAGCCCTTCCATGTGATCGGAGCTTGGGCCTCCCCTCTGCTCCCAAAAGTTGCGGGGTGAGACACTGATGGCAGAGCATTCCAGCCAGTGAGTCAGGAGTAGGATGTTTTCTCTTAAGCAGTTGATTTTGTCAACCAGAGAAAGTGTCAGAACAGAGTTTTCACTCTGAGAAACAGCAAAGTGTTAGTGCCTAGAGTGCATTTTTCCAGAAATGTATTGAGGTTTACTTGGATATAAGGAACATGATTGATACAGTCCATAAAGATCCCTTGCCTATTTTGTGTCTTAATTGATATGTTTTTTATCTTGAATGTGGAGAGACTCCCAAAGAGCTGGCTGTAATTTCTTCTGTTCAGTGTATGTGTCTGAGAGCAAAGGTGTCAACCCGTGCCCTGGCTGCTGTTCCCTCCTGCTGCCCCAGCAAGGAGAAGGATGTTGTTGGCCAATACAATCTTATTAGTACGTGTGAGTTAATGCTTCAATTTAGGTACCTTTAAATATATTTTTGTGTATTAATAAAAGATGATGATTAGCTTCTTTAGAAAGCTGAAGACTCGGCTCCAAATCACAAGCTTAGGTGAAATCAGGAGTGACTACATCCTGCCCTAGAGATCTTTTGTCTCATATTTCAAAATGTTTTTATAGCTGCATTTCTCATTTTTGTTAGTCATACTTTCAAAGGACCTAGTGTATGATTTTATATATATATATATATATATACACACACACACACACATATATATACATATATATATATGTATGTACACATGCACACTATAGATATTCCTGATACTACAGAATTGGTTGCCAGTAAATTTCACTTTAAGATTGGTATTTCAAATTATGTTACTGCAAGGAGGTCTAAATGAGTACAAGTCTGTATCCATGCAAAATTTGGTTGATTTCAGAATTGTGTAAGACCTTTTCCATTTGGATCACTTTGTAGCATCAGAGTGCCTACTGTTTGCTACTGTTTTATTTATTGACAGATAATGTAGTTTTTAAGTTATTGGTAAAACTGCACCATTTTGAAAGAAGAAACTTTACAAACTCTGACACTTGTGGACTTCATAGATAGACAGCTTGCAAGAGTTGTATTTCCATATGACTAACTCTGAAATGAATGGTTTGCACAAACTTACATGGAAGGTTTTTTGATTGTATTTTTGAACTTTTAGTTCAGGAAAACTGTGTATTTCAGCAGTCTACATAAAAACAGTAATTACATAAAGAATCCTTTTAGGAAAAAAAAAGCGCAGTTATGCAGGATACTAAAGCAGAAAAGCATCGACAAATACAAAGCACACATCTTGTACCTCTTAATGCCATTAATGTGGAAATACTTCCAAGTGCTCATGGTTCCTGTAAGCCAGAAAGACTGAAACTGCAGCTAAAATAAAGATGACAGAGTTGTGTTTCATAATGACATAGTCTTCAACAGAAATCTTTAAATTCTGATTAAGCAAGAATTTCTGTCAATGGTAAAACCATTCAAATTTTATTGATATGAGCATGCTTTGTTGTTACGACTACTGCTATTTTTTGATATTTCAAAGGGTCTGTGATGCTTTATTGTGAATTACGTGCTGCTCTCATGTTGTTGGAAAGCTGACAGTATGGCCTTTCGTCGAGTTTGGACTGATGTCTGCTGTATTTTTGGTATCAGCTGTCACATGGACAACAACAGCAAGAATGCAGTGATTGGTTTCATTGGCAATAAGCAAGACAGTGAAATCGCCTGCTTGGTGTTTGCTCAGTACTTGAGGTGCGGTAGTTAAGAAGCACAAAGTTGCAAGATGCAGCAAAGCACTTAAATATGAAAAATCCCATCAAGTGCAGTATCCTTTCAGATTCATTGCATGAAACTTTATATTGACGTGGTATAGAATAGTGAACTGATTTATACTTTGTCTTTCAGATGAACCGGAGACACGAGATGCCTGGTGGGCAGAAATCAGACAAGAAATAAAATCCCATGCCAAGGCATTGGGGTGTCATGCTGTAGTGGGCTACAGTGAATCAACTAGCATTTGGTAAATCATGATATTTTGATTTTCTAATTCCACAGGCAATTTATTTCATGTTCAGTGGATTAAAAATGGTTGAATATTTCAGCACAAATGTTGATAATAGGTAATTTACCTGTTTGTTAAAGTAACTTGCTTAGATTCCAGTGTTGTATTTAAAGAGTTAATCAGGATGGCACTTTTTTTTTTAATGTCTTTATTTTTAATGAATATTACAAAACTTTTAGCAGTTATCTATTTTAACCTTTCCAGGTGAACATATTTGCTTTTATAGTAACCTATCTGCCTAAATACTGTTCACAAAAATGTTGTGCTTCTATTGCCTACTAGTGACTGGCAGTCCAGTACTTGTACTTAAATGCAGTACTTAAATCTTATAATTTAAGTTCTTTACTAGGAATATTTTAATAGTCTGTAAAGGGAGAACAAACTGCCTGCTAAATCAATCATACTTTGTTGTGAATTTCACTCCTGTAAATTTTTCTAGAAGTTACTTATGTCAATCAATACTGCACTGCTGTTGAGTGTATTATACTGCAGCCCTGCAGCACTCGTCCTGAGATGGAGTGTTAAAGGGAAGTTAAATTTCCCATGCATTCCAGTCAGGCCAAAATGCCAATATAGTGCTCCATTCTCTTTGGCTAAAAAGTAATAATAAAAGTTCTTCTGCATTTTAGTGGCTTAATAGCAAACTTTGAGAGAGACTTGACAGTTGGGAGAAATATTTTAGTTGATGTAGTTACCCCTCTTTCTTCCTGCCTCGAAGAATATTGTGTCTTTCCAGCTCCAGAAAGAAATCCATTACAACTCTACAACCAAGCCAGTGGTAGAGTTGTAAGATAACCAGAAGAGATCAATCAGAAAGACGCAAGAGTTCAGTTCTTCACATCTGTTGATCCTTTACATTTATTTCTTTGCTCTGGTTAAAAAACCAAACACCATAATACAGTAAAAGAATGTCAAGAATATAGGTAGCAGTGAGTTACTAGGAGATTTCATACTTTCATTTTTCTTTAGAAATTTGGTGTGGTTGTATTTGGTTGTTGATCATGTATTGGGGTCCCCGTGCATATTTTTCATATCAGACTAATGCTTAAAGAATAAGGATCTAGGCAATAAGTACTGAACTGCCAGATGTAATCTATGAAAAAAAAAGTCTGTGAGAATGATCACAAATTTCGTTCTTTCTTTCTTTCCTTTTTTTTTTTTTTAAAGGCAAATAGGTCATCTATAAAATGCAGGAAATGATTTCCTTGTGTCTTTTTCAGCATATTATTTTAAATAGTGTTTTGAATATTATAGAGCTGTCTCATATTTTAACGATTGAAGAAATGCTGAATGCTTCATGATCCTACTTTGCTAGTGTGAGAAATTAAAATCTTCCAAATCACGAATAATGTGAATTACTTTACATGCTATATGAATCATTATAATCGTTGTACTTAAATTTTACTCTTTTGCTGCTTTTTATCCTTCAAGAAACAGCTTTGTCAGTGTTGTATTATAACTTCCATTTGAGAGTGTTTATGAGATGATGAGGCTTTCAACCTCCATTTTGCTTTGGTAAACAATTAAGCTTTGCTTTATTTTTTTCTGTATCTTTGCTTTTTTTGTTTGGTTGGATTGCTCAGCCTTAACAGCTGTAGTATTGAAAATCTTTCTTAAACGTGGTTAGGTGGTGTGATCCTATAGCATATTACTTATTACCATGGGCAAAGCTGTTTAGTCCTTCCACATCGTTCTCGGACAATAGTTTAAATACTTCGGGAGGAGAGTTTTGTGAGCTTTAATGGATGGAATTGCACAAATGCACCAAATGGAGACTTTTGGACAAGCCCTTTAATATAATAGCTTAAGTAAAACTAGCACCAAGTCACAGGAATTGACTTTGTTGTAATTCTTTTCTTTTCTAGTGAAGAGGTCTGTATTTTGTCCGCGTCTGGCACAGCAGCTGTACTGAACCCTAGGTTCCTCCAGGATGGCACCGTGGAAGGCTGTTTGGAACAAAGGTTGTCATGGCAGCCTGGCTTCTTTTCCATAGGGTCAGAGAAGGGAGAGGTTGATTTTTTTCCTCAGAGCCAAGATAGTTCTTCTCTATTAGGGTAGGTTACAGTGTTACAGTGCAGGATGCGGGACCAACCACTTTACTGCTTTTCACTAACAACAACAACAACAGAAGTAATGGAACTCTGCACCAAATTAGATAGTCTGTTTTTATTTCTAACAGTCTGAATAAGGTAACACATTTGACTACTAACCACAGATTATAACTCCTTTTTTTTTTCCCCTTCCCCTCCTCCTTTGCCACTCTCCAGGTATCTTTCTCACCTTTGTAGCAACCTATTGAAACAAAAGATGAATGTATGATAAATTCCATGAGCCAGCTGTTACCGTGGCTGTAATATGTGGACTGTTTTATATACTATTTAATAGCTATGTGGAAGGTGATGTACCTTGGTAAAACAAAAACATTGGTGTATTTTTAGCCACGATAATATATATTTTATTTCAAGTTGTGAATAAAATCACAAAACAAAAGGAAAAACGTTGACTTTCCCATTACCTCCCTTTGTTTCAGCTTTTGCAAAGGAAGTTTGAGGAAAGAGTTTTGACAAATGGTTATTTTTTTGGGGGAAAAAAGAGATAGTTTACTGTGTGTACCTTAGGATAATCATAATACATTTTAGGGGACTATTACAGTCATAAGTAAGGTTACTTACTGCACTGTATTTTTATTACTTTTTCATAATACTCTGTTAAAATGTAAGAAACGATACTGTTATTTATGTCAGCAAGTGACCATTCTTTATCCTGGAGACAGCCTTTTAAAACTGTAACCAGAACAAAAATATTTTTTTCCGAACTCCACTTAACACTTTGTCCTTTCAAAGTTGTTTTTTTTTTTTTTTTTTATAAAAAAAAAAAAAAAAAAAAAAGGAGATGGAGAGAAAGAAGAGCCATAATGGAAAGGCTTTTTTTTTTTAAATTCAGAATATGTGTTCCAGTGTTACTGAAAATCTTGATGTAGGTTATGAATGCTGAAGGAAGACAAAACAGGCAGGTGAACTAAGCACATACTACAGACAAAACATGCTTCCAGAAGGCTTCCACATCATTTGTTTAAGTGTCTCCTCTGAGTTCGCTGGGAAGACCTGTTTGGAGCAAAATACACGTGCAGCATGCAGTTTTTTTGGAAAGGGGTATATCAGTTCTAAATGAACAACAAGTTTCACCCAGTGCACAGCTTACAAAATTGTCTTGCTGTTCTTCCTTTTTATGATATTGATGTATATTGTACTGTTTCTCAGTAGAGTAGATGTTTTATTTATATTCTCCTGATTAGATTTGTCTATTTGGTTACAGTCTATGTAAGAGAGACTTTGCATTGTATTTGATACAGCAGTTTCTCTCCAAAATGGGTGTGCTGTGGACTACTATTTGAAAGTCATAATTGTAGAGCATAGAAAGCCAGCACAGGTTTAGATTTACATAGATTATTGGCTGTTTAATGTACTTATTTCTTATCCCCTGCATAATGCAGTTTTTTATGTATACCACTTTAACTAGTAGTATGCAACCTTATTTTACTCTGTTGAATTGATATCATAACCTGTGACATGGGTGTCATGAAATAGAGTGTAGGTATTATGTATCTGTAGGTGTTTAAACACTTGTGTGTCTATTGATCCTTGTTATTACAATACAGAAGTTTCAAATTTGTTGTCCATGATGTATTTCTAGGATTGAAGAAACTTCACCACCAGGTTGTGGATTTTGCCATATACCATATGATGAACTGAACATGCCATTCCCTGCTCACCTCACATACTGCTACAACTGCAGGAAGCAGAAGGTTCCCGATGTCCTTTTCACTACAATTGATCTCCCTGTAGAGGCAATTGTTATTGGGAAGGGATGTCTTATTCAAGCCAGGTATTTGCCTTATTCAAGCCAAGATTTGCAGTGGGAAAGAAGGAATTGTTAGCTGGTTATCTGTATTTTTGGCTGAGGACATGGGACAATGGGGTGATTAGCTTTAGAGGGTTGTGATGGATGGTTCTTAATCTACCTGTGACAAGTGGAGGATCTCAGTGGGATGTATTTTGTGGCACAGCATTGACTTTGATGGGTGATGGACTCTCATCCTGTATTTTGGTGATGCTAAATTGAGGGAGACCAATCCGTATGTTGCCTGTCCAGCCTTGTCCCTTTTCAAGGCCTAGGAAGACGCAGCAAACTGCAGCAAACTCAACAGAGGGCCACCAGTATTGTCATTAGCTGGAGAAGCTGCTCGGCAAGGGAGAGGCTGTGGGAGCTGGACTTGGCTGCAGAAGGGAGGACTTCAGGGGGATCTCATACAGCCCGCCCCTTCTTTCAAAGAGACTATGATAGAGATAAAGGAAGGGTCTCCATAGTAGTACGTGGTGGGAGGAAGGAGGAAATGGATGTAAGCTGAATCAGGAGAAGTTCAGACTGGATGAGAGGGAAAACTTGTTCCTCTCGAGAATATTCAGGCAGTGGGGCAGGTTGCCCCAAGAGGCCTTGCAGTGCTTGGCCTTGATGTTTTAAAGACTCAGCTGATAAACCCCTGAGCAGCTGGGTCTGGTGTTAGCTGATCCTCTTCTGATTAGGAGTCTGCACTGGAAACTTCATGAGGTCCCTTCCAACCTGAGTTTTCTTGTAGTCCGGTGATTACAATTCCTTGAGTTTTGCTAGAGGGGAAGTACTGGAGCTATGGTGGATGAGTTCTCTAGTCTTCCTGTGATAATTTCACTGCTATTAAAAACGAAGCGAGTCCAGCTTCACCTTAGAAATGGTCTTTTAGTGTCACAGGGCAGTGTCCAGGCTGTCTTTAGAGAATCTGCTAATCTTGCAGTTTCTTTGAGATGATTCCTGACACATTTTGTAGAGAGATCTGATTTCTTGTCACTGTTTTTTTCTGATAAGAGTATTTTCTATTTATCATATGCTGCTTTGATCTGCTCTTGAATATTGATTAAGAGTGTTTTTTTAATAAGCTGAAAGCTAAACTTTTTTTTGTCAATTTAAGTACACGGTTTCCTGATTAAAATGAAAATGAGATTGTATTTATTGAGGCTTACTTTGGATTTACTTGTGAAGAATTTAATACTTGTTTTTACAGGATTTTAAAATACTAAAAACAAATGAAGTATTTGTCTTCTGTTACTCAGTGAGAATAGATAAAAATATTTTGCCACTCTTTTCAGTCTTCAGTGGTCAGTTGAATCTTTTTGTGTGCTAATGCCTTACTCTGTTTCACATTGTTAGGTTATGCCGCCTAAAGAAGAAGGCTCAAGCAGAAGCAAACGCCACATCTATCAGTAATCTCCTGCCGTTTATGGAGTATGAGGTGCACACCCAGCTGATGAATAAACTTAAGCTCAGAGGCATGAACGCTCTGTTCGGGCTGAGAATACAAATCACTGTGGGTGAAAACATGCTCATGGGCTTGGCAGTAAGTACTCTCTTAATCTTGGGATCTTCTTGCTTTCTTGCACTATTTTCTTCAGGTGACAAAGACAAGTGTGGAATTCAGAGTAACAGATTAAATGTCTTTTCAAGAGTGAGTGAAGTGATGGAAATGCTTGAGATAGGAGCTATTGACAAAGCAGAAGAGACTGTCAGCATCAGAAAAAGCAGACTGGATGCTCTTGAAACTATTAGGGGACAAGGATAAGAAAGGGCGTGAGGGAGGGACAAGCTTTACATAGCTCAATGGTATATGTTGTAGGAAAACGATTACATACTTTAAAGGCCCTGTCATAGAGACCTGTTTCTTAATTTTCATGTTTTTCTGATAAAAAGTAAGATACTAGCTAATTAAGGTCTCAGTAAATCTTTTGGTTACCAAAAAGAAATATTTTTTAACTTGATGTCAATGAAGAAATAAATGTTACATTGAAACTGTTGTAGTTAAAAGAGGAGATAGAGATGTTTATTAAGAATATTTTCTAACTATCTTGTTTTGTCCTTGGGTTTAGAATAGTAAAGTATGCTGCTTTCTTCATGAATAAGAGGGTGCTTGGGTAATGTTGAATGCCACCTCTTGTGTGAACTGCTGATCTGCTTTCTGTAAATATATATTGGACTGTCACAACTTCAGTGATCTACTTGATGGCTGGGACATTAAGATCTTAAATCTGTGAAACTGTAAAACTTGCTTAACTGTACAAAATGTCCCAGAGCCAAGACCTATAGCAGTGAATTTAATTTTGAATTTGAATCTAAATTCAGAAAGTTTTAGAAGATGGCAGAGGTTTCAATTCATGTTTAGCTGGAACTTCCGGGTAAGCTGTAAGACCTCCTGTAGAAAACAGCCATGAGAAGGGGAGGGAGTTTGTTTTCAAAGGATAGTGGCTTGCACTGTTAGTAAAGGAGGATTCATTTACTGGGGAATAGATCAGGCTGTAAAAATACATGTGCTGTTCACTTGGGCTTAAGCACTACCGAAACTATATGAAAATAGTAGGACTACATGCTAAACTAAGAGATAGGAAGTTGCTGAAGTGTCAATTTTTGAATTATGTTTTAAGTCTGCAACAGGTGTGTATCTAGCAGCTTTGCCAACGCCTGGTGGTATTCAGATTGCTGGAAAAACTCCAAATGATGGCAGCTATGAACAGCACATATCTCACATGCAGAAGAAGATAAATGACACAATAGCAAAAAACAAGGAGCTTTATGAGATCAATCCTCCTGTAAGTAAAGCTTTTATATGCTTGAAAATAAACTCACATGCACTATGTATATGCATATATAATGAATGAGCCATTCAGAACACATTTTCTTCTAAGAACGACATACTTTTCACTGTTCCTCATGAACATATCTAGAATTCTCAGCTGTCTTCAAATATGGATTAATTCTCTCTATTTGGATATTGTCCAAAATTCCCTACATGTATTTCTCTGTAATTGCTTTTTTTTTTCAGAATTGTTTGACTGTTAGGACTATAAGTGTTTACTGCTCAAGTGACTTGTGGACTATGTAGAACAACTGTTCATTGCATTATGATACTGTTTTCAGGAGCTACCTGAAGAGATCATTGGGTCTCCCATTCCAGAACCCAGACAACGTTCCAGGCTGTTAAGATCTCAGTCAGAAAGCTCTGATGAAGTTGCTGAGCTAGACCTTTCACATGGGAAAAAGGATGCTTTTGTCTTGGAGGTGATGAATGTTTTCAGTGTTAATGTTCATAATTTTCCTGAAATGTTTCCAAAAAGCACAGAAAGGATTTCTTTTTTATGTTCAAAACCAGTTTCTAAATCCTATATGTATTTCCATATTATATCAGTAGAAACTGTTAAAAATTACATTTTGCATTGTTTCTGTTTTTCTGTAAGATAAACTTTGGTAGTAGCTCTTAAATTTAATGAGAGTTGTTTTAGTTAAGTAGTTATTATGTAGTATAATGTATTGTGTAAGTAGCATTGGTCTTAAAAAGTCAGCTGTGTAGGCTAGTGGGAGTAATATATTTTATCCTCAAAATGAATATGGTGAAATGATGAAAGGCACTGTCTAACAGAGAACATTGAAATGGATGAGCCCATCAAAATATGTTTTGAATGCCTCTGGCAAAAAAGCACATTTTTCAAGAAATTAAAAAAAAAGCAATGACTATGAAGACATTCTGTACTAATTTTGAAAAATCTTGAGAGAAATGTGGCCCAGCCTTCATATTACTTTTAAAGCCTTGCACATGGAAGAGACATGACAATAAATTTTTTTTTTTTTTAAATTAAGTGTACTTTTTTATGTGAGATTGCCTTGTAGAGAAGGTTGATGCATTCTAAGCAAAGAGATCAGCTAAGGAAGAGATGAAGCTCTCAGGGGCTCTGATGGAGCTTCTGACTCTGGCCTATCAAGAATAAAATCATTATTCATTTAAAATATGTAAGAAAAAGAGCTAGAGATTAATGTGCTGAGAAAATGCTATGACAGGCAGGAAAGGCAGTTAATGTGAGGTAAATTCGCCATATTTTTTTCAAGGAACTTGTTTTAGTTAGAGAAGGAGAAAGATGATACCTTCCAGACAGCTTTCTAATACTAGAATTAAAATGTAATGTATTTCAAAAAAAGTTGATGGAAAAATGATGGAAGGTAGGGGTAATTTTGGATCTCTTGCAGATTGGTGAAACAGTGAACTCAATGGTACACAAAAATATTTAGAGAAGATACAAGGGCAGACAGACTTCACTAACACGGGTGTATGATTTTTATCAATTACTCCATTTTCCAGATTGATGATACAGATGCAATGGAAGATGTACATTCGCTGCTGACTGATGCTCCACCACCTTCAGGTATAAATAAAAAATGGATGTGTGAGTTAATTTTTACGGTAGCGTATAAACTTTTCAAAAGTTAACCACATATTGAGCAGAACAGAGTTGTAGAAAGGCTTTGTTCAAGCATCAGCTGACAAGATACCTGCTCTTGATGATATGAAAGGAGATTTACTCGTATTTATGCTTTTACAAGTTGCAGAAGCTCCCAGTGAAGTGCACTGTTGATGTTTGCCCTTCTTAAACATTCCTTTAAGTGTATCGTGATCAGATACCTCATATGCCTCAGTCGGGTGGTATTCCTGGTCTTGCCTTTTGTCAGTCAAAGAAATATTCATAATAAATATTCTGTAGAGAACTGCAATATCTTTGTTTTTTTAAAAAAAAAAGTGAGTTTTTTTTCTTGAAAAAAGTGAACATATGTAGGAAGATATTTGCAAAACATCCAGAGAGGGTTGCATACACTTTCAAGTAAAGTTTTTTGATTATTCAGTGTTGAATGTGGATTTTTTTAACAGGTTTTTACAGTTGCAACACAGAAATTATGCCTGGTATAAATAACTGGACTCCTGAAATTCAAGTAAGGTTATTCATAAAAAAAAAATTCCTTTTATTTTTTTCTTTTTTTTCCCAATTCTCTTGAATTACTCTGCACCAATTTCAATGGAGATGCTTGATTTGAAAGCTAAATTTTAAAAGGATTCTATACGTCATATAGTATTAAATATCCTGAATGTACTTCAGCTAAAAATTGAGGGCCCTTTTTCTTTGTGCTCTTGAATGCTGTTATGTAACATAGAATTCTTTGCAAAAATAAGAAAATAATGAGGATAAATATGAATTTTAAGTTATCAAGCATTTTTAAGAGCTTAGCAGGATTTTAGAGTCTCTTAAGCAGATTATTGAATTAGTTACTTAGTATGAAATGGGGACTGTTGTCAATACAGTATCAGAGAGAGGCAGATCGGCCAGAAGGGTTGTACATGCTGGGCATGGAGGATACTGCTCTTAGTGATTAAGTGTGGATAGAGCAGGGTAGAATGACTCCTTTGTGAGGCAAATACTTTATATTTGCTCAATCACCTTTTTCATATATTCATATACACTAATTCATACAAGTTCCATGGCTGTTTCCTTTTACTTATAAAATCTCATGGATGAACAATATTGTATTTGACTGTTACTGCATTTTTTTCCTTTCCATCTTTCTTGGTTTTCTTAGTTGTGTTATGATTAATTTATCTTCATTATGAACTTGTTTTTTATGCATCTATAGAAATAACTTGAGGAGGGAAAAAAAACAGTGTGTTTGTTTTACTTTAGATGTTCACAGCAGTAAGAGTATCCAGACTAAGCAACGTAAACCTGACAAATCAAACACTTAATAAGAGCTTTAATGATCTCTGTGAGAATCTTTTGAAGGTAAGAGGCTTATTCCAAACATATTTTAAATCATTAAAATGCATTTGCTTCTTTTCTTTTTCCAAATTAGACCTCATTTTGCACTTTTACTATGAATTGCTATAAAGATGGATTAGATTAATATATCAAGAATTTCCAAAGCTTTTTGAATCAGAAGAAATCCTTTGACTGGCAGTGAGTTCTAGAAACAGCAGTAATCTACTTTATGTAGTAGTCTTTACATTCTGCTATGAATTCTTAGGCCTCTAATTCTTCTTTGTGAGACATTAGGTGTGCTTAGATGCTTTATGCTGTGGAAAGAAGTCTGCTCTTTAATTTCTTTGGAATAACCAATGCATTTTTTTGAGAGTAATAAAAAATAAAATCTTCTCTTCAACAGAGCTTGTATTTTAAACTACGTTCCATGGTTCCCTGCTGCCTTTGTCACGTAAATTTTACAGTTGCTCTTCCAGAGGATGAATTAGTTCAGGTAATTCTGTCTTTCAGATGTGCTGGCTTAGCCTTCATTTGCCATTTGCTGTTGTGAGTAAATTAGACTAGGATGGTGTTACTGATGAATTCTGAAGAGCAAAAGCATATGTGTAACACATTAGAATATAATGGATATGCCACAGTATGGCAAACTAGATTCTAAGAGGGATACTAGCATAAATGTCTGATTTTTTTTTTCTATTTCAGAAAGATTAAGTATAATTCCATAATTTTTAGTAAAATCTTTTCTGTACAGTTCAACATCATTTTTGTGATCAGTTAAAAGAAAATCTTTATATATCTTATTGGTATAGTGAGAAATAACTTTTTTTTTCTCGTCATTAGACCAAGAAAATAAGAATTGATGAACAAAATCATAAGCTTGGGACAAACACTGTCACGTGTATGTTTTAACTGCAGACCTTAGTATTGGTGCAGTGCTTTGCTATGAAATATGTTTAATATTTCTAACTTGTATTATTTTTTCTTTGGTTTTCTTTAGAAAATCTAATAGCTCATATATTTCTTACTTATAGATCGCAGTCACAGCTGTTGCAATAACATATGACAAAAATCAAGCATTACAAGCTAATAAAGCCCCTACAGAAAAAGCCCAGCAAAGAGGTAAATGTAGTGAGGCATGTGGAGTTAAAAGAGAATGTGTGTGTGTGTGTGTGTGTGTGTGTGTGTGTGTGTGTGTACGTGCTGCATTTATATAATTCACTCATATATAAAAAGTTATATACACTTCTAATGATTCTAAGTTTTTATTTCAGTTAAAAGCAAATGTTTTCAAAGGGAAGTTTTGTAGAATCAGAGCAGAGTTAAATTAAGGCTTTTGGAGTACGTGTGTGTGTCCTGCAACAGGATGGCTTAAACCTGTACGTGCTTGTACTTTAGAGTAACTCAAAAGAGGTGCTTGGTATTTCCTTCTTCCATATCTTTTCTTGAATAATTTTCTCTCAAGATTAAGGTGAAAATGCAGGCATCTATTATGCTGTTATTTTGAAATACACAATGTAGTTATTAGAGAATAGTTGTATTTCTAAGTAGCACCTTCAGCCCTTAATTTGGAAAGATAGAAAATAAGTTATCTATAATACCAAAAAAAAAAAAAAAAAAAGAAATCCAACCCACAAACCAAACCAAAATAAAGCAAAACAAAAAGTTGCCAAAATCCTAAGTAGGTCAGTCATATTTTTGGAGTGCAATGAAGCATAGAGCATTGTGGAGGGAATAGAATCCTGCAATCTGTGTGCCTTATCCTGCTAGCAAAGCACCATCTTGTGTTCAAATATGTATGTGATCAGCACATCTGAAAGGAGTTGGGGCATAGAGAGTTTGGTGAATTATTCCATTCTGAAGAATGAGATTAAATAGGAGAGCACAGTGTGATGTACCTCTAAAATACTGGTTATATCTTATCCTGTTCAGTGGTAACAATAAATTGTTTTCTCTGATGTGAAATAAATAGAATGTTACTTTCTATCACAAGTGAACTCAGGTCTGACAGGAGAGTCAAATGCAAACTCTGTGAATTGGCTAGATACTTTTTTTCTGAAGATACTAAATCCTCTTAAGTGGAACACAGGGCTGTTTAACCAATTTTGCAGATGATTTTTTTTGCTAGACATGTAATGTTTCATACAGAAATACATCACTATCTGATTATGCTGAATAAATGTGTTCCAGCCAGACCTGACCCAGTTAAAACTGTAGTGCTTGTTATTGGCACTTTTTTTGGGAGTTAACTGTGTGTATGTGTGTTGTATTTTCTTGCTTGAAGCATCTACAGACAATGAAGAACAGCTACAATTCCCTTTGGAACTTTCCTCTGACCCCCTTGCTTCCCAGCCATTCTCACCAGCTAAAGGTTGGTCAAATGAAACGACACTGAACTCTGATTTTCACTGACTTTTAAGTACTACTTTTTCATTGTTATGGCAGCTTTAAAATATCTGTACTTTCATATGCTCTGGTATTGTGTGCTGCCTTTGGTGAAAGAGAAATGGTCTGTCCTTAAATCACAATTTTCAGGAGTTAAGTAGCTCTGTCTCTATTTTCTCCTGAAAGTTCCCTGTAGTTCTTTATATTTTTATTACATTTAGTGTATTGAAAATAACCTAAAAATGGTGTTGGATGACATTTGATGTGTTATGGAATTATTAATTATCTTATAATTATGCTTGCCTCATACTGGTTTGTGTGAGCAAATAGCCTGTATAAATAAACTCCATGTACAATCAGCCTCAAATCATGTCATAGTTCTCACAGTGAGAAATATTTTATTAGGCAAACATGAGCTAGTCGTCTTGAACAAAATTGCATGCAGGTTTTCTGAACTGAAATGAGCTTAAACTTTACTTGATAAATAGATTGAATCACCTTTAGTTGTTAAACATTTGCTTTTTCTTACCTATGTACAGCTGTATTTCAAGAATGGTTATCATATATCTTTTATGAGCATATTACAAATCAGATGGTCATTCATTGTAATCAGTCATCTTTATTCTGCGTTGTTGGATAATTTACCTGGCAAAATGGCTGGTGATAAAGGAAATTTAGTAATTGAAATGTTACTGTTTTATATCTATTACTATAGTTTTGAAAATTTTCTTTACTGAATGATTCAGAAGCTTCTCCTTTGCTAATATTAAAGGGAGTTTTCCACAATATTTAGGAATATTTTCAGAGGTTAGTTTAATTTCAGCAGTTGTTTTAGTGATTATTGTTTATACTTACTGTTTTGCAATTATATTATGTATTTGTGTGTGGTTCATTTTCGATTGCTTACACTATCATAATATAAACCTTCCTATTTTTGAAAAGATCTATAAACTTTGAAAAAGATAAAAGAATAATTTTTTTGCAGTAATGATGCTGCAGAACTTAGACTTTGTCTTTTACTGAGGTAGAGAAAAATTTGGTTTTGAAGTCATGGGGTTTGCTATTCAGTGCTCTACAGTTATGCTGTAATATTGATAATGGGTATTTGGTATAGAAAAAGGGAAACGTGTATTTATATTATATCAAACTCTTATGTCACAGTCTTTCTGCATTTGATTTCTTCTTGAATCTATTGGTTCTTCTTTATAAACTAGTAAAGCGTTTTAACATTGAAATAGCAGCAAAAAAAGCCCACCCTCAAAGGTGATATCATGTTATTTTAACATTTGGTTTAGTCTTACATCTGTAAAAAATGAAGAATCCACACACTTAGGTAAAAACATAAAAAATGACATGCTATTTTGTTTAGACTTGTCAAGAAAATTGTCAATCTTGTTTGTCAACAGCATGAGGGCGCCTTTTAGGTGTTTTCAGTGTGCTGTTTGTGTCGTAGGTACTGACCAGTAGAGGGTACTCTGCTCACGTGTATCACTTTGCCAGTTTTCTTCTCATTTCTCCATCACTGGAGGCTTTCAGCTAGTTATTTCAGCAGACATTTCTTTACAAATAGACAGTGAGGCGTCAGTGTAGTTACAGTTACATAGCAGCTTTTTAATCTGTTGATCCCCTTATTTTACTTTTTTTAGGAATTTATCTTTTAAATAGTTATGTACACAACCTCGTACTCTAATGAGCTTTAGTAAAAATGCAACAGGTTAATCCTGTCAGGTTAATGTTCACTTAGTGTTTTCAATTTATCTCATTTAAAAGCGCCATACTAAGGAAAAGCTAAAAAAAATTATTCCTTGAATTCTTTGGTTTGTTTTTTGCTCCCATTTTTGCATTTGGCAGTGCCTCACGGATCCAGTTTCATTGTTAAGCTCTTGCTTATCTTGTTCGGCGCTGCTGTGAAGGGATGTTACATCCACATGCTGGCGCAGAGAAGTGCAAGAGTTTCCTTGGTGGTGCAGGTTATGATGTAAGATGAACTCTTGTGTTAGGAGTCTGAAGCACAAGCCACCTTTTAGGGAGTTTTGCTCACATCTAGTGACATTATTTGACATTAGGGTAAGCTTACATGCCATACAAGCCCTTTTTGCTCTGCTTCTAATTTTAAATTATCCACAGGATTGTGTGCAACCACATGCAAGTACGATAAAACAACATATTATTGTAGGTAAACTATTAAAAATAGCTTTGATCTTAGAGGTTAAGAAGTATGTACAAGAAAACTAGAAGGGTGAGCAGAGAAGAGAACAAGGAGCAAGTGAGATCCTGCTGAATTAATCAACCAGATGGATACAAAATACAGCATGGGTGAGGCATCCAGTGAAGCACAGTGACTGTCGTCAGTCAACATCCTATCGAAAAGGCATTTGGATGTTGCAGATCCCTCAGGTGTGCTTAAGGATTGAGCTAGTGTTGCCTAAGAGGAAGAATGCATGGGAAATGTGTTAGAAGAAACCAGAGTTATGGAGAAGCCTGGAAATACCCAGCAAAGTAGATGACTAAAGTCAGAGTGAAGCTTTTCCTTTGTGTTACTTTCCTTAAGGGAGCATTGAGCATGTTTTAAGGGTCAGTTTCACACAGAATCATAGAATCATCATGGTTGGAAAAGACCTTAGAGGTCATCAAGTCCAGTCAGAAACCCCTCAAAATTGTGTAATATTTCTCTAAAGAATCACTTGTGAAAGGAAGTGTTCTCCTGATAAAGATCTCTCAGCAGAGAGAGGAGCAAGGAGACTGCAAATGGATTTTATAGCAGCAAGTCAAGTCCTGCTTTCATTTTAATTAGTTGATTCCATTAGTTTTATAAAGAGACTATTTAGTCAGAATTTCTTGTTAGGATACCCGCTGTCAGGAGTGATGGAATGAAAAACAAAGATCCAAAAGCAAACTTTTTATTTGGTGAAATATCTACATTTTAGCTGCCTGTGTTTATTTTCAAGTGATTCACCTTGCTAAAAACTATTGCTGCAGTTTTATACCTGCATGACATGATCCATTTCTTTTTAAGTACCAATATCTACAAATTAAGGCAAAGCGTTTGTTTTGTTTCTTTTTCTTTCCTCTTTCTCAATCAGTTACTGCAGTGTGTTAACTTTTCATGTTTGCAAATGGCCTCAGGACTTTCCAAGGCCAGGGGACATTGCAGCAAGGATCCATCCTTAGCACTTTCCTCAACAGGTAGCTCTTCCAGAAGCCTTGCCCTAAGCTGAGGGTATCCTCATGTTTTCAGGCTCCAGCCACGGGGTGATGATGTTGCAATTAGAACCCCAGCTCTATGAAGATGCCTGAGAATGAATAAACTTAATATTTCATTATGAGGGGGATTTATTTGAGCAAAGGTGCTTATTTTCTTCTGATTTAGACTTTTCCCTGTTATTTTACTCTGCAAATTCCTAATAAGCAAATTGTTGCCACATACTACCAAACTCTGCGATGAATTGAGCTTGTGCACTGTCTGAGTGAAATTCATTTTGTCTTGATAGAGGCCCTGGAGGGTGCAGGTTCCCACACAGGTATTCCTGCCGCACCGAGAGGTGAGTTCACCTAATTTAGCCGTATGCCAGAACAGAATGAGCATTCTTGGGATATTGGTATACTCTTTTTGGATATGCCTTAATCCAGGAAGTGTTTACTAGTTAACTGAGAATGCATGCTCTGATGTGGCTTATTGATATCATGATATTTTTAATTTTTAAAAAATTGTAAAATTTAGATTTGTTTAATAATAACTGCCTCTGCCAGAAAATAAGTTTATTGAAAGAGAGCTTTTTTAATATTAATATTTTGTCTGAATTTGAAGATAGCATGTGCTCCTTTCATTTCTTCGGGAGGATGTTTTCAAACCTTTTTTAAAGATATGCAAATGCCCCTGTAAATAAAGTCAGAGCAGAAACAACTAGTTTTCATTGCCATGCTAACTGGGGGGGCTGGGGTGGGAGAAGGTGGGGGAGGACCATGGCATTTTTTGGGGGAAATACTTTCCCCTTTAAAAACAAGATGCTGTTTCAGCTGGTGACCCCTATGCTAGTCCCCCAGACCTTTGTCGGTGTGCTAGGTTAGTTATTGATAAGCATGTTTAATTCATGGTCTGCAGCTCTTTATGGGAAAAAAAAACAGTGGGAAGAAAGCGAGTTAAACAAGGCATAAATAAACTTAGAGAAACTAGGGCTTAATATACCTAACATCAGACTAAAAAGAAAACAAAAACCCGAGCCTAGCCTGAGGCATTAACGACTGTATTTGCGTGTTTTTTCAGGGGTGAAGCCCCAGTCAGGCAGTTGGTTCACAGAGGTGCCCCACCAGAAATCGGTTCACCGCTGTGGACGAGCGCCCAGCCCGCCCTGTAACTTTTCCTTTCAACAGACCTGGAAGGGGAAGTTCGTTCTCTCTCAGGCCCAGCTAATTGCCTCCTCAGACGGAGCATTGAGATGAGCAAGAGACATCATCCACATTTTTTTCTTTGTTTTTTTCTTTTGTTTTTCTGTCTGTGTTTTCAGCAACGTCAGTTGATTACAGTTCCTTTGCAGACAGATGCAACAGCTGGATAGAGCTCATTAAACTGAAAGCTCAGACCATAAGGCGCGGATCAATTAAGACAAGTAGGCGGCTGTTTCTACCACGTTATGATAATCTGAGACATATCTCTGATTTCCCAGTGGTGAATAGTGGAGTTCTCTGCCCAGCAATAGTCTATTTGCAGGTCAGATGTAGAATGACTCTCTGAGTGTGCAAAGTGCAGACGTTCTCCATGTCTGTGTAAGCTAGTAGGGGTTATGAGCTTAGCATCTATAAGGAGCAAAATGCAGTATTTCTGATCACTGTTCGCTTAGTAAAAATTAGTCATTGATAAATGTGTACAGCTACTAATTATATAACATGCACTGCATGGATGTAGGTGTATGTATGATCTTGGAAAATTATTGGTGGGAAACAGGAAGCAATCACCAAGGTGACAGTCAAGGCAATGGTCACTAAATTAGCAAGTGGTGAGTTATTCTTCAGTAGTTCTTTGGCCACAGGTCTGACTATCTTGCTTAAATTAGCAGAAATTAATAATCTATTTTAATGAAAAATGCTGCACTGGGGAAACACAACTTTCACACTCTCCTTGCGATAATTTGTTCCTCCAGCAGAATATGTTATTTCCAAATGTTCGCACTTTTTCTTTACCTTCACCTTATAACTGATTGTTGTATGTGCAGCTACTCGCCTCAATGTTTTCTTTTGCAGGAATGCCACTCTTCCAAATAAATTCCATTTCAGCTTTTTGTCTCCTTTTGCATGCCCTGCATGATAATTTCCTTTCTCACATGATATGGCTGAGCATCACAGGCAGCTGAATGTTGTCACCAAGCTATTTGGAAACCATAAAGAAGAGTTGTTGTGTGTTAAGAAAAAGCAACCTTGCTGTGGTAGTTACTTTCTCTTCTTTCTTTTCTGCCCTTTTCAGCTGCCTCCCTTGACAAAGCCAGCCCGCTGGCCGAGGGACCCTTCCGGCACCGCTCCGTCCCGTCGTGCGCCAATTCCACCGTCTCTGTTGTTAAGATGACACCTCTCTCTTTTCTACCTGGGGCAAAAATAACCAAGTATCTTGGAATAATCAACATGTTTTTTATACGAGAAACCACTTCTTTGCGTGAGGTGAGCTGCAAATTGGGATTTGGTGCATTTGGGTAGTTACAATAAATGAAGCAACTTACGTAATCAGGTGTCTGCAAAGGTTTGAATTGCGGCATGGTTCAAGAGAATTGAGGCTCTATGACTTGAGGCTAGAGACTGCTGTGCTGCTTTTCTCCCCTAAAGAGCTGCTTTTCTCCCCTAAAGAGCTGCTTTTCTCCCCTAAAGAGCTGCTTTGGGCATTTTGTGCTTTCTCAGCACAAGCAGCTGATGGTATTCAACTGATTGGCTGCAGTCATGATCCCGACAATAAATACTGCCCCAAGCGTGCCAAAATCTAAGATATATTTCTTTAAATTTTTCTATCATTTGAAGAATGCTGCATCCTTGAGTGACAGGTTCTATTCTTGGAAGTGAACTGCGCCTCTGTTCCGGCTTGTCAGGCCTGAAGCTGGTACCTGGTGCTGATTGTTACATGTGGATAAAATTATGTAGCCAGCTTAATAAAAATAATCAGCCTTCATAAAAAATGGATTAAGTAACTCTTTTTACAAACATTTCTCAGACAAATGTCTCATTTGGGTTTTGCAAATTATGGCTTCCTCTAAGGTGAGCCATCTGTGTGAAAATGACGTTTTTCAAAGGATACGACCTGAGAAATGATTATACGGCAATTGCTGTTCCCACTGCACTTTCATAGAATCATAGAATGTGTAAGGTTGGAAGGGATCTCAGAGGTCATCTAGTCCAACCCCCCTGCACACGCAGGGTCACCTAGAGCACATGGCTCAGGGCTGCATCCAGGCG
>JAUBOD010000719.1:138285-158938 GCA_032353885.1 Nothura maculosa | reverse complement strand
CCTCCTCACTGCCTCCCTTGAGGTATTTATAGACTCTGATCAGGTCCCCCCTCAGCCTTCTCTTCTCCAGGCTGAACAAGCCCAGCTCTCTCAGCCTTCACTTTGTGTAGATAGAAATTAAATGCCAACCTCCAGGCTTTGTGACTCCGATCTGATTGCGACAAATGTGGGTTGCTCAAGTGCTTATCCCAGTCCTGCGTGAAACTGGGAAGCCTGTGTAATGTCTGGTGCTGTCAGTGCGTTATTTTCAAGACTTAGGGCAGCTAATTTAAATCTGTTTCAGCTAGGTAAGCTGAGTCACAAACCACTGCTATACCAGTTGCACTGTATTGCCCTGAGGCTATAACAGAGCCCAAACACAGTGGTAATTATATGCAACTGGAGCAAATTATTTCAGAGTCTACAGAAGAATAATTAGCAGCGTTTGCATAGTAATTTTGGTTACAGGATTTTGAATGCATGATCACTTTCATATGTGGAAATCTATATAATGTGCTGCGCCTCACTTCTCAGTCTAATTTTCCCATTGCCCTTGGGTTCTGTAGTTCACACCTGTACTAGTAGTTCAAGTTCATCTTAGTTAAGTTGCCACTGCTACCTGCTTGGCTCACTGTTCCGATGGGGCACGTTAGGTGGGCAGTCTGGTGCTCTTCCCTTGCAGTGTCCTGTTGAAATCTTACAGATCTTATGGTCCAGTGGTTAGCCCTGTTCCATCACTTCCTTTCTTCCATCCTTCCTGGTCTTTTTTCCCCTGAAGTGGTTGCTCATGTTCTTCCATAAGGATTATCTGTGAAAAACTGGACTTGTCCCCTTCTCTTCCCATTCACTCCATTCAGAATCATTCAGTTCACAGACAGACAAGCAACAATCCCCCGTGGCGTGGCCAGGCCAGAGCGGTGCTAAGAGCGTGAGGGCCAGAAGCTTTCTTAGGCTTCATGGACAGAAAGCTCTGTAATAACTTGCTTGGTAAGGAACAGGGCAGAGTTGGGCTCTCCATCTCTCTACAGCCAAGGCTGAAAACTAATGACAGTCATTACCAGCTTTATAGTCATGACTTTATAGTCATGCTGACCGAAGGTGATGGAAGGTTCCGACCAGTCATTTCCTGGAAATTAAGTCCCTTTTAATCTTAATCCAGTAGAAACTGTTCTGTTTTTGCTTCCCCATCTTCAAAAATGTAACGGGAGAAAATAGGCTTATCCTGTTGCCACTGGAATAGTTCATGCTCCTGCAAAGCTATGGGAATATCTGAAAAGTATAAGTGGCTAAATGTAGTATAATGCCTGCAAATAACAGTCAAAAAATGAATGACTTGGTTGATCTGATTTTTAACAATGACCATTAAAGAGTATTTCTTGTATTTCTTGGAGAGTGGTGTTTGAATTCTGGGCATGTTCTAGAACTCACTGGAATATTGAACTGCTAAAATACAAGAAACATACTCAGCATCTTACAGTGACACTTAAGTAACTTACCTTTGTATTGTGCGTATTTTCTTCCATTTTAGGAGGGTGGTGTCAGCGGTTTTCTCCACGCTTTTATTGCTGAAGTGTTTGCAATGGTGAGAGCCCATGTGGCAGCGTTAGGGGGAAATGCAGTTGTCTCGTATATAATGAAGCAGTGTGTCTTCATGGAGAACCCAAACAAAAATCAGGTAAATGTCATATGAAATAATACAGCTATTATGATCAAGATGTATAGATATATGATCATAGATATATGTGTGTTATATAAAATAAACAGCAACAACAGGAGAGCTGCATCTCCACAACACATTGAATTTCTTTTCATGTTCGTTTAAAGAAATAAAAGACCATGTTAGCTCCCCCCTCCTCTCCCATATTAAAATGAAAACATGCATCTTAAACATCCAAGTGGGTAGGAATACTCAAGTCACGAAACTGAAGTAAATTGCAGGAAACATTAGTGCTGATTTATTTACCTTTCCTAATGGTGCAATGTTATATTCATCCTTACGTGGAGTTGCTTATATAAGATGCCCTATTTTGACTCTAAAGGGAGAAAGCTTACTAACAAGGAAGGCAGCTAACTGTGGTCTTTAGGGTATATGAAATGTTGGCAAAGCAGTAGTGCAGGGAAGTGCAGAATACGTCATTTATGGGGGTCTTGGAAGGATCTTTGCAAGTCTGTCTGTGATCTCTGTCTACCTTTCTACTAGTGACATACCTGTATCTAGCAGCAATTAATAAACACTGTAAAATATTTAATGTTTGGTAACTGCATCTTGTCCCTTTTTTCAGGCCCAGTGTTTAATAAATGTTAGTGGAGACGCCGTCATCTTTGTGTGTGAATCTGAGTTAGAAATGTTACCCACTCAGCCTTCCACAGCAGTTCCTCACCCCACGAGTTCTGGAGGAGATGTCACAACATGAAGTTCAAGAAAGTGGAATAGACTCTGGAAAATATAAAGATTGTTTAAAATGTGGGAATTTTAGGTTTGCATCTTCAAAATCGGTATCTTGCCACATGATTAATGACCAAAATCAAGGACAATCGCTGCACTTTCAACTTTATGTAATTATCATGGCAGGGTATTAGCAGGGATACTCTGATTCTGCTTTTGTTATTACAAGCCCCTCTCAAACACAAACAGAAACTGAAACGCTGATATGGAAGTGTAGATTCAGATTGACAGCAAACAGAGCTCTGAAAGTTTTTAAACTGTTCAACAGGCCCTGCATGAGCATTCATAACAGGGCCTGTTGAACATATTCAGGGCCATGTTGAACATATTCAGGGCCTGTTGAACATATGAACATTCATAACAGTCTCAGAGTTTGCTTATTTATTAATTCTGAGATGATAAAAATAAAAAGGGAAGATAGTTGAGATGCCTCTATCAGCCGCCACTATTCAAAGAGCAAGAGGTTTGTGGGAAAGTTAATAAAAAGTGAAATGAAGTCTGGACTTGTCTTAGATTATAGAGTTTGGAGAAGAAGAAGCACCGAAAATGTCACAGTCTGAATTCTGCACACTGGAAGAGTTTCCTAACTCTTTGTGAACTACTGAACAGTTTTTGTGGCAGTGAAATGTGCGTTAGGTGCTATTATTAAAAAAAAATATTTTTCTTAGGGCACAGTTTTCTTGCAATGGTGATTTGAACAAAGTTCTGCGCAAGTCACTTAGACGCAGGTATGAGCCTGTAACCCTTCAGCCAGCTGGCAACGCCTCGCTGCTGTGGGTTATGGTGTGTTTGTGATGTCTGTTTCTGCAAGTTGTTCTTGTCCTGCACTGTACGTGAGAAATGAGAATGCTGCGAGGAAGTTTTCATTTCCTGCAAATCTCTGGAAGACATTATTAGATTAATATTAAAAAAAATGCAAACATTTGATTTGAAGATGCATTCTTAAGTAATTCTGGCAGCAGCATCTATGGAACTTGAACAAATATGTAAACTTGAATGTAAATACTCGGCTCATTGTGCAGAATTGAAACAATGGCATGATTATTTGTTAAATCTTAATTATTTCATTGTAAATGAGCATGAAAATCATTCTTTGCACAATATATTTCTGTATAAAAGTTCTTGCATTTTATATTTGTAATAGTTAAATGTGTATAATGGATACATATTAAACATGTTCCAACCCCTTCTCAGCGGAGCATTTACTGTCGACTGTTAGAACCTTCTTATTTGAAGTTCAGAGACTTCATCAATTGTCTTTAAATGTAAAGTGCTCAAATTAGCTACTACTAATGGGTTGTAATCAAAAGCTGCCCACCATGAAACCAGCTGTGAGCGGTTTTAGCCCTCTTGATAATCAGGAAGGCCAATCCTCTCCCTTGAGGCTGATGGCCAAATGATGGCAGCCCTTTGGAAGGTCTTGGGTCATGTTGAACATATTCAGGGCCTGTTGAACATATGAACATTCATAACAGTCTCAGAGTTTGCTTATTTATTAATTCTGAGATGATAAAAATAAAAAGGGAAGATAGTTGAGATGCCTCTATCAGCCGCCACTATTCAAAGAGCAAGAGGTTTGTGGGAAAGTTAATAAAAAGTGAAATGAAGTCTGGACTTGTCTTAGATTATAGAGTTTGGAGAAGAAGAAGCACCGAAAATGTCACAGTCTGAATTCTGCACACTGGAAGAGTTTCCTAACTCTTTGTGAACTACTGAACAGTTTTTGTGGCAGTGAAATGTGCGTTAGGTGCTATTATTAAAAAAAAATATTTTTCTTAGGGCACAGTTTTCTTGCAATGGTGATTTGAACAAAGTTCTGCGCAAGTCACTTAGACGCAGGTATGAGCCTGTAACCCTTCAGCCAGCTGGCAACGCCTCGCTGCTGTGGGTTATGGTGTGTTTGTGATGTCTGTTTCTGCAAGTTGTTCTTGTCCTGCACTGTACGTGAGAAATGAGAATGCTGCGAGGAAGTTTTCATTTCCTGCAAATCTCTGGAAGACATTATTAGATTAATATTAAAAAAAATGCAAACATTTGATTTGAAGATGCATTCTTAAGTAATTCTGGCAGCAGCATCTATGGAACTTGAACAAATATGTAAACTTGAATGTAAATACTCGGCTCATTGTGCAGAATTGAAACAATGGCATGATTATTTGTTAAATCTTAATTATTTCATTGTAAATGAGCATGAAAATCATTCTTTGCACAATATATTTCTGTATAAAAGTTCTTGCATTTTATATTTGTAATAGTTAAATGTGTATAATGGATACATATTAAACATGTTCCAACCCCTTCTCAGCGGAGCATTTACTGTCGACTGTTAGAACCTTCTTATTTGAAGTTCAGAGACTTCATCAATTGTCTTTAAATGTAAAGTGCTCAAATTAGCTACTACTAATGGGTTGTAATCAAAAGCTGCCCACCATGAAACCAGCTGTGAGCGGTTTTAGCGCTCTTGATAATCAGGAAGGCCAATCCTCTCCCTTGAGGCTGATGGCCGAATGATGGCAGCCCTTTGGAAGGTCTTGGGGCAGGTATGAGAAGCTGTTCCCAGCATAACGATTCTGGATCACAGTATGGCCTGAAGTAGTCTAGATTTTTGTGGTTTCTTTGGAAATAACATAAATGCCAACTTTTAGTTTCCAACTGCATAAAAAAATAAAATATTGCCAAGAGCTGTTATTAAACATAGAGGAAATGTTAATTTTTCTCTAATCATTGTTCTAGAAAGACCAACACAGTTTTTAACAACTGTTAATTGGGATTTAGAATTTCCTAATTCCAGCTAGATAAATGTAACTGGTAGGCAGTAACTGGTTGGTTAGTTTCTTCTTTCGTGAGTGAAGATAAAAGGGATAGGTGTTCATGCAGAAGATGGGTCATTTGGAGGATGTTGCCAAATACATCTCTGAAACTAGAAAAGGATTGTATAAATATAATGCTAACTTCAAGGAACTATTTGTGAAGGTAAAGCAAGGTAATTTGGTGCCTGCTGGTTGCAGTAGTCAGAATGGAATTTGGATGAATTTGGAATGGAATTCAAAATAGAATTGGGTCCTGATCTGCTTTGTCACTGGCTTGAGCAACTTGGCAGCTCTGTGAAGTGTTGATTCTTTGATGTAACTGACAGACAAAAGGTCCAAGCAGGCGCTGATAGCCCTTGGTGTGCTAGCAAAGCCAGCATGCTGCTTGCAACTGCTCTACAGAGAAGGAGAAAATGGGCAGAACGGAGAATGTCCCTTAAGCAAAGAGGTTCTCCTAGGCCTTGGATAAGCCCCTCTGCTGGAGTAGGTAGCAGAGTGTGCGGTAGCCAACATCTTGGAAAGGTTTACACAGGAGAAGCCGACTCTACAGCCGCAGTTCCGCTAAGACCCACTACTGGTTTTACTAGTTGTGGAGGACTAAGGCCTGGTAAGTTTTGCTTCTTTTGTGGTTGCACAGTAATTGCTCATTATCACCTGGAGTGTTTTCCAGTTCATCTCACCTAACCTCAATAACAGGAAGCAACTGATCCTTTTGCCACTGAGATGTTTTCTGTGTAATATTGGAAAGAAGTTTACATGGCAGCTCTTAGCTTAACCCCAGGGTGACTTGGCAGGTGGATTCTGCCACAGCAGAAAGCATTTCATTTCCATGCTGCTTTTCCTGGGTTTGTATGTTTATCTTTCAGCTTGAATGGTGAACATTAGGCATCAGCTCTGTTTCTTGTGTCAATCATAATCCTCCTTATAGATGTTGCAGTTAAGGAAAGGAAAAGCTAAAACGTTAGCTAAAATTTTAAGACATTAGTGCAGAAAGCAGGCACAAGGAGCTGTGTGAAGTTGATTCCTGTTCCTTACTGAGCTCAGAATGGCTGGAACCTGTAACTGTCTTGTGTAGGTACCAAAAGCATCTGGTTAGTTAATGACTTGCCTTTTTAGTCATGGCATAGGACATACAGGTGAGAATCATGGAAGTTGTTGCTGGAACAGAGTAGTGATAAATGGAAGATACTCTGCTCTCTACTCCCAGACTCCCAGATTTACAAACAGTCTGAGATAATTGTGAGTCTAACGTTGCTGTTTCATCACCGTAATTTTTCAAAAAGGTGTCACATTTCAGTCGTCTCATGAGTAGTATAAACATGCGTATTAAATCAGACACCTTTGTTGAGAAAGCGTTGTCATTAATGTGGACAGATACATACCCTCAAGTTACTTGTGGGAGAGAGAGAGAGAGATGGCGTTTTCAGCTGTTTCAATTTGTTTTATTTTATTAGAATCAGGTGCTTTCAATACCTGAATCAAAGAGCATCTCCACTTGGCAATCTTGTGAGATGTGGAAGCAGCAGGGTCATTGCAGCCTTGCAAGTGGACTTCCGAAGAGCTCATCAGTTGTGTGGGAAGCACCTGAAGTTTTAAAGGGAGCCGTCTGCCCTCTAGAAGACCCAAGGGTGAGTGAAAGCCCCTCTAGACACCAACCTGCCTCCTGCCTCCTCTCTGTGCCCAGGCGTCTCCTGCCCTCTCCCTGCGCAGCACCTTCCTTGCCCAGGATCCTACCGTGGGCTGCGCTTCCCCCTTCCTTCTGTCCTTGCCCTTCCCGAAGGGTCTGTTTGCTTGAGGCACGGTGCGCACGCTGCATCTCCGCGCAGCAGGGACGAACCTTTTGTCCGAGTTCAGGCTCTGCAGGTTCTGTTCTGCAGGCTCTGCCTGCAGGACAGCAGAACTATCTGCATTGCAGAGCTATAATTCAAGTTTTCAAACCTTTTCTGAAATCACTGAGCTATTTATAGTTTGGCTTCAGTCCAAGGCTTGGTTGTTATTTGCATGAGTGAAAATGGTTGAGAGGTGACATCCAAGAGTTGCTTGTTATGAAATTGTCATGACATCCCTCTTCTGCCTTCCGTAGTGATCCCATCCTTCCTAATAGGTGAGTGTTCCCAGCACTCACCTATTTACCCATTAAAGTGCTCGGTGCAGGATCATCAGAACATGCTGGTCTGGAGGCATCTCTTCTTCATGCTGGAAGGCTGTAAACGGGCTTTCAGATTGTCACAACTTTACACGTATTAATCACCGAGCTTACTCAGAGGCTGTGCAAAGAGATTGAACCTGAGCAATGATGCTTCTCCTGACAGTGCCAAGGTAACACATGCCAAAGGTACAAGGCTCTCTTGTTTCTGATACTGTCATGGGCTTTGTCAGTCTCCACAAATAGCAATAGAGCACGTCTGCAGCCCTCTTATGACACAGGAAGAGTCAGATACCTTCTGGGTGCCCACATTATTTTCCTATTGCAATTGCAGAAGAAGAAAGGCTGGCGTAATGAAGGCAACGACTGCAATAAATAGAAGAATAAAATATAGACAGGAAAAACAGGGATAATTGAGTGTCTAACAACAAAAAATAGAATGGAAAATAACTGACAGGAGAGACATGAGTTAATGACACCGCAACAAGACTGCAAAATACTGAAAATACAGTGTAATATTGCATATTTTTGTAGTCATTGCAGTAACAGTAACGCTTCATTTCCATGTGAAACTTTTTAGCAACTTGAGTCACTTTGTGACGACCTAGATCGTTGTCCCTGCTTAGGTGAAACAAGAGTGACTTGAGATTCGAACTCTTAAATTCTACTCCATGGGTAACTCTGTCTTATTAAAGACATGGTGGGTGGTCGGAGGTAGCCACGTTGAGCTTCCATGCCTTGGACTCACAGTCTCCCTGCATAAAATGTCACCGAACAATGTCTAGTTCTTTTGGTTTTTTTGTCGAAGGTAATCACTCTTTTATGACTGCTGTTTAAAGAAGAGTAGCCAGATTTTCTCATGACTAAATATGCAGGTGGGCAGCTGTGTCTGAAAAAAGCACCCTACTGGATTTAAGTCCAGGCATTGCTTCTAGATTTTGTTTGCAGAAGTCGAAGAACCAGTCTTCTAATACGCGTTTGTCATTGAGGGACATGCATTCCACATGCGTGTCCTCGCTGTGTTGCTACCTCCAAAGCAGCAGATAAGTTACGTGCTTCACCCCTGTGCACGCAGCGCCCTTTGGCCATAGCAAGAGTGCTGCTAGGAAGCGCACAGTGTGATTAGGCTGCACTCGCTCACACACATACCCACTCGTGCAGATGTAGCCTGCGAGCAGGGCCTGCCGTGCACTGAGCTGCCTAATTCAGTCCGGACAGGAGGAGAAGCGCCCGAGCAGCCAGCCCTGAGCACGTTCGTTCTCCATCAGGTGCCACTTGCTCCCTCGGGCAGTGAAGTAACTGGCCAGGGCCACGTACCCACCGGGTGCTGCAGCTCTGAAGGGCAGCTCTGTGAACCTGAAACCCACCTCTGATGGCCTCACTGTAGGCTCTGCTTTGGATCGCAGTCTGAGCGTGAGTCAGAGGTGCTGCTGATGAGAAAGAAAACACCACATGGGAAGGTGCAAAGAGAAGAGCCTGGGAGACAGGCGAGCCTGGGAGAGAGCTTTGGTTCTGCTCACAGCTCAGCAGGAATATTCTGCCTTTTCTGGAGTGCTGCTCTTCAAGAAACACAGAGCCAACACAGCGAAGATCTCTCAAACCCTTTTCTCCTGGAAATGGGATCTACAAAAGGAAAGGTTGGAACTGCTGGAGTTAAGGAAGCCCTTAGGCACCTTTCAGAGGGTGTTTCCTCCAGCTACAGCACAGCTGCAGAGGGTGCTGGAGAGCAGCGAGCTGCAGCACGGGATTTCCTGTGACATTTTCTACAATTCCATACACCGTAGACTTACATGGATTCAGTTTTGAACTAAGGAAAGAGATTCCTAAATATTCACTCTACTCTGAACTACTGCTCTTAGCACATGTTCTGGTAACTTTCCGGATGGAAGTAATAAACTCTGTATGGCTAGGAACAGACACTGAGTTTTATTTTATTTTATTTTAGTTTGTTTTATGTTATTTACGGTGGCCCTGTCTACATATAAAATGACATTATTTTATTAATGTAATTAGACAAGCATGAAACCAGTTGTTCCTGTTCTAGGAAGGAAGGCTTATTATGATTTGTCTAAATTCATTATATACTTCAGACTTAAAAATAGACCCCTCTCAAATAAGAGTTCTGTGCTACAGCAATTAAATCAGTGTCCAAATCATTTATGTTAAATTGGCCTGTGGAAATAGCCTGGACTGAAGTTGCTCAGATCTCAGCGAATATATTACTTGAGACAGATGTGTGTCAGTGTAGCCTTCCGATATTCTGCAGCCAAACAATTACACTGTCTCGTTTAATTTAATGAACCACCCGGTCATTACTTCTTACAATTAGGAAGGAGTATGGGATAAGCAGTTGGTCTCTCAAGCTCACTGGCTCTCACTTCACTTAAGAGAGAAATTTCTTTGACATTTTTTGAGAATTTTCAAAGAAATTGCCTGAGACATTAGGAAATCCAACGTAGCGGCTTAGAGTGATTAATAACTTCAGTGCTTTAACCATAGATTTATCTGATACCAAACACCCATGTGTGGGGGACAAAAGAAGTTTGAGTGCTACCCCCCGCCTTTGCCCGGAGAAGTTGCCTGTGCCATGTAATCCTCTGGGAGACTCTTTTCTACTGTCTGTGATTCTTCCTAAGGAGAAAAAGTCTACACTCCAATGACAACCAAAGATCTTTTTTTTTATTTTTGGCTGGGTAAACACAGATTTAATTCATACAATTTGCTCAAATGGTATAATTAAGATATTAATTTTCATCAAGTTACCTAAATGCAAATAAAAGTGCCAGAATCCGAAGACTGAATTGGCAGCCAATAAAATAGCCAGAACACACAGGAAATATCTCAGACTAAAGTAATTTACAGATTGTCAGAATGAGGAGGAATGAGGCACCAGAAGAAAAGACAAACGTGACCTCTGAAGAGAAGAGGAAATGAAGTTATACACAAATTCTGCTTCTGCTGCACTTTACCAGCCATGCTTATTTTTTCCCCCAAGAAATTCTCCTATTAGCCCTGGCTCTAACATCCGAAAATATTCCTCAGTTCCCAGAAAACACAATTTCCGTAGTACATAAGTGGGGCCTGAAGAGGCCTGGCAGGTGTTCAGGAGCCCTTGGAAGGGTCTTCAGGTGATTGGATTTGGGGAGAGAACATGGGGTCACCTTCACAGACAGAACGCAAAGAAAAGGATATCACAAAGAGGAGCAATAACCGAGAGCTGACCTGGCTTTTAGGACTTCTAGGAGTAGTGAGGTCTTAGCCATAGATTTTCAAATCATCCAAGACCTAAAAAACTGGAGAACTAGCTTTTGTAGGATTTAGGAAACTTTAGAGAATTTCACTAGCCTTAGCTGTATGATGAACGAATGAGATAATGAAAATAAAAGCTACTTCCCTCCTGAACTCTCCAGTTTATCAAGCCCTTATATGTGTTATTTCTGGATGTGTATAATCGTAACGTGTACGAGCATGAGCAAACATATTGTTGCTGTGGGAATTCTTAACCTAAAGATGAAAACAGTCTCGTTTTGTGGTTCTACTGTCTCTGATAAAACAGACAAACAAAAAAACAGCCAACGTTTGATGATTATACAGTAGTGATGTTGAAAGACACAACTGGATCACTTACAGGGTAACAGACAGCAATGTGCTGCACACAAAATCCAGGTTAAGGAAGACATTGCAAACTAAAGACAAAGAGATAACACAGAAGTAAAAAAAACAGTCACAATTGTGATTTATAGTGGTGAGTGATATCACAGTACTTCATTCCAGAAATGTTTAAACCAATTTATACTTGGGCTAATTCTTGTTATATTAGAAAATGGAGACAGATGAATAGATTGGTGTACAATTTTAGAGTCCTTGAGTGCTTTATGCTACAATGCAATTTAGATCCCAGGATTCCCTGGTGCTCCAGAGAGTTATTTGAGGAGCAGCGTTCCCGAATTAATGACTCGAATTGGGTCACCTTTGTCAGAGAAACTCTAAATATACTAAACACTAAATTTCTTATTGTATTCCTCAAAGTTTTAAGCAGGGAGAAAACAGATCTTTAAATAGGATGTAACAGGCATATTGCAAATCAAAGTAAACTCTTCAGACTTCTCGATTAGCTTTCTTCCAACCTGTAAGAATGTTTCTATTCCTTATAAAATTAGGCTCAGTAGAGTCCAGCCCACAGGAGGTAGTTTCATGAGAGAAGTTGGTGGGTAGTCAGTTTAGATGTCTGGCTGTTTTTTTCTTGGTTTAATGTGCTTACTTCATGGTTCTGGAATGGTATTTTAGAGGTACTGTGATTTTGAGTTTTAGGTAATTAGTAATTAATCCATCTGGAAATCTGACTTCCAGTGATGTCTCAGGATGCATAATCATAAAATGAGTCACTGTAATTACAGACATGCTGGGAAAATTTTGAGTTGGTCACTCAAAAATTTAGAGTCACTGAGCAGATAATCACCACACACATGCACACAAAACCTAAACCAAAACAAGTGTATCCGTTTCTGTGATCTATGTCCTGCAGAAAGATAAACAATACCTGAAGTAATCTAGATGAATACGGTATCCAAGACTATCCTACAGTTAAATCCTAGGACTGAAATTTCACCACACTGTAACCTTTATCCTTGTTCCAAACCTATCAACCATAAAAAATCCAACCACAATGATTAGAGCATCCCATATTAGACCAGTTTTGTGCTGACGTTGAATGCTTTTCAAGATCTAGTTAGCTGTTCATACACGTTAATTTCCTGTTCATCCTCCAAGAATTGAGTTATCTTTATAAAACTGCAAACAGAAAATACAAACTCCCAACTTTCCTTCAGGGGAATTATCTGCTAATTCAGCATTTATGGATTTTGAAAGTCTGCAGGGGAAAAACGTGCAGACTTTGCAAGATGTTTGACATTTATAATTACTGTAACTGTAAAATACAGCATATTGTTTGTTCCGGTAATATGTCTCAGCAGCAATAAAGTGCGTGTCTCTCCTCCAGGTTTCAGCTGTGGGATGTATTTTGACAGTTGGATCCACAGCATAGAACTACATGTGGGTAGAGTTTTCTCTTTAACTGCGGAAGAGAGGCTTACAAGTTTGTCACAAACCTTTGGTGCATGAGTACCTTTTCCTAGGTGCCAATGACCCATTCATGGGACATCACGGTGTTTATTAGAACAAATCTGTGACAGTTGGCACCATAAGCAGCCCTGGTGCAGGGAGCCCAGAGCTGGCACACGGCCTGCCCATCACTTTGGTCACTAACCCCTTTTTGTGTCTTCTAACTCTAAGCCCCTTCTGGTGGCTTGTGCCTCTAAGCACTGAGTTCCTCGGGTCTGTCCAAAATCATCAATCCTGGGTAGCATTTCCTGTGTTGGAAATATATATATATTCCTGTGCTGGAAATATAAGTATAAATCATAATCACTGCAACTGGGAGCTCTCCTTAGCAGCTGGCAATGTAGTACAACCTCTCTGACACAGTCACCCTTTCTCTCTTGCTTGGAAACAGAAAATGTTATAATCTGCACCGCCGGCCTGTATAAACACCATAAAAATCACGAGAGCTTCTCGTTATTTTACACTCACAACCAAGTAGTGGGGCTCAAATCTAAACTCAATTCAGAGTAGGAGGAAGTTGAAGATAAGTATTTAGAGACTGTAGCACCAGCCTGAGAAACTCATCTTCTGTCTTGCAGACCATGGGAGCTGCTTTGACTCTTTGCTTTTTGGAACCAGAGGCTTTTTCACCTTTGCACCCACAGACTTGAGGCAGCTACTGTTCAAGGATTCAGACAGAATATTTTCATTTCAATTCCCTTTTTTGGAAGGGCTCTGTTCTAGAAAGGAAATACCATCGTTTGTTTTTTTATTCTGTGGTTACAATGATTATAAATAATACTTTCAGAAATAAAGTTTTCATGGAATTTAGAGCTTTGTGGTGGCCTGAAATCAAAAACCTTAGTGGTTTCATACAATATGGTTAAGTGGCCTAAATTTCAATGCTTTTCCAAACACTGGAAGATTGGGAATCGTACTTCGTGGTGATGTTTGAGCAATTGTGTCTACCTCAGCTGAAATGGAGGAACATGGAGAAGAACAGAAATGAAAATTATGTTACTTAGCCATATCAGTCAAGCCTGTCTTCCCGTGATATTTTTCTAAGCTACTTAAGACAGGTATTTATAGACAGACCTCGTGGGTGGTCACCTTCATTCCTTTTGGTACCTTAAACTGAGTATATTAGGGGTAAGGAATAGTGAGTGTTTGTTTGTGGAACATATTTTGTGAGGGAACATATGAAACTTTACGTTGTGTCTTTTGCAAGCATTTTTCAAGGATAATTGTCAAGTCTAAAGAATCACAGGTTGAGGTTGGAAGAGACCTCTAGGGGGATCTAGCCCAACTCCCCCTGCTCCAGCAAAGACACCCAGAACACAGGCCATAGGGCGGCATCCAGGCGGGTTTGGAGGATTTCCAGAGACTCCACAACCTCCCTGGGCAGCCGGTTCCAGGGCTCTGTCACCCTCACAGGGAAGAAGTTCTTCCTCACGTAGAGATGGAACTGCCTATGTTGCAATTTACACTCATTACCCCTTATCCTGGCACTGGTTGTGACTAGAAGGAATTTGGACCCATTCTCTTTGCATTCTCCCCTCAGGTATTTGTACATATTGATCAGATCTCCTCTCAGTCTTTACCAAGTTAAACAGGCCTAGCTCACTCAGTCTTTCCTCATAGGACAGATGCTCCAGTCCCTTAATTGTCTTTGTAGCTCTGTGCTGGACCCTCTCTAGAAGCTCCACACCCCTCTTGTCCTGGGGAGCCCAGAACTGCCCCCAGTGCTCCACATGTGGCCTCACCAGAGCTGAGAGTAGACATCTTACAGTGCAGATGAGCACTTCATTCAAAACATTTATTTTATGATTTTGGATGACAGTAAGGAGTTATCTGAAATCTGAAAGGATTTGGGTTTTTTTTTTTACATACCTTTTGGCCCTTCCAATTTAGCAGAGATTATGGTAATGATGGTACAACTGCATTTGTCATCTTGGTGTAAGGAGACACATTAAGAGCGGCCAGTTTAATTCCAGGTCAAAGACATTGCTCTTTGCTTCAGTTCTAGTCTATGATCAACTGTTTATAAATCCCTGTGAGCCTAAAAAATGATTCTTTGTACGGCAGAGATAAAATGTAACTTAAATTGTTTGATGTCATATCTCCTACAAGTGAATACTAAAGTGAAAAGGATGTTGTGTCTGCAAAATGTTGATATTGTTGATATTTATGTTCCTAGCCAACTTATGTTATCTATTATACTCTCTATCACCATCTGGTTGAATTAATGACTTGTGAAACTTGCCTTGTGGATGACAAACATCTCAGAGCAAGATTTTGTAAGACAAAGTAACCCTTCCTTGTTTGTTCTTAAGGGAGGAAAATGCTCTTTCCTTGTCTTTAAATGTTATGCAAAACTAACCTTGCAACAGAGTGAAAATGTGGCCCTTGTTTTTTCTTTAAGGGAGTCACATTTGAGTAAGTAGCTTCAGAAAAATAAATTTGGCAGAGTGCACAGAATCACAGAACAGTTGAGGTTGGAAGGGACCTCTAAAGATCATCTAGTCCAACCCCCCTGCTCCAGCAGGGACACCCAGATCACGGGGCACAGGGCGGCATCCAGGCGGGCTTGGAAGATCCCCAGAGAAGGAGACTCCACAACCTTCCTGGGCAGCCTGTGCCAGGGCTCTGGCACCCTCACAGGAAAGAAGTTCTTCGTCACACAGAGGTGGAACTGCCTGTGTGGAAGCTCCTTCATATGGAGATGGAGCTTCAACTTTACCCCTTTTTTCAACTCGTCCTGTCACTGGCTACCAACAATAAGAGTTTGAGTTCTAGAATTAAATACAACCATACTCCCAGAGTGTGTGTAACCTGGATAGCATTGAGGCAATCACGTTATTAATTGACAAATGTAAAAGAACTGCTATGATCTGAGGCTGCTACGTACAGCTGAGGCTCAGCAAAGCCATGTGCAGTTGCCCCAGGGATGACTCTGGAGTTCTCGTTCATCAGGGCTTTTCACTGTGAATGCTGACAAGCTCCGTGAACGATGGATACTGCGGAGCTCTGTACGAGGCCATCGGGCCTCCGAAACCTTAGCAGGTTGCAAAATGCTTCTGTGTTCCTTCAGTTGTGTTTCGTGTTGTTACTCACCACAGGGAATAATACTTCAATTTGTCCTAGCTTCACCTCTGTCCTTTGATGGACAGTGACTGTGCCAACCTTTGCCCTTATTTTGCCCTTATTTTGGTTATATATGTGCAGATCTGCAGTTCCTCTCTAGTATTAGCTGTCAATGAGTACAGGAATTTTGAGAGATACATGAGGATGTCTCTGTCAGATGTTCTACCCCACTGGGTTTCAAGAAGACTATTACAAATCTAGCTCAGTTAACAGTCAAATCATTACAGGTCTCTGCCTCTGTTTACACTGTTAAATAGGGATAATCATAACAATAACTTTCCTTCGGAAAACAAACAAACAAACTTTGAGCCCTACTTTAAAAAGTGGTAAAGAAATACTGATTCAGGAGTAACGCATATATGTTAGCATATTGTTCCTATCCATAAATTGGTTTAAATTAATGTATCTGGAAAACTAATTTGGAGAAAGCATATAGAGCACACACATTTCTGCATCACTCTGTTCTTCCCTTCGAGGTGGAGAACAGAACAAATTACATAACCTAAGACCTCCTGTTACTTTTTGGCTAGTCTCAAAAGCAGTGAAGGACTTTTTGATGCTTCACACAACCTGAGGTTTCTTTGTAACGATAGCTGAGGATCATTTGTTAGAGGGAAAAAAGCAGCAGCATCAACATGCTCCTTCCTTTCCTCCACTTTTCTTCGCCCTGGTCTGGAGGGATTACTTCTTGTGAGAACAAATTTATTATGTCCTTCCCTATATGGGACATGACCTTCTCCAGAACAGGCATTCTGAAACAATGCTAAAGCAGGAGTGATGGCTTCTTGCCCGCCCTGCACAGATGGAAATTGTAGCAAATGTCAGATATGAGGTCGGAATCCATCCCGGTCGTCAAGGAAAAGGAGCTCTGCTCGCAACTCTGGGGCTGGCAGTCCCTTCTTGCTTACAAGACTTGCTTGAAGTCTCCATACACGTATGAGCACTGGGGTATGCAGTGCCAGACACGCTGCTTTAAAGAGTATGTGATGAAGCAGGGCCCCTCCAGCCCCAGTGCTCTTGGTGTGACAGCCCCAATGCAAAACCAGCACTTATCCAGTGCGTCCCTCATCTTTGGGGTAGCCCCAGCCCCATATCTTCAGTGCAGGTTGCTTTGACTAGCAAGGACAAGTTCTAAAGCAGTGCAGGAGAGGCTTCTGGACACATCTAGCTCCAGTAATATTTGTTTATGTGTGTTCATGATTCTCTTCCTCTATGCCCTTACACCTATTGTTTGTGGCTGACATCTCAGCTTGGAGCAAGTCTATTTTATAGTGGCTCTCCTAGGCTCTGATGCTGTCCAGTAATAAATGCTGCAGTAGTCTGGGCTGGAAACTGATTTCTGATGCCAGACTTCTTTGGGCTCAGTTATACTCAAGGTCAATCACTTTAAGGATTATATTAAACTTACGGTGCTTTATGGATGTATCCACTACTACTGGCTAAAATTATACAAACCGTGTGAATAATTGTTTACAACATTTGGCCAGAACACAAAAGGAGCAGTGAATATTTATTGCAGTTTGGAATAAGGGCTGCTTGCCATTATACACTAAATACCAACCACCACTCTTCTCCCTTAAAAAACAAATCCAAGCTTTACACAGACACTGAAGCAGGAAATACTCATAGAATTGAGGGAACAGTATAAAACAAGTATAAAACATTTTAGTCTGCTGCAATCAGAAAATATCAATTTACCTTGCAAACATATGATAGCATTTTCATACTGCCTAAAATCTCATTCCAGTGCAATAGCTCTGCTAACATTTGCACATTAGAAGGTAAGTGGGATGTTGAAGTGGAAAAGTCCCATTATTTCAGAAGGTGAGAGGCCTGAAATGAGGCACAGGCTGGGTACCAAGGGATGTGGTAGGAATACAAGAAACTGTAATTGAGAGCAGGCAGCAATTGGGTTTTTGAAGGGATGCAGCTCTGTTGCTCCCATGTGCTTTGGGTAAGGGCAAGGGAAAAGGGAGATGTTACTCTGTAACCCCAGGAAAAGGCCTTTGCTTTGATCTCCTCAGCACGGCTTTCCCAGATACAGCCCGAGAGCCAAGTGAGAGAGCAGAGTATCAGCTCCACCCGGAGGGGCAGAGAGGGAAATGCAGAGCCGGGTGGGAAGCCCTCGCAGAGCTCCCCGTGCACACGCCATCCACCAGAAAGGCTTTGGGCGGCTGTGCAGGTCGTGCAGTTGCAGCAAACAAGCAGCAATGGGAAACTGGAGAAAAGGTCCAGCGAGACCTTTACAGTGAAACAGGAGTGCCACTATAATCGTTCCTCCATGCTTGCTTTCTCAGGAGTGGTTAGTAACATCTTTTTTGGTTGTTTGAAATGCTTTTTGTTCAGTGTTTGAAATGCTTTTCTCTGTGCTGCTTTTTACAAGCATCTCTCAATATTATTTTTTTTTCCCCAAAGCAGGGCTGCTTATGAACCATGTCCATAACAACCAGCCTTCCTGGTGATGGGTCCTACCTGGGACCAAGCTAATGGGGATGAGAATAAACCTCAGCACTCAAGTTCTCATTGAAACAGAGGGCAGCAGAGACCTCTCAGCTGAATTTCAGCATTTCTATTTGATGTAAAGACATTAGGGCTCGTTGATCGCTACAGCTTTTCAAGGACTGTAAATTGTCATTCAAATACTTAAGGCCAAGCAAGAGCTTAGCAGTTCATTCTTACCTTCAGCTTATTTTACTGTTATCCTCAACATAAAGCACTAGTGCTCTTCTCTTCAGGGTTCACTGAGAGAGGGAACGGGAAGAGCCTGGAAGCATCATGTAGAAACAGACTTTGACTGTAGGGGCAAAAGACTCGGGCTTGAGCTTGAGCTGGTGCATCTGTGATTTCCACCTGTGTGAGAGCAGAGCAGAAGCAGCCACCTTCAGCTCTTCATGACAAAAGCTCTGCCTCATCACTGTATTCATCCATCTGGCTCCTTGTAGGTAGGAAACGGTGACAGAGCCACAGCCATTGCACTAGCCAGGCCCGGACTGCTATGAACTGCAGTAAACTGCATGGGGGCTTGATGCTGAAATATACTCAGAAAAATTGGGAGGAAAAAGCTTAGGAATATATTATTGATTTTAAAATTAAGAAAAAACAAAATATCTCCCAACCTTGTGTCTCAGTGCACAAGACCAAAAAGTTTGCATTAAACAAATAATCTCTATGTTACTAAGGGAGGGATAAAATTTATGATTATATATATATATATATAAAATATTTAAATAAAAAAAGTTTTTTTATCATTTCCATTTTTATTTCCTTCATCTCAATCATTCTGGACAAAGAATAACAGTCATTCCCTTTACTCTTTCTCCCCAGTAACACTGCGGCTCTGTTTCGTTTCTCTGCTCAGCTAGAAGTGAGCAGAGTGGCAGAATTAAATCTGGGATACGGTTTTGCACATTTTAATAATTTGTACTTTTTATGAGTCCTAGCTAACTGCATTTTGAATCACTCTAGAGATGGAATAGTTTCAGTTTGTTTTTAATACAGATGTCTGAGCAAGTTCTGTTTTATTTTTCTGTTGGTAAATAGCATTTTCACCAAACGTACAGGTTTGCTAGGGGAGAATGAAAATATTTATTCTGCTCAAAATGCTCTTTGTCTGTGGTTGGCCAAAATGTATTACTCAATGTATTTCTTTTCTGATTTTGTCCAGAGAAAACATCTCTAATGCTATAGACAGCTCAAGTGTGTAAAGTAGGAACAAAAGCAGTATTTTTAAGGCAAAATACTATACGTCTCATATTTTTTTATTCGTTAGACATCATCTTGTTAATATTCTTTTTGCCAGAGTGTGGCAATACACTATGGAGGAGAGAATATTTTCCTTCTTTCAAGCACTGAGAGTGCACCAAGATTTTCAAGCTTATATTTTACAGAAAAAGTTATCTGTTTAGGATCTCTAGCCAAAAATGTTCTGAAGATAGAAAGTATTTAGCTATTATTTTATTGCTGCTTTATAGTCAGGACATATTAAACTATTTTTTTCTTGCTTTCCTTCCTTACCCTTTTTTTTCCCCAAACTTCATACAGAAGTAATCCAAGGGAAGTTCTGGATGTTCACAGAGAGGGAACAGAAAAGGAAGTATTAGATGTTGATAGAAAGAACTCCAGAGTTTGGGGTGATAAAGTCATAGCTGTTTAACCGGATCCTTGCTAGGGCAAGAATACGAAACCCCAGATTTTCCGTTTGCTGCAGGTCCTGGGAAGGAGATATTGACTTTATGACGCTGCTTTGGGTGATTTTAGCAGCTCAAAGAGCTGCTAAAGTATTTCCCTCCCCATTAGATGGCACGGGAGGCATTTGACTGAAAGATGTGTTGTGCTAACAACCTCTATTTAGGCAGGGGCCTTTCCCTTGAATGCTTGTAAATGCCTCCTTGCTGCCTTGGTTTTCCCAAGGTTACAGCGCTCAAACATCAGCTGCCACTCAATCCAAAGCACCAAATCCCTATGCGTCCATGAAATTGAAGGTCTGGAATGCAGCCGGCTACTAACTCATAGCAAACTCCTAGGAGGGGCATGGGGCAAGTTGCAGCATTTGTCAGGTAGTCCGAGAGATGTGTTTTGGAGATGCTAAGGGCGGAGGAAGGTTCTGCAAGGCAGTGACCAGGGAGCCTCCAACACCCCTCTTCAACGTTGCCATCCCTCTGATGGCTGTTGAGAGGCCGCTGCAAAGGCAGCGGACACAACCCCTGGGTACATTTTCCTCTGAGACACAACCCCTGGGTACATTTTCCTCAAGGACCGAATAGAGGAGCGGCCGTTGATGCAGCCACAAAGCCGCTGCTCAGATGCCCGCCGTGGCCCTTGTGGTGGCGGTTACGGTTGGGGCTCCCCGCGCGGGCGGGAAGATGGCGGCGCGGTCGCCCCGGGAGCGGGCGCCGCCGCCCTGCCCGGCGCTCGGGGGCTGCGGGCAGCGACCACGGGGCGCCGTGGAAATTTACAGGCGGCCGCGGCGGCGGCTGCTGTGGAGCGGGCGGGAGGCGGAGGCTGGAGGGCAGGAGGGAGGGGACGGGC